>CM042010.1:36823404-37293404 GCA_023525715.1 Cichorium intybus | reverse complement strand
CTTTCACTAAAAGGTTAAGAACCGTGAGAACCGATATTCACACATTAAGAATTATGTTTTTTTTTTCGTTTTTTCACACTTGTTTATTATGTGAAAATACATCAAAGTTAATAAATTTTCTTATTTTTTTAATATTTTTTATAATATTCACAATATAATAAAATTTTTAGTTATTAAACTGTGAATACTATAACGTAAGTTTTTTATTAAACTGTGAATTAGTGGTTCTCACGTATCTCAACCTTTTAGTATTTCTCATTTGAACCCTTCCCTATATATATATATATATATATATATATATATATATATATATATATATATATATATATATATATATATATATATATATATATATATATATCAAGGGGCTGTTACAGTGGAGGAAGTGCTGGTTGGTCTGGAATCGGCAGTTAAGGGTAATTTAGTCAAAAGGGTTATAGCTCTGGTGGGTATAGCTACTTTGTGCTCTATTTGGCAGGCAAGGAATTACTTAGTCTTTGAAGACAGGAAGAGGTCTCCAAAACTTATTTTTGAGCAAATTCAGTTAGATTCTTTTAAATGGATAGATAGCGGGGTGAAAAAAGTGGAGATTTCTAGAAATTGTTGGCTTCAATGCCCTAGTTTAGCAGTCAAAATTATGTAATGGGTTTACTTCTTGGGCGTCCCAGCTGCTTGCTGGGGTTTTCGCTCGTTTCAATTTTTAGTTGCCTTTTCCAATATATATATATATATATATATATATATATATATATATATATATATATATATATATATGTATATATATATATATATATATATATATATATATATATATATATATATATACATATATATATATATATATATATACATATATATATATATATATATATATATATATATATATATATATATATATATATATATACATATATATATATATATATATATATATATATATATATATATACATATATATATATATATATATATATATATATATAATATATATATATATATATATATATATATATATATACATATATTTTTTTTTTTTGAAACAATAACTATATATACGATAAAAAGACATCCACCTAGCAAACAGCTAGGGGAAACACACCAGTCAAATTACATAGAATGAAAAGCTATTCTAGGATTAGAAATCCAATAAGAACTATCCAAAATAATCTTCTTAGCCCTCGCCTGTAACCATAAGAACGCTTCCCTTTGAATCTAAGCTACCATCTCTTCTACTCTTCTCGTAATTTTCTTGAAAGTCCACTCGTTTCTGTTTCTCCATAACATCTAAAGTGTGGCGTAGCCCACAGTTTGTAACACCTTGTTATGGCTCTGATTCATTCCGCCTGCTGAAAAATTGTCCAATCGATGTTCTATGGAGCTGATATTGTGATTGTGAATACCCCACCATGAACAGATCTTATCCCACACCGCCACTGCTACAGGACACTCTACGAAAACATGATTTATAGATTTTCTTGCATTCTTGCACAAGTCGCACTCAATAGAGTTTTGAATGATCCCCATTTTCTGTAAAACGTCCTTAACCGCCAACCGTTTTCTGAATAATTTCCAGATGAAGATATTAGCTTTTATAGGGATCCATCTTGACCAACGATTTTGACCAATTGATTGGTCATGTCTATCAACTAGAATAGTGCGCATCCAATTAACCGCGAAATCCCCATTCGGACCCCCAACACAATTCCATCTATCTCTCTTGTCGTTTAATTGTATGTTTCCAATAAGTGTGAAAATTGAAGTACGTTCCGCGGTTGTCCTTCCTTCCCTGATCCCTCTGCTCCAATCCTATCCTGTTCCATATTGATTAATTCTTTGTGCTACTGTACTGTCTTTATTTTGGTCCCTTTGATACATCCTAGGGAATTTATTTTCAGAATTTCAGAATGTGATTACTAGATGTCTAGATTGTAACAATGTGATTATTATGTTATCACTTTGGCCTAAAGTCCACGGAGTTTGTTAGCTTCAAATTCTGGATTTTCTGATGAAGTCTGTCTTAATTATTTCCCAGAACTGATGCTTTACCATCCCACGTTTTGTTTTCTGGATCTTCTCCCAACACTCTTGTGATTTTCTGGCCTTTAAAAACTAGACTCAAACATGGAAATCAGTCCTTTTTCCCATTGCCCACCAACTGTTTGATGAAATGCCAGATACAGATTTCCATATGCTGCAGCTATTTTTCTTGTTCACCAACAATAGCAACATAGTAGTCTTCCATTTTTGTCATGAATCCATAAGAACATGCTATGCATCATGATCCGATTTTTGGACTGTTATACCTTGTTCACCAAGGTAATTCCACACAAACCACTCTATTATGCAAGAATGAATAAAAGAAAAACTTATGTAATAGTGTGAGACATATTTATTTATGAATGAATACTCATGTATTATCCCTTGATATTGTAAATCATTGGAATATTATCAAATTGTCCTTGGATGATAAGCAACATTCAGTTATATCTATACTAGATATCAGAACCTCATTAAATCAATTGCAGATTACAAACACTCTGATCCGTTCTCATTCCTCGTTGGAATTATTGATTGCAGGTTCATCAAAATCGATTGCAAGTTTAGCTTATGAAGTCATCGATTGCAGGTTTGCCCTCGTTGAATTAATCGATTGCAGTTACACCAACGAGGTTCAATCATAGTATCTTCACGATTGCAACCATGGACCAAAAATGTAATGGGTGATCTCGAATGTAACCGGTATTAAACAGTTCAGCTTTTTAGGTGCACGCCAGGTGCTTGTTAAAATGCCAACAAGGGCATTTTTTTATTCTCACTTGTAAGTTGTGTTGTTCACTAATGAACATATGTTCACTAATGAACATATGTTCATTAATGAACATATGTTCACTAATGAACATTTGTGTACAAACTGATTGTGTACAAACTGATTTCAGTATATAGTTCTTAGTAATGTGGTTTATTTCAATTGGAATTCAATATACGTGCTCAATTATTCACGTAGTTCTTAGTAATGTGGTTTATTTCAATTGAAATTCAATATACATGCTCAATCATTCACGACTGTAGTGTGGTTTGATATGTTCACCAATGAACATATGTTCACCAATGAACATATGTTCATCAATGAACATATGTTCATCAATGAACATATGTTTACATATGCTAGTTTGTTTTATTGATTGAGTTATAAATATATACATTGCTTGTTTCTTGTGTCTGATAATCAAAAAAATAGTTGGATAATTGAAATTTTGAAATATTTTTTGTTTACATGTTACATACAGTCGTTTTGAAACAGTTGGATTTATGTTCATTGATGAACATTTGTTCATTGATGAACATGGTTCTGCAGTTAGGTGATTTAATTTGGTTCTGCATTGAACCCACCCATATATATATATATATATATATATATATATATATATATATATATATATATATATATATATATATATATATATATATATATATATATATATATATATATATATATATATATATATATATATATATATATATATATATATTATGAGACACGTATACACACACAAGTTATGAGACACGTATATTATACGGAATGATATAAAAATATTATTAAATATCAAGATCCAAACAATAATAATTACAAATAACAAAATTTCAATAACACAAAACGAAATTTTCGAATACGTAATGAAAAGTAGGTCCTTTTAGATGAAACCCCCATAATTCGGGCAATAGGTTCTTCAAAAGAAACCAATGATATTCTCAGTTTTTTGCCTTTTTCGGTAAATACTATAATATGAAAAATATTATCAGTACAGCAAATGTAAATCCTTAAAACTCTCACCCCAAATATCATTTAGTATTTGCTATTGAATGTTTGAAGGGTATACAATGGTCCAAAAGTTGATATAGAGGCCATTGGGGCCCAATTCAAGATTTTATTGTTCTTTTGAGCGTTGCCTACCATATTTAAAATTAATAGACTCGTTTACTTATATGCCAAAAGCACATTTCAAATCAATATCTACAATGTTTGATAATTTATAAATTTTAAAAGGAATATATAATAAAATCGAAAATTTTTTAACAAAATGTAACAAAATTTAAAATCCTTGTAATAAATCTCAATCCATAACTTTAAATGCTTAATATAAATATAATTTATAAACGAATGAGCCTATCCATGACCGATCATTTATCCGTCTAGACCGGTCAAAAGATCCATTTACAAAACCGGTTAAATTTGTTTCCTTTTAGTTAGGATTTCCCAAGTCACTATCTTGAGCACAAAACTTGAATAAAATACACTTAAGCCTATACACCAAGACGTGTGATGAATGCTATAGTTGCTATTTGCTCCAAAATGACCAAAGTACAATGTATATTCTATTTTCAATATCTTATTAAACACATTGAAATAATATTCACAAAAGGGCTGCTTTTCCTAGATGACAGGATGAAGTAAATAAGGTAATTGTGGATTGATCTTCTAGGCATCTTCTGCTTTTAAATTTGTTATAGCAGTAATGGATACAGCATCAGGGGCTTCATGCAAATACAAAAATAAGAAGAATTAATATAAATTATTCCATTCCATCTCACCAAATTTGGCTTGGCCTGCGAAAAAGGATTATTAAAATTCAGAAATGTAGTATTATTAGTTACAAGAAGTTGGAGAATTGTATTATTTTATATGAAAGATGTAACGTCTCAAATTCTATAATAGAATTTTTCATTTTTAGAAACGGTCCAAAAACATAAAACGAGTTGGAAGCAAAACCATTAGTTCCAGATTCAATATTTAGAACATTTAAAAACATAATATTAAATCAAACACAAAACATTGACCAGCAGAAGACTTTGAACATCAAAATGTCCGATGCAATACAGCTGCGTCGTGCTCCAAAGCTTAGTCTAGCAAGTACCTAAAAAGTATTTAAGATGAAATAGTAAGCACAAAGCTTAGTGAGATTCCCAAAATACCACATGATCCATCACATTTAATTAACAGACACAAAGGTCTCTGGGCTCCCCCCCTCCCCTCGGACAACCTGGCTCTCGGGCTCACCCCGATCCGCCCCGAATAGGACTCGCAGGCTCACCCCGTTCTGCCCGTTGTCGGCACAATGCATGGACTCTCGGGCTCACCCCGATCCACCATCGCATGTGAACCACCTTTATGGTTGCGTCTAACTACAAAACATGCATCCTTTTCTCTTGTCGTCAATATATATATATATATATATATATATATATATATATATATATATATATATATATATATATATATATATATATATATATATATATATATATAAGTCATGCGTGGGAGAGAGAGAGAGAGGAAGCCGAAAGGTCGGTGATTTCCGGCAACAGGATGGATCACGGCAGCGAACGTTTATCTGGGTGGCGAATAATGAAATTAAGAGGGTGGAGGAGCACACAGGGTTCGGGAATGCAGTGAGGTAACATCGTTCTTTATCTCAAACCTACCAAAAGATTGGTCACGAGGTGAAATAAAGAGAAGATTGGAGGAAATGGGATTGCTAACAGACATTTATATTAGTAAGAGATGGGACAAGCACGGCCTTTGTTTCGGTTTCGTTAGATTCAAAAGGGTGGTGGAAGAAAAGGAGTTGGAAAAAGAGCTTAACAGAGTTAAGTTGGGGGGAAGAAGTTTGTTTGCTAGAATCGTAAAGGTTACAAGATTGGAGGAGAAGGGTAGAAGGGAGGATACGTCATGGAAATCAACACAGGTCAACAAAAAGGGGAGAAACGTATTCTCACCAGAATGCGGGATAAGAAAGGCCAACGTTTCTTTCGCGGAGGCTGTTAAAGGTGGTCGAATCGGGGGAGTACAATCAGAGGAAGGGAAGTTGAATGTTGATAAAATGGAAAAGGATGTAAGCCGGTTTGTCAAGGTGACGGAAAAGCCTGATTTGGTAATCCTGGAGGAAGATAGTAGTAAAGTTGCAAGTCTTAAACAAAAACTGGTAGGGGAAGTCAAAAGTTTCAACAATCTTTCGTGTATATCCAACCTTTGTATAAGCGAAGGTCTAAGAAAGAACTTCGTTAAGTATCTAGGGGGTCTTTGGATCCTTTTAGATATTAGGAATGAAGAAGAAGAAGAAGCTGTAGTCCGTTCGAGTCCAAAAATCCAAGCAAGTCTAAGAAGTCTAAAGAAATGGGATGAAAGTATTAAGATAAGGTATAGATTCACATGGATTAAAATTAGTGGAATTCCGATTGGTGCTAGAAATCCAAATTCGTTTATTAAAATTGGTAGATTATGGGGGGAGGTAGTGGTGACGGATCTATGCAACAACGAATACCAAGATTGGACGAGCGGCATAATCTGTATTAAAACAAGTAAGTTAGATTTCATTCATGAGATGGTGAAGGTCAATGTGGGAAATGATGATGTCATGATCAGAGTGGAAGAGATGGAGGGGAGGATATTTGATCCAGGAATATACGTCTCCATGGATGAAAAAAAGGAGTCGGAGGAATCGGACGGAGAGGAATCGTATATGTCCTCCGACGACGAATTTTCGAGAGACAATTCAGGTGGAGAATCGAAAGAGGCGGAGTATGAGTCTAGGGTTCAAGAACCGAGTCATGAGGTATCGTCCAATAATGGTGGTGTTGGAAAAATTACAGAAGAGGAAAGGGGTGAAGAACCCAAGATGTGTGCGGCTAATTCATTTGAATCGAAGCGGGACGTAATGATTGCAGATACAAAAATTGATCTGTCCAATTTCAAGGGAGAAAAAGATGGTAACCTGGAGTCGGTACACAAAATCTCGTTAGTGGAGAAATCTTCAGATAATAGCAGTATAGAGTCCGATAATAATTCTAAAAGCCCAACTGGGATGAGCCCAGTCTTGGGATGTGAAGGCCCAATTGATGCCAAAGACATGGACTTAGAAAAGGAAAGTGAACAGGGAGAGTTGGGTAGTGAGGGACCTGAGGCCCAGACCCAAGTTATTGAAGGAATGTCGGCAAAATTAAAAGTTCTCTTATCGAGGGAGACTTCGATAAAAGAGAAATTAAAAATAATTGAGCAAGAAGAAAGGGAATGTCGGGATGATACTCATGTTGGATTAGGTGTCTAAGCCATGACTAATAATTAGTATTTACCTAATTAATAGAAGCACAGTCCATTTGGGTTGCCCTCATGGTTGGAGGTTTGGTAGAAAATTCGGTAGAGAGAAAGATTGATTTATTATGGGATTAATAAATCAATAGGAATTAAATATATGGTTTATTAATATATTAAAGTGATAATATATTAATTAGAAACTATATTAATTAATTAGGAATTAATCCAGAATTAATTGGATTTAATTTGGGGATTAAATTAATTAATTAAAGGTGCAGGGACTAAAACTGTAATTATTCAATAGTTGAGTAAGTGACGGTGTGTCAGTGACCAGTGGAAGTCGAAATCCATATATGGGAATATATGAATTTCGAAATTAATGTATAGGATAAATAGGATTTGAATTATAAGATAAAAGGTTTATCTTATTTGAATTCAAAAAGGTTTATCTCTAAGGTTATCAACTGGCCATTTGAAAAACTATAAATAGGGGTTCCCTTGTCACCATTTATTCACGCCATTCTCACTCTCTCTCTCTGATTTTCGTGACCATCTTCCTCTAGCTTGGGTGTGATCTCATTTGAGGCAGGATAATTTTGCTGCTCAGCTTCCAGAAAATTCTAAAAGGTTGGTTTTTCTAATTTTATTCTTTTAGTTAATTTTATTATGGCTCTTAGGTTTTGTTATATGTTCAATTAGAAGAAAACATAGATCCTTATAGGTTGCATGTGAACTTAGGTTATTTAGTTCATGGTTTGCACAAAACCTTTCAGTGGTATCAGAGCCTGTATTGTTTTCTTGTTGAATGGTTATAACTGTTTTAGGGTTTAATGCTTCTAAACCCTAATTAAATGAGGATCGACTTTTTTGGATTAGGGTTTTGGAAACCCTAATCCCCCCCTTTGGTAATTTCGATTTCTAGCTATTAGGGTTTTAGAAGGTTTTCTATTTTTGGTAACTTTATTTGTTAATTAAAAGGATAACCTTAAACCTATTCCTAAAAATCGAAAATTAAGGGTTTAAGATAGGTTTTAATTAATTTGATTAATTTGGATAAACCTATCTTCATTTGAATTAATTTAATTAATTGTTAATTAAAAGATAATTCAAAAGGATTTAAATTAATTTAAAATTTCGAAAAAATTAATAGAAAATCCAGAAAATTATTTTAAAATGTTTAAAATATTTAGATTTGATTAATTTAATTAATTGGTAATTAAAATTGATTAAATCGATTATAAGGTTTAATTTAATTTAAAATTTAATTGTTAAATTTGGTAAAATTAAAAGATAAACCTTAAATATTTTAAAGGGTTTTAAAATACATCTTATATATGTTATTAAAAGTTAATACTATATATAAGATAAAATTGGTCAGTCAATTCAATAGTAGGCCTCATTCACGAAGCTGGTCTATAAAGTGGGTATAAGGAGACTGCCTATAAAATGGTAGTCTAATGGGTGAACACTCTCACCCACCGCTCGCCTGATCAGTGGAGGGTCGTTAGCCGAACAGTTTTGACAAGGACCACTTAATCATTAAAAGTATAATGATCAAAGTACTAGAACCTTACAAAATTCCCAATCTAGTTACTTTAGGAAAAATGTGAATTTGATGCTACCCCATGAAATTGCACATTGCACTTTATGAAACGTTGGTGGAGCGTGTGTGGTTTACCGGCACACCAATGGGGGTTCATAAAGAGTGGCAATGGGTGTCTCGGGTGTTATCATTGTTGATGGAGCGTGTGTGGTTTACCGGCACATCAATTTGAGATGATAATGGATCCCGAGAGCACCAAGCTAATTTGCATGGTTATTCACACCCGGTTTGTGATCCTCGGCATCCCAGTCACAAACGGTGGGGCATATCTGAGATTAAACATGCAATTGAACAATTCAATAAATCTCAAAAGAAACTAGGAATTCCATTTATAATAAGATTATTTTTCCGCGGTGGAATCGGCTGAATCGTCATTCGCCTACCTTTATAAAATTTGCTTATAGATTACGGCATCCCTCTTCTATGTTGCAAATTGTTATAGTTGGATCCTAGCCTTATTTTATATTGGGTTATTATAAGGACCGACAAGTATCTAATTAAACTTACCTTCTTTTATAGATGTCTTCTGCTGATCAAACCGCTCCCCACTCAAACTCCAGTGTTCCCTCAATCCTCTCACTATGTTCCAAGGTTCAATTGAACGGGACAAACTACAATGACTGGATTAGAAACATCAAGATGGCTCTGAGGTATGAGAACAAAGAGTATGTTCTCGAGACCGAGCTTGTCGATGTCGACCCCGAAACTGCTACTCCCGAGGAAATTGTCTCGTACCAAAAACATTCTGATGATGCGACCAAAGTGGCCTGCATCATGATTGCCACAATGAACCCCGAATTGCAGAGAATATATGAAGACTACTGGCCCTATGAGATGCACCGTGAGCTTGCGGAAAAGTTCCGTAAGCAAGAGCGCATCGAAAGGTGCGAAGTGGTCAAGGACTTCACGAACAGCAAACCTAAAGATGGAGAGTCCATCTGTGCCCATGTGCAAAGAATGCAAGGTTACGTGGAGCGGCTTAGAAAGCTTGCGATGCCTGTACCGGAGGAGTTGGCCGTTGATATAGTGCTTAACTCCCTACCGAGTTCTTATGACCAGTTCAGGCTGGCTTATCATTTGAACAACAATCAGGCTAACCTGACTGAGTTGCATCGCATGCTTCGAGTTCCTGAAGACGGGATGAAGGGTAAAAGTGTACCCTCAGTAAATCAGCCCGTTCTAGCCATTGGAAGTGGCAAAGGAAAGAAAAGGAAGGGCCCTCCTAAGCAAAATTGGAGGGAAAAGGTTCAGGTCGGGTCATCCAGTAATGGCTCGAGAACCAAGACTTCCCACATTCCTTGTGTGGCCAACCCCGATGAAGCCAACTGTTTTTATTGCAAAGAGAAGGGCCATTGGAAGAGAAGCTGCCCCAAATACTTGCAGGATGTCAAGGATGGGAAAGTAAAGCCATCGACAGCAGGTATATACACTATCTCTAAAAACTCACCATCTTCTAATTCTTGGGTCCTTGATACAGGATGTGGTTTTCACATTTGTTCTGATATGCAGGGCCTAAAGGAAAGCAGGGAGGTGGAGCACGGTAGACTGAACTTGATCATGGGCAATAGGAGATCGTCCCCTGTTACCAAGATTGGAGTTTATAGTTTAGTGCTTAGTAGTGAAGTTTGTATAGATTTATTAGATTGTTGCTATTCGCCAGAAATGGCAAGAAATATTATTTCATTTCACGCATTATTCAGACAAGGATTTCATTTTTCTTTTGATAATAATATTGGATCTATTTCTGTTTTCAAAAATGGTATTTTGAATTTTACTGCTTATCCTTGTGATGGTGTGTATGAAACTGTGAAATGTGTTGACAATCTAGGACAAAGTGTAAATTATATTGATTCTACTAGTGATGTGGAAAAGGCATGTATGTGGCACAGTCGGCTCGGGCACATCAGCAAGAAACGCATCGCCCATCTCCAAAAGGATGGAGTATTGGAATCATTCGACCTCAAGTCGGATGATGTATGCGAATCTTGTCTGTTGGGCAAGATGACTAAATCACCTTTCAAAGGGTCTTTTGAAAGAGGTGAGGGTCTATTGGACATCATTCACACGGATGTGTGTGGTCCATTCAGATCAACCACAAAGGATGGCACGCGGTTCTACGTGACTTTTACCGACGATTTTAGTAGATACGGTTACATCTACTTAATCAAGCACAAGTCGGACACCTTTGAAAAGTTCAAAGAGTTTAAGAACGAAGTAGAAAATCAATTAGGCAGGAAGATAAAGATGCTCAGATCCGACAGAGGCGGAGAGTATCTAAGTATCGAGTTCCTAGACTATCTAAAGGAATGCGGAATAGTTTCGCAGTTGACACCCCCCAGGACACCACAGTTGAACGGTGTTGCAGAGAGGCGCAACCGAACCCTGTTGGACATGGTTCGTTCCATGATGAGTCGAGCTTCACTTCCCATTCACTTCTGGGGGTATGCCTTAGAGACTGCCGCCCATATCCTCAATCTTGTCCCAACTAAGAAGGTTGCGAAAACACCTCATGAGATGTGGACGGGGAAAGCTCCCTCGTTGGCACATATCAAGGTCTGGGGTTGTGAGGCTTTCGTTAGACGAGAGACTCAAGACAAACTCGCAGACAGAAGCGAAAGGTGTTTCTTCATTGGTTATCCCAAACAGTCCTTTGGATATCTATTCTACAGACCGAGCGAGGACGTGGTCTTTGTAGCTAGACGAGCGGTCTTTCGAGAGAGAGAGCTCGTATTCAAAGAGGACAGTGGGAGTACCATTGATCTGGAAGAAATTCAAGAGTATTCAGATGACGCAACCTTAGGAGAAACTAGCAACCAACATGAGGAAGAAGTTCCTGTTGGTCCGACAGATGTATCCTTACCTCTTAGGCGTTCCGGTAGGGTTAGCATGCCACCCGAGTTTTATGGGTTCCATATAACTTCGGATGGGGACACGTTTGTCAGTGATAGGACACTGATAAATTTGGATGAACCAGCTAACTACCAGGAAGCAGTGGCGGGCCCTGAGTCTGCCAAGTGGAAAGAGGCCATGGATAGCGAGATCAAGTCCATGTATGACAATCAAGTTTGGAACTTGGTTGACAATGTACCGGGTCGAAAGACAGTCGGGTGCAAATGGATCTTCAAGAAGAAGACCGACATGGACGGAAAGGTACACACTTTCAAGGCAAGACTGGTTGCGAAGGGCTTTACTCAAACCCCAGGGGTTGACTATGACGAGACCTTCTCACCAGTAGCCAAGATAAAGTCTATTAGGATTATGCTGGCTATAGCTGCATTTCATGACTATGAAATTTGGCAGATGGACGTCAAAACCGCTTTCCTTAACGGGAAGTTGACTGAGGATGTTTACATGAATCAGCCAGAGGGTTTTGTCGATGCAAAGTATCCTAATAAGGTGTGTAAGCTTGAGAGATCAATCTACGGATTGAAGCAAGCTTCTCGCAGCTGGAATCTTTGTTTCCATGAGAAAGTCAAAGAGTTTGGCTTCTCTAGGAGCGAGGATGAGTCCTGCGTATATGTCAAGGCTAGTGGGAGTATAGTCACCTTTCTGGTGCTGTATGTCGATGACATACTGCTCATGGGAAACGATATTCCAACCTTGCAAGATGTCAAGGCTTGGCTTGGGAAATGTTTCGCCATGAAGGACCTAGGAGAGGCTGCCTATATTCTTGGGATAAGAATATTGAGAGATAGGAAGAAGAGACTAATTGGACTTAGTCAGGGTACATACTTGGAAAAGGTACTAAAGAGGTTTAGTATGGAAAATTCCAAGAAGGGAGAGCTACCTATCCAAAGTAATGCGAAGCTGAGTAAGACTCAAAGTCCGAGTACAGACGAGGAAATAGCTGAGATGAGTCGAGTACCATACGCTTCGGCTGTGGGATCGATCATGTACGCTATGACGTGTACTCGCCCTGACGTGGCTTTTGCCTTGAGCATGGTCAGTCGGTACCAGGGTAACCCTGGAAGGGCGCATTGGATAGCTGTGAAAAATATACTCAAGTATCTACGAAGGACCAAGAACATGGTGTTAGTCCTCGGTGGCAGTGATACCTTGAGAGTTGAAGGATATACAGATGCCAGCTTTCAGACGGATAGAGACAGTGGTCGGTCTCAGTCGGGCTGGGTATTCCTTTTGAACGGCGGAGCAGTGACTTGGAAAAGTTCCAAGCAAGAAACAGTGGCTGATTCTACGTGCGAATCAGAGTACATAGCAGCAAGTGAAGCGTCAAAGGAAGCGGCTTGGCTGAAGAACTTTATCGGTGACCTTGGAGTAGTCCCGAGCATTCAGGAGCCCTTGGAACTGTTCTGCGATAACGAAGGTGCGGTCGCCTTGACAAAGGAACCGCGAGACCATGGAAAGTCCAGGCATATCGACAGAAAGTACCACTACATCAGACATAGGGTAGAAGAAGGTCACCTCCTTGTAAAGAGGGTATCATCGGAAGATAATCCTGCAGATCCCTTGACAAAGGCTCTGAGTAGGATTAAGCATAATCAGCATGCTAGGAGCATTGGATTAAGAGATGATATAAGTTTTTGTAATTAGATAGGTTTCGAAACTTGTAACAATGTATTGTATTTGACTCTTGTGATTTAATAATAGAGATTTATTATGGTTTACTACTCTTGTCAATACTTTATCATTGTGTTTCATTTTTGCATGTTTTACTTCCTGAATAATTGGATTATTCAAATATCCACAGTCAATTACACTTTAAGGGAGTAAGTGTGAAGTAAGACTGTCATGAATTGGTAATAGATTGTCTAAGGAGTTAGACATTGCAATTGGATTGCTGAACCATTCGTGAGTACTTGGAAATGGAGATTTGAGTATTGGATAAACCCGTGCTCAATGGATTGCTTCATGGATTATATCACGAGCAATATTGAGACGATAATATCTTTTGATCTTTAAGCTAAGACATATGAGTTATGATTTGCTAGACGGTTGTTCATTGATAATTCGAAAACGCATCGGTAACTCGGTGTTATAAAACGGGTTGTTGTGAATGATTTGTCTGGTAAAAGACATAAGTATATGAGTCAAAGCTTATTCGTCCCTTGACCCTAACGGGGAACAGATATCTGTAGGCCTCTCGATGATTTTTGAAGTTGACTAAAATGGTTGGCCAACCGGGACTAAATTGGTAGTCTAAGAGTCATATGCAAATCGGAAATCGAGGAACAGTGATTCAGACCAGATTGATTTTATCCATGTCTTGAGTCTGAAAAATATCTTGTTGGACGGAGGATCATCTGATCACTTATCTATGGACAGGACTGATTAGATCAGAGTTTGGCATTGGTTTCTAGGAAGCTAGAAGTGCTGGTTAATTAGAGGCTAAATTGGTAATTATAGTCATAGACTTATCCAAGTGGGAGACTGTTGGATTAGGTGTCTAAGCCATGACTAATAATTAGTATTTACCTAATTAATAGAAGCACAGTCCATTTGGGTTGCCCTCATGGTTGGAGGTTTGGTAGAAAATTCGGTAGAGAGAAAGATTGATTTATTATGGGATTAATAAATCAATAGGAATTAAATATATGGTTTATTAATATATTAAAGTGATAATATATTAATTAGAAACTATATTAATTAATTAGGAATTAATCCAGAATTAATTGGATTTAATTTGGGGATTAAATTAATTAATTAAAGGTGCAGGGACTAAAACTGTAATTATTCAATAGTTGAGTAAGTGACAGTGTGTCAGTGACCAGTGGAAGTCGAAATCCATATATGGGAATATATGAATTTCGAAATTAATGTATAGGATAAATAGGATTTGAATTATAAGATAAAAGGTTTATCTTATTTGAATTCAAAAAGGTTTATCTCTAAGGTTATCAACTGGCCATTTGAAAAACTATAAATAGGGGTTCCCTTGTCACCATTTATTCACGCCATTCTCACTCTCTCTCTCTGATTTTCGTGACCATCTTCCTCTAGCTTGGGTGTGATCTCATTTGAGGCAGGATAATTTTGCTGCTCAGCTTCCAGAAAATTCTAAAAGGTTGGTTTTTCTAATTTTATTCTTTTAGTTAATTTTATTATGGCTCTTAGGTTTTGTTATATGTTCAATTAGAAGAAAACATAGATCCTTATAGGTTGCATGTGAACTTAGGTTATTTAGTTCATGGTTTGCACAAAACCTTTCAACTCAAACACAGGAAGAAGTCGAGAAAGAAAAAAATAAAGGCAAACACTTTTGTCGAATTGTGTCTCGCGAGAAAAGAATTACAAGAAGTCAAATGAAGCAGCTAATAAACAAAGAAGTGGCGGATTGGCAAACCATGAAAATTATGTCTGAAAATAACGAAGCTTCGGTGAGTATTGGAATAGAGCAAAGGTTGGAGGAGATCGGGGAGCAATGCGGCTTTAAACAAAGCAAAGGAAACGATTCGGGCAGGAGATATGCTGCAAGCAAAGCAAAGAAAAGAGTAAAAACCGGTAAACCATGAATATTCTGTCGCTAAACTCAAATGGTTTGGGAATTGGGGATTTTAAAATTAAATGGATTTGTTCCCTCATCGAGAAGCATCGTATAGATTTTGCTGGGATTCAAGAGATAAAGAGGAAACAGTTCACAGATATGAAAGCCAAAAGTTTGTGGGGTAGTATAGATTATGATTATGTGGTTCGCGAAAGCACAGGTCAAGGAGAAGGCTTAGTCTCTGTTTGGAATAAACAACTCTGTTCTAAGGAGGCAGAGGTTTGTAAGGAAGATTGTATAATTGTTTATGGTAAATGGAGAGAAAATAATGTTTCAATTGCATTCGCTAACGTTTACGCAACTCAGATCCCGTCCAAAAGAGAGGACCTGTAGAACTTCTTAAGCGAATTTCTCAGTAATTGGAGGGAGTCTCTATAGTTTTTGGAGATTTCAATGATGTGAGAAGCATTAATGAGAGAAGAGGTTCTTCGATAAATAAGAAAGCTACGGATCTCTTCAATGGCTTTATTAGTAATAATAGGCTTTATTAGTAATAATAACCTGGTGGATGTGAAATTTGGGGGTACGATGTTCACTTGGGTGAAAGGGGGCGGTGCTAAACTTTCTAAATTAGATAGATTCTTGATTTCCGGAAACATTGGAGACTGGTGGCCAAATTTTGAAGTAATTGCTGAGTCTAGACTTTACTCGGACCACAAACCGTTAGTGTTAAAAGAGAATAGAAGAAATTTCGGCTTTGTCCCATTTAAGTTTTATAATTTATGGCTAAAAGAAGAAGAGATTGAAGATCTAGTCAAGGATACTTGGAACAGTTTCACCCAGGAAGGTCAACATACAAAAATTTATATGGTGATGCAAAAATTGAAGGCGGTTAAAGATAAAATGAAAGGTTGGGCTTCGGAGAAGAAAAGAATAGAGGAGAAGGATTTGAAAGAGTGGTCAAGTAGAATCGAGGAGATAGACAAAATGATTGAAGATGGTGATCCAAGCCAGGATTTGTTGGTTGAAAGATTGGAAATCCTAAAGAAAATTAACATCAAAAGTAGGAAGGATCAAGAAGATGTGGCCTAGAGAAATAAGAATAAATGGTGTTTAGAAGGCGATGAAAACTCTGCACTGTTTCATAAGAACTTAAATAAGAAGAAGCATACTAGGAGTATCAAAGGGGTGGAGATTGAAGGAGTTTGGGAGGTGGACCCGAAGAAAATTAAAGATCATTTCAAAAGATATTTCGATAATATCTTTAAACAGGATCCTGAATGCTCCTGTAGTCAAGACCTGGGAGATACTACTAAAATCACGGAACAGGAGAAGACAGACATTGAGATTGATTTCGAGGAAAAGGAATTATTTGGGGTTGTGGTTCTAATAAATCGCCTGGCCCCGATGGCTTCACGGTGGAATTCTTCAAACATTTTTGGGATTTTCTAAAAGAAGAGTTGTTGGAAGCTTATAATGAATTTGCAAAGAGACCAAAGATTCCAAAATGGGTAAACTCTGCCTTTATTACTCTTATTCCTAATGTCTCGAATCCAAATTCGGTCAACGATTATAGACCCAATAGCCTGATATCTAGTGTTTACAAGATTCTTGAAAAAATGATGGCAAATAGATTATGTAAAGTCCTCCCGTCGATCATAAGTAAAACCCAATCCGCGTTTGTTAAGGATAGACAAATCATTGATGGTCCTCTCATGGTTAATGAGATTATAGAATGGGCAAAAACGAAGAAAAAGCATATGCTTTTATTCAAAAATGACATTGCAAAGGCATATGATACGGTGTCTTGGAGGTATTTGGACTCCATGTTGGAGCAAAAAGGCTTTGGAGTTAAATGGAGGAATTGGGTGCATGAATGTTTAAAGTCGAGATACACTTATGTTCTGGTTAATGCTAGCCCAACGGCTGAATTCTCTCTCTCTTGTGGCTTAAGACAAGGGGACCCACTGTCCACTTTCCTCTTTACTCTTGTGATGGAGGGTTTAAACATTGCAATCTCAAAAGCAGTTGAGAGTGGAGGGTTCAAAGGAATTAAAGTAGGCGAGGATAAGATTTTACTAACCCATTTCTTTTTTGCAGATGACGTGATTTTCCTTGGAGATTGGTCAATTGAAAATATTCTAACTCTTCTTCGTATTTTACTCTGTTTTCGTAAGGCTGCGGGTGTTGAAGTTAATCTTTCTAAGAGTGCAATCATTGGAATTGGAAGAAATCAAGTCACAGTCGAGTCTATAGCTTTAATTGTGGGATGCAAAGTCGATAAAATCCCTGTGATCTTCTTAGGAATGCCAATTGGGACTAATATGCGATCCGTGAAGCCGTGGAAGCAGTTGATTGATAGGTTTAATAAAAAACTGAGTGCGTGGAAGTCGAAGACCCTGTCTATAGGTGGCAGATACACGATTGTGAAAAATATATTGGGCAGTTTAGGAACTTTCCTGTTCTCCTTGCATTGTGCGCCTAAATGTGTCATTAAAATCTTGGAGGGTAAGCGTAGGGACTTCTTCTGGGGAGTTAGTGGTTCCGAGTATAAAATCCCTTGGGTTGGATGGGATTTCGTTTTAATTGACAAAGAAAGAGGTGGGCTTGGTATATGCTCTTTGGAAAAATTGAACAAATCCTTGATTGCCAAATGGTTTTGGAGGTATAAAAGGGAACAATGAGCTCTCTGAACCCTTGTGATTAATAGCATTCATGGGAGGTCTTTTGGTGATCTTGGGAACAGTGATATAAAGATTGGTCACACTTGGAAGAAAATTGTTCAACAATGGAAAGCTCTTGATGAGTGGGGTCTCGATCCAAGGAGTTTGATCAAAAAGGAGGTTGGAAATGGGCAAGGCACTCTATTTTGGGAAGAATGGTGGACGGGGCTGCGATCTTTGAAGATGGAGTATCCAAGGCTGTTTCGATTGGAGTATAACAAATCCTACTCGATGAAGGAGAGAATCCATCCAATCGAGGGTAAGTGGGAATGAAATCGGGAAATTAGAAGCGGTAGAATCTTAGAGGAATGCCAGGGCGTGGAGTCTTCTATGAAGCAAGTGATCTTGAACAACAAAAAGGATCACTGGATATGCACTGATGGTCCGAAAAGACATTTTAGGGTGAGCTGGTTCAAGAAAAAATTATCGAGCAAAAAACAGATGAGGATTGGAGAGAATAGATGTCATAAGTGGATTCCAAATAAATGTAATATACTTATTTGGAAATTATTCTGGAATAGAGTAGCAGTCAAAGCAATTTTAAACTCAATGGGTATAAGTCAAAATTCCTGTGTTTGCCCCATCTGTAATGAAGTAGAAGAGACAATAAGCCATACTTTTATTAATTGCACTGTGGCAAAAGGCATTTGGGATAAGATTCGTATATGGTGGGGTCTTGATAATAGGATGCTGGGCTCTTTGGAGGAGATAATGGGCTGGGACGTAAATGGTTTAAGTAGCAAACCTGCTCAAAAGGTCATTATGGCGGTGTGTTACGCAGCTTTTAATTTGATATGAAGGAACATAAATGATCAAGTGTTTCAAAACAACAGTAGGAAAGTTGAGGACTTATTCGCCCAGATTCAAAAGGAGTCGTTTTTATGGGTTGATAGTCGTGCTTCTAGAGTTATTCTTGATAGAAATAGATGGCTTAGCGATCCTAGATTAGCCATAAACATTGTGTAATTTTCCTTTTCGGTGCCCTCTAGCCCCTTGCTAGAGGTGCCTGTTGTTATAAAAGTTGCTTTTCAATATATATACATATATATATATATATATATATATATATATATATATATATATATATATATATATATATATATATATATATATATATATATATATATATATATACACAAAAAAATTGTTAAATAAAAAAATCTAAACACTAATAATTATGCATAACTAATTCTTGACAATATATAATGAAATTTTTAGATATATACATTATTAAATTAAACACTACAACATAATTGTTGATAATTGAACAATTATAACAATTTACAAATTTTGAAAGACTTGTTTGAATACAACATTTGTTGTTCTATTGCTAAGTTTACCTTTGTCTAAAATTAACATTTTTAATATATCTTTACTTTTAACTCTCGACAATATAACATACAACTGGTGGTATGTGAAGATTGGTGGTATGTGAAGATTGGTTGGCTCAGAAACAAACCCACCTTTGATAGTGATTGTCGTTGACGCTTAATTATTGCCATTGCAAAACATACAGTCAACGGAAAATGTTTTCTTTGAAATTTGAAAGAAATTCTTCTACCTAAAGGCGTCAAATACATTTTTGGAATAAACGTACGATTTCCAATATTATTTCCATATATAATCTCTATTTCTATAACACGATTAACCAATGATATTACTTCACAGCTAGGTGTGTACCCACGCAATGCGACGACGACATTAGTGCGTTGATGTTTTCAATTAAAAATTAAAGTATGTCTTTTTTGTTAAAAATAAAAACATGGTGTTATTTCGTGTTATATATATATAAAAATATGTAGTTGCTTATTATTAAATGTAAAACTATGATGGTAAAGTAAATTTAAAAAAAATGGTAACACTAATTTGATATGGTTAACTTTAATTTGACTTATTTTGGTAAAACTAGTAAAAGTTTGTTAGTATTTGTTGTGTTTGTGTAATGTTTACGGTTTAAAGGTTTGGGTGGACCTTGTTATTCCAAACCATGAATGTCTTATTATTTATTAGGATACTTGTTAATTATTTTGAAAAATATCTACATTTATCATTTTACGAAAAACAATATATACTTTTTGTGTATGTGTAGTTAGCCGATAAGCTCTCTAGTTTGATTGAATCATTAGATGAATATAAATACAGAACCTATTTAATTGTTTAACTTTGTGTTTTTGTATATAGAACTGGATCAATCTAAAAACTAATAAATGAATATTATTTTTTCAAATAAAATTTTAACATAATTTTCAATTAATCTGATTTAAATTTGGGCACTGCAACGGTCATTGAATGTGGGAGATGATAATAGTTTATTCCTCAGTGAACAGTTCCATTTTGACGATTTGGGTCTAAGATTTATGGTTTACAGGATGAAATGGGTGGTATCCTTAAATAGTACCCGTGCAATACAGCAGACAGAAAATAGTTTCTTTTTGATAAGTTATCTATTTCGAGAACATGTCATATTCCAAATTCATACAATGTATTAGCAAATAGTTAAATTTCAGCCAAATACTCATTTTCAAAATCATAATGCTTTTCAATATGTTGCTTATGGTAATAATGTCCGACAATTTGAATAATGACAAGTTTGTTGCTATTCAATAACAACGATTTGAGAAAATGTACAACTAACATACATTATAGGAGTACGAGTGGGATATATTTGTCGTTGACAAACAAATTAATTGTCATTAGAAGTTAATTATATTTCATAACTTTGTTGCTTATTAGCAACCATTATTAGAAGATATGTAACAATTTCTAATTGGCAAAATTACACTATAGCCCAATGAACTTTTAGCTTCTGTTTTAAAAAGTCCCTCATGTTATTTTTTGGTCTTTTATGGGTATAAAGTCTAGTTATACCTGTTTATTAGGTCCCTTTTAAAGGTTTACCGGTTAAAATTTAATTTTGCCTATTAATAAACACCACTCAACAAAAAAAAAAAAAAAGATTCACTCCAAAGTCCAAAGAATCAGTATGTTAGGATCTATTGAAACGTATCAAATTTTTTATTCAAGCAGTCTCCGATTGTGCGGCCATGGCATTCTAAAAATTGCTTCAAAGAAATACAAGGGAAAGAATGGATTTTAGGCGTTTCGATATTCTCCTAGTTTTTCACAAGGTTAGTCGTCATTGATCCATCGTATCCAATGTGCGTAACATGCTTTACATCTGTAGGAAACCCTATTTCTAGTTCCACCTCCATTTCAATTTCTTCTACATCTTTGTTATCCGAAACAAATACGAAAATCGATTTTACCATCACTTTCATCGCTGCCATCGATCTGGTCTTCTTTCTCCGTCCTTGCTGCAATCATTTTCGCTTTCTTCTTTTTCATTTTATTGCAGGAGAAGGAGACGATTTTGATACGGATTTCTTCACGGTTATAGATGATATAATGACGGGATTCAAGAATCAGCGTCATCGGAAAATACAACAGTCCCAACCATCGCCGGAGAGGTCACAGCCGACCTTGTCTACTGACACGCCTAGGTCGTCGTGCGGTCAAAAATAAGAAAATAAACCTCACACACACTAGTACAGCGGTAGTAAGGGTCGATCCACGGGAGTTTGGTGGTCAAGATAGAACGACAGTATACCAACTGTAGTGTCATTGTACAGTCAACGGTATTGCTTCTACTTTCCCAAAAACCAACACAAAACACAATATCAAAACAATTGCAAAAATCCAAATCAATCATGAACTAAACTAAACTAAACTAAGTTCTAAACTAAGATTACTTACTGATTCCAGAAAAATCAGAAGCAATGACAATCCCAAAACATCCAAACAAGCATTCAACAGAAACAATACCGAAAAAGTGCAATATAACTTGAACTGAATGATTGACTTTTATAAATCCAAATCAAACCAACATTCAAACAATAAAATCCAGATCTACTACCAACTATTCACTACTGAAATCAGAAACTATAAATCCAAACAAACATCGAGTAATCGACAGAAATCCCGACTGCGGAATACCTCGATACCGAGTTGATAAAACAAGATAAAAACTAAATTACTAACCAAAATACTGATTCCCACTGAAAAACTGACGAAATTGTGTCGTCGGATCCCTCCTTCGCGTCCCGGGATGCTCCAAAAGTCGGACGGGACTTCGGTATTTATAGTTGTGCGAAATTCGGGTTCCCGCTCAGCGGCCAAGGTCTTCCCGCATCGCGCGTGTATTCTCGACCCCGAAATCTCGGAGTTTGAAATTCAAAAACGGAGATTTTATCCAGTCGCGAGATAGCGGTGCTATCTCAAGACATAGCGGCGCTATCTATGCCAGATTTGTCTTCTTGCCCTTTTTGCTCCATAACTTCTCCAGAATTACACTAAAACCCCTGCATTTACACTAAAAACATTTCCAAGCACTTTGGCACAAAAGTAAGTGATATTAGCTCATTTAAAAGAATAAATTAACTAAAACACGGCTAATAAACATCTAGAATACTTGATATTATTAGGCGTTGTCATCTACCACGTAATCGACCGGATTCAACTAGTTTATTTATCTGCGTGGATTTCGTTTATCTGTGTGGATTCAATCCCTTCCTGATCGAAAAGTCATTTTGGGTTGTTTTTCGTAGATTCAAACGATATAAAGTTTGACTATTTTAGCCGATGACTAGGCTGCAACATAGACGATGACTAGGCTGCCATAGTATAAAGAACTGATGATATGTAACTTTTAACCGATAAACCTTCAAAAGAGACCTAATAAACAGGTATAACTAGACTTTATTCCCATAAAAGGCCAAAAAATAACATGAGAGACCTTTTTAAGCAGAAGCTAAAAGTTCATTGGGCTACAGTGTAATTTTGCATTTTTAATTTAATTATTAATATGAAATACAATTAAACTAGTACTTAACAATTAGATGTAACAAATTTATTCGAACTTTTAGTTTTAAAAATTATAATCTGGTTTATCCGTTTATGTTACTTATTTTTCAAAGATTACCAAAAATTTCTTGTTACAACAATGTTTAAATAATAAGTTTTTATAATCATTAAGAACTGAAAATATCTTTATATTACAAATTCTCTCAATTGTACTTTTTATAAATTAGCATATTCCTAAGTTACCGGCCAAATTACTACCTATTTATAACTTGAAAGTAACGATTCCTAAAATCACCAACCTATATACAACGTAGTCTTAAAAATTATATTCCCATAGTCTTTGTAAAAGTTAAAAAACAAAATGGAAAAAAATTTTAAAAGTCAAAAAATTCCTATCATTTCAATTTATTTGAATTTACAAGTTACTGTGTTTGTTTTTTTTTGAAAAAAGATAACCGCTATTTGTTAGTTCTGATCACACACTAAAGAAAACTAATTAAGTGATTGTGAATAGAATACTGATGTGTCTAAATTATTTGTTTTTAAAATTTTTTTATACATCAAAATGTGCATGTGATGCTCGAGTCATTTGCGTCTACACACGGTTAGGGTTCCAGAAATTGTCAGGAGGTATGCAAATTGAAGCTGCTGAAAATGTATTACATGAAATAAATAAATAAAAGATAACGTATTTTAAATAAATAGGTTCCTAATTTCTTGCATCAGTTATGAATTATTGGAATTAAATACATTAAATACATTCAATTCAAACAATATTTTTTAAGAAATTCAAAATTACCAGAAAATGACATGTGGTCAAATGAATGTCGTGGTGACATATAGCTTTGAGTTACTTATTTATTAGGATATTATATATATATATATATATATATATATATATATATATATATATATATATATATATATATATATATATATATATATATATATATATATATATATATATATATATATATATATATATATATATATATATATATATATATATATATATATATATATATATATAAGGATCAATTAAGAAGTAAAATTATGGTAAGAAGGTAAGAAGTTTATTATTTACTTGGTTTTTTGACGAATCACCAATATGAATCACTAGATGAATCAAAAATAACTTTATTCATTGAAAAAAATTCCTAAAAAATATATTGATGAATCATTTTTTAGTAAATCAAGTTTTGATTCACGTTACGTACAATTTTAGTGAATAACAACAAAATCATCGTAAAAATGAATCATCGAGGTGTTTTTTCGAGTTTTTTTTATGAATCATGTTATTTTTGCATAATCTATTGATTCATTTTGTTTTTTCACAGAAAAAATATGTAAATAAAAAACTTCTTACCTTGGTCGAGATCATGAGAGAACCTAGGAACCTAAGAACTTTTTTCTACACAATATTTTTCAAAAAAATTGCACCCAGTTTTTTTATTTATTACATCTAAGAGATTTTAAAAAAAATTTAAAAATACATATTTTTTATATTTATATGCATATGCATATAAAATTCACGGTATATGCATATATATCAACTTTTTTTTTCAAAATTTTTTGTCCAAAATGACGGTTTCACACCGACTAAGAGATTTAAAAACAAATTCAAAAAAATCATTTTTTTTCATATGCATATGCATATGAAAAAAAATAAAAAATGATTTTTTTTTTTTTAATTTTTTTTAAATCTTCTAGACGCATGTAATGAAATTTTTTTGGTATATATATATATATATATATATATATATATATATATATATATATATATATATATATATATATATATATATATATATATATATATAATCAGGATCGGGTGAGGACTCTTCTTAAAGTGAGGACTTGCGAGGACACCTTAAAAAATTGAAAAAAATATAAAAAAAAATATAAATGATAAAATGGATCATAGTACTATATCGGAGAAAAAAAATTCAAAAAAAAACTTTTCGATCATTATTTTTTTTATAATGAAATAATGATCCAAAATAAAAACAGAAAAATTGCATCATTACGTTTTGCAATGATACAAAAAAAATTTTCAAATTTTTTTTTGATAATGATATAGTACTATTCTCGATTTTATGATTTGTATTTTTTTATATTTTTTTTCAATTTTTTTAAGGTTTCCTCACGAGTCCTTACCGAAAAAAGAGTTATCACCGGAACCGGACCATATATATATATATATATATATATATATATATATATATATATATATATATATATATATATATATATATATATATATATATATATAATGAAGTGTAAATCATATAATAACACTTGTGCTAAATTAAATTTTTTTATATTTTAGATATTGTGCTGATGTGACGCGTTATTAATATAGCATAGAAAAACAATCGTTCACCAATAATTATATGAAAGTAAGCGAACGGAGAATTTCATTGAAGTTACATAGTTCTTTCAAAGATATGAAGGTACTTCACTTTTCTACGCATTTCCTTGTCTTATTCTAAAAGTTTATCCTGATGCGAAATAAACTGATACGAAATGAAAATTTGTATATTCAAAGAAGATTAATTGAATGAATGTGACATATAAGTTTAAGTTTATAAGTGGGGATGCTTATAGCCTATAGAGAACGTATTAAACTCAACCTACGACGACAAGAACAATGGAATCAAATCAGACATGGTTGACTCGTAGATATACAGCTATGAGAAATTTGATCAGTTAGTAATAAATCCATGGCGGAAGATAATAAGCTTGATAAATTGTTTTATTAAGTTAATGTTTTATCTATTCTATCTACTCGCATCGATAAGCCCAGGTGGAGCGGTGCCTAGATGGAGGCGGGATGGTGCTGGTTCGTAGGCGGGGCTGTCGGCACCGGAGGGGTAACCGCACCGGGAAATGAGGGTTGACAATAGATGGTGGTGTTTCGGGTCGTGGAACCCGTTTGTTTTTGCTTATTTAATATAAAAAAAACTAACGATATAAAATAATATTTTATCGCCTAACATTTATAAATACGTCTCTCTCCTACTGTAAAAATCACACATTCCTTTCTTCTCTATTTCTCTCAATATTCACTCTTTTTACCCCCTCAAAAAGGACACATTTCTCACCTCTATAAATCCAAATTTCAATTGAAATATTAAATTAAAACGTCTTCTTTTGATAATTCCGATTTGTATGTTCACGACAAAATAGTTGATGAACCTACTGTGTACTCATTGTCATCGTCTGATTCATCAAATTATACAATTGTTTATGCGACAGTTGCTCAAGCTGCACTCGCAGTATTTGCAGATACTGCAAGTTCTAGCAATCATCGTTCAAGAACTTATCCCCACAGAGATCGGGAAACTGCAGAGAAGCACCTCATGGAAAATTACAATTGTTCCCAATTCAAAGTTTGGTGATGTTAATTTTAGAAACAGGTTTTGGATGAGTAGAAGATTGTTTTTGCGTATTGTTGAGAACATGGAAAGAAACTTTTCATATTTTCAAACAACTTATGATGTCAGTTTGCAAAAAGGTTTCCCTGCATTGTAGAAATACACATCTACGGTACGACAATTGGGGGCGACAGCCCTCCCGATTCACTGAATGAGTACTTGAATATGTCAGAACGATCATCACGTGAAGGCCTCTACAACTTCTGCTATGATGTTTTTTAGTTGTATGGTGCGGAGTATATGCGCAAACCAACATCAAACGACATTCAATTGTCGTACGCTGCACACGAATCCACACATATATTTCCTGGTATGCTGGGTAGCATTGATTGTACACATTGGGATTAGAGGAGTTGTCCAACGGCTTTGCGAGTCAAGTACATGAGAAGTGATCACAGGTACCCTACATTGATACTTGAAATAGTAGCGTCACAAGATTTATGGATATGGCATTCATATTTTGGTGTCGACGACGACAACAAAAATCTAAACGTTCTATACCAATCACCACTATTCAATGATACCGTTCTTGGAAAAGCTCGAAAATGTTCATTTGTCTTGAACATGGAATAAAAGAATCATGAGTACTGTAACGACCTAAATCTGGATATGAGACAATCGATGAACTATAATTATATTTGGTAATTAAAAGTGTAAGGTTCTCATTTGCCATTTGTGAGAAGCAAGGGAAAAATGGTCAAAGAAGGCAAAAATATGGAAACTTATGTTTTAAGACCTCTTATTAAGTCATTATGGAGTGTTACTTCATTTGGAAATCAGTAATAAATGCCCGACGGCAAAATGGGAAATTTAGAGACAGTAGTGTAGAAAATATTCGTTAATCTTTAAATTAATATCTCAAGGTCTATAAGGAATTGGGAAAACGTCATCAACGAGAATTTTGAAGATCTTTATGTAATAAGAATTTAGGAAAAAGATTCTGGTCATTTGGAGTTATAACGAATAAGTTATGAAGATTTCAAATTGGCCAAAAAGTGACAAAAGTGACCCAGTGCCCATGTTGGAAGGGTTGTATCGAGAAATCTGGAGCTATTCAGACTTAAGTCAGTTAGGGAAAGTTGTGAAGCTCATTCCCACATTTCTAAAGGTATAAAGTTTGCAAAAATCCGATGTCGTACAGGGAAGTTACGATACTGTAAAGCTTACGAAAAATCTGGATATATGATGGAAATTTTCAAAGGCAAGGAATTCAGGGGCGTTTTGGGAATTTTGCTGCCATATTTACTATATTTACCAGGTCAAAAATTCGATCCCGGTTCTAGCCATTGTTTTATTGATGACTTATTTATTGATGACTTGTTTATTGATGACATTGTTTTATTGATGACTTGTTTCTGTATGACATTGGTTATCAATGACTTGATTTTATTGGTTTTCTTTTGGGGTTGCAAAGTAAGTCACACTCTATGGTATCATTACTTGATCCCAGAGTCATATCATGTTCTGTTGACAAGGAGGAAAATGGTTTCGAGACTAATGTTTTATGACTTGTTTGAGTCTAAAACTCCTAGATTGGTGATATAAATAGTAATATGATTTCAAAAGGGCTCTATGGATAAATGTTCAATGTGGTTTTAAACATCAGTTTACATAAACCTAAAGTGAAGAATATGCTTTTAAAATTATTGGTTTAACTTAATATCTTGTTGGGTCTAAAACCCATGTATCTCAGGAGACATATTTGTCTTACGTACGATTGTTTTAATGTTATGTATCTCAGGAACAAGGTGCTTAGCATTGTGTGAAAGGAATGAAGGGCATAAAAATTATGAGGATTATAAATGGAAATGTTGATTACAAGATAGCTTGATTCCTTAGATGGTATAGTCATGTCCATATAATTAGAGATACTTGATTATGGTATAGAATTAACCGTGAAGTTGTATTGTAATTGTAATACCGTATTATTAATTTATATAACATTTGTATTAATCTTAGAGTAATTAATATTAAATATGTTGTTATATGAGTTAAGATGGTTAGGAACCCAATTGAGTAAAGTTTGGATTTGTAAAATGTCAAATCAGAGCTACACGGGTCGTGTAAGGTCACACGGGTCGTGTAGAAAGGCTTGAGAAGCAAAGCAGTAACCTTTTCAGACCTGCACGGGTCGTGTAACTTCACACGGGTCGTGTAGCTCTTGTTCAAAAATTACCGAGGCAAGGTTGGGTCTCACACGGGTCGTGTGAGTCTGCAAAATTTCAAGTTAGCTTGCTGTAAGCCTCACACGGGTCGTGTGAGCCTACACGGGTCGTGTAGCGCACCTAGGGCTATTTTAAAGTCGAGTTTTCTTTCATTTGGGTCATTCCCAATTCGACTAAAAACCCTCCCAAACCCTAGAATTCGATTTCTACCCATCTAAGTCGAGATTAAGGCCCATCTTTCACGATTTGAAGCTAGAGATTAGTTCCTTGAGTTTGAAAGGTAAACCTCTTTGATTTTTATCTTGTTTTGACGGTTGAATCTTTGGAATTGAGATGGTTCCTTGTGGTTTTGATGAACCACATGCATCTAGCATGAATTAGAGTGACTTACTTGGATTAGTGTGTGTAATAGATTTCTAATTCGAAACTCAAGCTTACAAAGTGCTTGTATTATGATCCTAGGGTTATATGAGTTAAATTTGTGAAATTGGAAGTTACAATTAGGATAGTATTGCTATCTTTTGATTGTAACCCTCTCTTATGATTCCAATTCCTTGATTGATATGAATATTGAGTATGATTGAGATTTTCTTGAAATTGAGTATTGAGTTTGAGCCATTGTGTTACAGCTAAGGCTAGACAGGAACACACACGAGGTTTTGGAATTCCACATATCGACTCAACTTCAGGTGAGTAGTTAATTATTAGATGATTATGTTTTATAATGATGTTATTTTCAAATAAGAAGTAAGCTATATCTAATTTGGTTGAATATAACTAAATTTTGAGTATATGGAAGAAAGAGAAATGGTGTGTGAGACACACTATGGACTGAGACAGTCTATTGAGATAAAATCAAATGAGATGATGAATGATGTAATTCAACTAACCTTAAATTACTCACTGAGCTTTCAAAGCTCATAAATTGTTTGTTATTGTGATTTGTGTTAGGTTCTGGTAGTGGTGACCGCGGGAAGAGGAGCATGGATGGATAGCTACACTTGGACTTGGACTTTGACTTAAACTTACTTTTGTTGCTTTGAAACATGAAGTAAACCCGGTTTTGTTAAACAGTTGTAAATAGTTGATGTAATAATTTAGGACTTGAACTAAGCTTTTGATGACAATCTTGTGTATACTTGTTACTCCTTTTGGGATCATACCTTTAATGATATAATGTTGAATTAAGAAATTGGTATATCCTAAAATTGAGGAACCGGGTGTTACAAGTTGGTATCAGAGCCTTGGTTTAAGGGAATTAAACCTTGAAGATGGGTTTAGACTTAAACCAATGAGATAGAGAAGTCCCAAAGAGTCCCGAGTAGCTATCCTCCGCGGTGTATCACAATTGAGTTGATTATACACTATATTGAGTATTATAGTGATATACAATTGAGTTGATTATTAACTATATTGAGTATTATAGTGATATACAATTGAGTTGATTATACACTATATTGAGTATTATAGTGATATACAATTGAGTTGATTATACACTATATTGAGTATTATAGTGATATACAATTGAGTTGATTATACACTATATTAAGTATTATAGTGATATACAATTGAGTTGATTATACACTATATTGAGTATTATAGTGATATACAATTGAGTTGATTATACACTATATTGAGTATTATAGTGATATACAATTGAGTTAATTACACATCATATTGAGTATTATGGTGGTGATTACTAAATGAGTTAAATTTCTTTTTCAGTTAAGATGAGCACTGGAAAAGAAAAAGAGCAAGGTGATCCATCAAGAGATCAATTGGGATCACGAGATTCGGGTAAAGAGCATCAACCCGAGGGAGAGCGACCTCCCGAGACACAGGGTAATATGCAAACTATGATTGCGGCTGAGGTAGCCAAAGCACTTAAAGAATTACTACCCACTTATTTGAGGCCTCAGGCGGAGGCTGCAACCGGAGGTCCTTCGGGACAACCACCGGTTCAACCTGAGCACAGGGAGGATCGTGAAGAGGTCTATACTGAGGCGGGTAGAGTGAGAATACCTGAGAAGATAAGGAAGTGTACTTATGATGTTTTTCAGAAATGCAAGCCATACGATTTCTATGGGAAAGATGATCCCATAGCAGCCAAGAATTGGTTAACACATGTTGAAAAGATGTTCCGTACCAGTAAATGCGATGAGGCAGATAAAGTGGAGTTTGCAACAAACTTGCTAAAAGAAGATGCACAGTTCTGGTGGGAGAATATGTGTATGGAGATAGGAGAGAGTTTGACATATACACGGAACTGGGAACAATTCAAGTTGAAGTTCACTGAATACTATTGTTCCAATAATGCTATGAAGGGAATAGATGAAGAGTTTTTGAAGTTACAACAAGGGTCGAGAACAGTACAACAATACACACTAGATTTTAATGAGAAGACAATATTTGCACAACATCAAGTTGATACAGAGGAGCGTAAGATGGATCGTTACTTGTGGGGTTTAAAAACCCAGATCCAAGAGTTTTTGCCGAGTTCCAGATATACTACCTTTCAACAAGTTGCTGAGGCAGCAAGATCGAGAGAAAGGGAATTGCAAAGACAGGAGGAAGAGAGAAGAACCGAAAGAGAAGTTGAAGGATTAAAGAGAAAGTGGGAAGGTAAAGCTATAGATACTTCTCAGAGATCCATTACCACGGGTTCTCAAGTTCGTGGTGAAACCAAGAAGAATGAAGAAAAATGATGTAAGAAGTGTAGGCGAAAACACATGGGAGAATGTGATCCCCGAAACCCTCCATTAGTTTGTTTCCAGTGTGGAAAGACGGGTCATATGGCTCGCCAGTGTACCGAGAGTCGCCCTGTTTGTTTCAATTGTGGGGAGAGCGAGCATATTCGTCCAAATTGCCCAAAGATGAAATCTGAGCCACAAAGAGATTTTCAAAAGACTGGTCCAGGAAGAGGTCGAGATCGAGATGATCGAAGAGATAGGGGTGGTGGTCATGTGAAAACGCGAGCTTTTCAATTAACTGTTGACGAGGCTAGAGATCGGACCGATGTTATCACAGGTATCTTTAGCTTAAACTCTTTTCAAGCACGAGTACTTTTTGATTCGGGTGCATCTGTGTCTTTTATATCAGAATCTTTTGCTTCTAAACTAGATATTCCATTAGCCGATTTATATGAGAAAATAATAGTAGATGTAGCAGATGGGAGATGTGTTTTTGTAAAGAGTCATTATAAACAGTGTCGGCTTGAAATCTATGGGGTTATGTACCCTATAGATCTGAAACCGATCACTAATCATGAGTTTGATGTGATAGTCTGGATGGATTGGATGGATGATAATAGAGGTCAAATGGATTGTCATGAGAAAACACTTTCCATAAAGACACCGAGTGGTTCCCGAATTTTGATACGAGGTGAACGACGTTCCCGAAAAGTACCGATAGTGTCACTTGCCACGGCTAGGAGATATATAGAAAGAGGGGGTTAATTGATTATGGCACACGTGATTAGTGCTGAGTCAAAACATTCCAAAATAGAAGAAGTAGAAGTGGTTTGTGATTATCCCGATGTATTTCCCGAAAATCTTCCAGGTGTACCATCAAGTAGACAGGTGGAATTTGTGATCGATGTCATACCGGGGGCGAAGTCGGTAGCTCGACCACCTTATCGATTAGCACCATCTGAGATGGAAGAATTAAAGAGACAGTTGCAAGAGTTATTGGAACTTGGGTTTATACGTCCGAGTTCGTCTCCGTGGGGTGCGCCTATACTCTTTGTAAAAAAGAAAGATGGATCTATGAGAATGTGTATAGATTATCGGGAGCTCAACAAGATCACTATAAAGAATCGTTACCCGTTGCCGAGGATCGATGACTTATTTGATCAACTGCATGGGGCCACGTATTTTTCAAAGATTGATTTGAGATCAGGCTATCATCAATTGAGAGTACAAGAAGCTGATATTCCGAAGACAACTTTTCGTACAAGGTATGGCCATTACGAGTTCTTAGTCATGCCGTTCGGTTTGACTAATGCTCCAGCCGTTTTTATGGATTTGATGAATCGGGTTTGTCATCCCTTTCTTGATAAATTCGTAATTGTGTTTATCGACGACATCCTGATTTATTCAAAGAGTCGAGATGAGCACAGATTTCATTTACAACAAATGCTAGATCTTCTTCGAGACGAGAAATTATATGCAAAATTTTCAAAATGTGAATTTTGGTTGCGGGAGATCCAATTTCTTGGCCATGTGATAAATGAAGACGGTATAAAGGTAGATCCAGCAAAGATCGAAGCCGTAATGAGTTGGGAGCCGCCAAAGAGTCCAATGGAGGTTCGTAGTTTCTTGGGGTTAGCAGGTTATTATCGACGATTTGTAGAAAACTTTTCTCGTATAGCTATACCTTTAACCAAATTAACCAAGAAGACGGAGAAATTTAGTTGGACTGAGGCACAACAATCAGCATTTGAACAACTACGAGATGGCTTATGCAAGGCTCCAGTGTTGGCTTTACCGCAAGGAGTAGAAGACTTTGTTCTTTACAGCGATGCCTCCTTAAGTGGTCTTGGATGCGTGTTGATGCAAAAAGGACGAGTGATAGCGTATGCCTCTCGACAACTGAAACCACATGAAAAAGCTTACCCAGTACATGATTTAGAGTTGGCGGCAATAATTTTTGCATTAAAGATCTGGCGACATTATCTTTATGGAGTGCGATTTCAGATCTATACAGATCATAAAAGTCTGAAATACCTGTTTGATCAGAAAGAGTTAAACATGAGGCAAGTACGGTGGATGGGTCTACTAAAAGATTATGATTGTGAAATTCTTTACCATCCTGGTAAAGCCAATGTGGTGGCGGATGTACTAAGCCGTAAGGAGCCGCCTATTCGAGTCGTATCGGCTCGAATGGGGATTGTGAGTCGATTACCAGAGTTGATACGTAGATGCCAAGTCGAAGCCAATGACTTGAAGAAAGAAAGGATGATTGGTTATGTAGAGAAACTTGTGGAAAATGCACAAGGAATCAAAACTTTCCAAGGGCGAGTTTGGGTTCCGAGACATGGCGAGGCGAGACAGTTATTGCTTGAGGATGCTCACTGTACTAGGTATTCGGTTCATCCTGGTAGTACACGAATGTATTATACCTTAAAACCGTACTACTGGTGGCCAGGTATGAAGCGAGATGTGGGACGATTTGTAGAGAACTGTTTGACATGTCTTCAGGTAAAAGCTAATCATCAAAAGCCTTATGGAGCAGTGCAGCCATTGCCAGTACCAAAGAAGAAATGGGATGAAATCACCATGGATTTCATCACCAAGTTGCCTCGGACTCCTCGAGGATATGATTCTATATGGGTGATAATTGACAGGTTAACAAAGTCGGCTCATTTTATTCCAATCCGAGAAGATTATCAAGTATCAAAGCTAGCTGAGATATATACGAAAGAAATTGTGAAACGACATGGAGTGCCAACTTCAATAATTTCTGATAGAGATAATCGGTTCAATTCACATATCTGGCAGAGTTTCCAAAAGCATTTTGGTACAAAAGCTTTATTAAGGAGTGCGTATCATCCCCAGACGGATGGACAGTCGGAAAGAACGATACAAACACTTGAAGATATGCTACGAGCCTGTATCATTGATTTTGGAGGCAGTTGGGAAGATCATCTGCCTTTGGTAGAGTTTGCCTATAACAACACTTATCACTCAAGTATATAGATGGCACTTTTTGAAGCTTTATATGGTGCACCGTGCCGAACACCAACTTGCTGGACAGAGATGGGAGAGAAACCATTGGCGGGACCGGAAATTGTAGCTGAAACTGAAGAGAATATACAAAGCATTCGTGAGCATATGCGGGTAGCCCAAAACCGCCAAAAGCAATATGCAGATAGAAGAAGAAAGCTGTTAGAGTTCAATGTTGGGGACATGGTAATGCTGAAAGTGTCCCCATGGAAAGGAATAATTCGATTTGGCAAGAGAGGTAAATTGAGCCCACGCTTTATCGGACCCTTTCAATTTTTGGAGAAAATTGGAGCGGTTGCGTATAAGCTAAAGCTTCCAGAGGAGTTACAGGGTATCCACAATGTTTTTCATGTGTCACACCTTAGAAAAACATTGTATGACCAATCCACTTGGGTACCCTTAGCTGAAGTTCAACTAGATGAGAAATTAAGATATCAAGAAATGCCAGAGCAAATTCTAGAAAAGAAAGTTAAGAAATTGCGAAATAAAGAAGTGGGATTAGTAAAAGTGAAATGGCGACATCATAAAGGAGCAGATGTTACTTGGGAAGCTGAAGGAGAGATGCGGTCGAAATATTCTTACTTATTTCAAGAGATTCCGAGGACGGAATCTTTTGAAGGGGGTAAGAATTTGTAATACCGTATTATTAATTTATATAACATTTGTATTAATCTTAGAGTAATTAAGATTAAATAGGTTGTTATATGAGTTAAGATGGTTAGGAACCCAATTGAGTAAAGTTTGGATTTGTAAAATGTCAAATCAGAGCTACACGGGTCGTGTAAGGTCACACGGGTCGTGTAGAAAGGCTTGAGAAGCAAAGCAGTAACCTTTTCAGACCTGCACGGGTCGTGTAACTTCACACGGGTCGTGTAGCTCTTGTTCAAAAATTACCGAGGCATGGTTGGGTCTCACACGGGTCGTGTGAATCAACACGGGTCGTGTGAGTCTGCAAAATTTCAAGTTAGCTTGCTGTAGGCCTCACACGGGTCGTGTGAGCCTACACGGGTCGTGTCGCGCACCCAGGGCTATTTTAAAGTCGAGTTTTCTTTCATTTGGGTCATTCCCAATTCGACTAAAAACCCTCCCAAACCCTAGAATTCGATTTCTACCCATCTAAGTCGAGATTAAGGCCCATCTTTCACGATTTGAAGCTAGAGATTAGTTCCTTGAGTTTGAAAGGTAAACCTCTTTGATTTTTATATTGTTTTGACGGTTGAATCTTTGGAATTGAGATGGTTCCTTGTGGTTTTGATGAACCACATGCATCTAGCATGAATTAGAGTGAGTTACTTGGATTAGTGTGTGTAATAGATTTCTAATTCGAAACTCAAGCTTACAAAGTGCTTGTATTATGATCCTAGGGTTATATGAGTTAAATTTGTGAAATTGGAAGTTACAATTAGGATAGTATTGCTATCTTTTGATTGTAACCCTCTCTTATGATTCCAATTCCTTGATTGATATGAATATTGAGTATGATTGAGATTTTCTTGAAATTGAGTATTGAGTTTGAGCCATTGTGTTACAGCTAAGGCTAGACAGGAACACACACGAGGTTTTGGAATTCCACATATCGACTCAACTTCAGGTGAGTAGTTAATTATTAGATGATTATGTTTTATAATGATGTTATTTTCAAATAAGAAGTAAGCTATATCTAATTTGGTTGAATATAACTAAATTTTGAGTATATGGAAGAAAGAGAAATGGTGTGTGAGACACACTATGGACTGAGACAGTCCATTGAGATAAAATCAAATAAGATGATGAATGATGTAATTCAACTAACCTTAAATTACTCACTGAGCTTTCAAAGCTCATAAATTGTTTGTTATTGTGATTTGTGTTAGGTTCTGGTAGTGGTGACCGCGGGAAGAGGAGCATGGATGGATAGCTACACTTGGACTTGGACTTTGACTTAAACTTACTTTTGTTGCTTTGAAACATGAAGTAAACCCGGTTTTGTTAAACAGTTGTAAATAGTTGATGTAATAATTTAGGACTTGAACTAAGCTTTTGATGACAATCTTGTGTATACTTGTTACTCCTTTTGGGATCATACCTTTAATGATATAATGTTGAATTAAGAAATTGGTATATCCTAAAATTGAGGAACCGGGTGTTACAGTAATGTTATGTTTGGACTAATTTGATTACGTTGAGTCAGTATGGATTTTATCCATTTAGCCCAATGGTCATGCTGAATTTTCGGTAGAAAAATTGTATAATTACGGGGCCTTACCTTGAGATGTCATATTGCTTTACTATGGTGAGTTACTTGGATTAGTGTGTGTAATAGATTTCTAATTCGAAACTCAAGCTTACAAAGTGCTTGTATTATGATCCTAGGGTTATATGAGTTAAATTTGTGAAATTGGAAGTTACAATTAGGATAGTATTGCTATCTTTTGATTGTAACCCTCTCTTATGATTCCAATTCCTTGATTGATATGAATATTGAGTATGATTGAGATTTTCTTGAAATTGAGTATTGAGTTTGAGCCATTGTGTTACAGCTAAGGCTAGACAGGAACACACACGAGGTTTTGGAATTCCACATATCGACTCAACTTCAGGTGAGTAGTTAATTATTAGATGATTATGTTTTATAATGATGTTATTTTCAAATAAGAAGTAAGCTATATCTAATTTGGTTGAATATAACTAAATTTTGAGTATATGGAAGAAAGAGAAATGGTGTGTGAGACACACTATGGACTGAGACAGTCCATTGAGATAAAATCAAATGAGATGATGAATGATGTAATTCAACTAACCTTAAATTACTCACTGAGCTTTCAAAGCTCATAAATTGTTTGTTATTGTGATTTGTGTTAGGTTCTGGTAGTGGTGACCGCGGGAAGAGGAGCATGGATGGATAGCTACACTTGGACTTGGACTTTGACTTAAACTTACTTTTGTTGCTTTGAAACATGAAGTAAACCCGGTTTTGTTAAACAGTTGTAAATAGTTGATGTAATAATTTAGGACTTGAACTAAGCTTTTGATGACAATCTTGTGTATACTTGTTACTCCTTTTGGGATCATACCTTTAATGATATAATGTTGAATTAAGAAATTGGTATATCCTAAAATTGAGGAACCGGGTGTTACAGTAATGTTATGTTTGGACTAATTTGATTACGTTGAGTCAGTATGGATTTTATCCATTTAGCCCAATGGTCATGCTGAATTTTCGGTAGAAAAATTGTATAATTACGGGGCCTTACCTTGAGATGTCATATTGCTTTACTATGGTTGTATTGATATGAGTTTTGTAACCCTCAATGTTGTTTAAAAAAGTTTTAAAACACATGACTTAAGGTCATGAGAAACGTTTTTGAAATGAACGAAAATTTTACTTTACAATGTTTTATAATCGATTACACAATTTAAAGTGTATGAAAGATGAGATGTTACATAATATGTTAATGAAATACCCAACAAGGAAATTATCTTGGAAGATAATGAATCCTAGTCGTCAAATGGTTGCAGTAATTGTATTAGTTACAATTACATCAATCTTTTCATCAATCCTCCATTTTAACCTTACCGCCAAATCTTTCTTCTACATATTTGATTACGATCAAAAAGCACCTACTCAGCTTATAATCATCAAGTCTGAATGAAATCATGGTAGGAATAAACAATCAATGGAGGATAAGATATTTAAGTTTAGTCTTGGATCCTTTAAAAGTATACCACTTCTACAATGTTAGGTATTTCACCATTAAACTCATTGATGATTGGAAATTTTATGCCACAACCTCTCGTTTTTACCTTCATCCGATGGTGGATTATGTCGAGCAATTAGTCATAAATCGCTTCTCACTTCAAACTCTGGAAAGTGTAGTAAAATCTTTGTGTTACAACCCAAACCAAGTGTTCTTCTACACTTGGAAAACTAATAAGACGGTGGATTTGGGTCTCATTTTCCTACAAACAGACAGTGACTTCCATATTTTTAAGGAAAACATTCGGAAAAACTACAACATTGTTCATATGTTTATGTTGAATGATTTGCCCCAACAGTACCCCAACACCTTAAAGAAAGCACCAACCAAAAGGATTGAAAAGCTTATTTTAGAATGCGTGTGACATAACCTACAAGAAAGTGTAGAAGTAGCTATAGAGTTTGTTTTCGAGAAATATGGTGTTCGCATCATGAAACTGAAAATGAATGAAGGAATGACACTTGCAAGACAAAGAGTTCAATGTGACACGATTGAAGGTTGATGGATTTAGGGATAAAGTCATGGATCAAGAACTTGTACAAAATTTATGTATTTTAATCAATGACCTTTATATTCTTTACAGATTTTGGTGTTGAAAAAATTGTAAATATTTGGTGTTCATTATAAATGCATGGTCAATTTCAATTCCTCGGTTTGTGTATTATTCTTGCATTTGGCTAAACTAGTACCAATTGAAGTTTGATGGATTTAGGGATAAAGTCATGTAAATTTTTATTTCTTCTCTATCATAATTTCTACATATTGTAAAGCTCTATAAAATAATTTGCTCTTATCTGGTAATTCATTTTATACACGTAACAATTACACACCAATATATATATATATATATATATATATATATATATATATATATATATATATATATATATATATATATATATATATATATATATAGGGTCCGGTTACGGTGAGGACTCTTTTTTCGGTGAGGACTCGTAAGGACACCATAAAAAAATTGAAATATAAAAAAAATACAAATCAAAATATCAAGAATAGTACTATATCATTATAAAAAAATTGGAAAAAAAATTCGATCATTGAAAAAAATAATGATCCAATTTATTTTATTTATTTTGGATCATTGGATCATTATAAAAAAAATAATGATCCAAAAGTTTTTTTCGAATATTTTTTTCTCCAATATAGTATGATCCATTTTTTTTATTTTTTTCAATTTTTTAAGGTGTCCTCACGAGTCATCACCGAATAAAGGTCATTCAAATAGTTGTGCTTCGAGATAAATTAAATCCTTGCACCATACTCATTTGAAACTCCCTCAACACTTCAACTTTCAACTAATTAACATCTACCACTCAAGAGTTTGTCTAACTTATATCTTAAATCCACATTAATTCGACAAACAAACTTAATTACATTAAAAATATATTTTAATACAAAAACTCTTCAAATTTCATCTAATTAATCACTACATCTCAATGGTTTTACAACATGTGGTATCGAATTGGTATTTATGACACATATTGCTTAGTAGATATATAAATAGTTGAGATAGCTAGATGATGTTCTTAGAGTTTAAAGAATAGCATCAAGTAGATTATGACTTGATAACACATAAAACACTACATTGGCAGGGGGTGTGTATTTATATGGAACGAGAAATAAGTACGCGAGTTTAGAAGATGTTGTTTTGTATAAGTCAACTTGTTTATTAACAGTTTTTGTTATTGTTTGTGTGGTGTTATTAAGAGCTACGATGGAGATTCCGAGTTCGATGAATGTATTTATGAAAAAAGACATATATACGAAATATGAAGATGTCAACTGTAGGTAACTGTGAGCTTGATCATTTTTTATTTCCGATATGTATTGTTTCTTAAGAAATACGAAATAGAAGTTTAATTTATTTTTTATTTTTTATAAAGATAAAGAATAATTAACATTATACTGTATTAAGTTGATTTTTTAATATATAAACTTTTTTTTATTATTCCACTTCTAATGCTAACACTTTAATTTTTAACAAAATATACTTCTTTATTAGTTTAGAGATATCGTTATATGTAAAAGATTATCGTTTTAATATCACAGCTTTTGAATAATTGATATATTATATTTAATTTGTTAATTTAAATACAACGTTAAATAGAAAACATAAATCGGTTTTTCAATTAAATATAAAAAAAATCCAAAAACTATTTTTTAAATAGTTATTTCTTTTATATGTAAAACCTAAATTGCCATACCAAATTAATTAAAATATTGTCCAAAATCCATTTTTGTTATAATCATGCAAAAATTTTAAAAAAGATAATTTTAAATATAACTAATAATAATAATAGTTAATTGAATATTTAAAAATTACATTATTTCATTACAAATAAAAAACAATGTTTGAAATAATCATAACGATCAAAATAAACAAAAATAGACAAATAAATAATTTTTAAAATAATTAACTATAACAATAGTTAAAATAATATTAATTAAATATTATATTAAATTGATTGATGTGCAATCCATGGATAAACGTCATTGGAATGATGTCATTTTAAAAATGTTTATCTTAATTAATTAATCATGCATATAGTTAAAAATAACACTGAATTGAATATAATGCAAAATAGTTACTATGTTTTATATCGACTTAAAATAACAATCATTATTTTGGTGTTGGTATAAGTCATCCAAATCAATGTGGTACAAAATATGTTATCTATCTTTAACTATATTCAGTTGGAACTCTCAACTCTTCAACTTTATATTATTTAACTACTACATTAATTTACTGAAATACTAAACTCTTCATATTTTCACTAATTAACTACTACAACTGAATTTTTTTAACTTATGATATTTAATTGTTACTTAGACGTCTTGGTTAATATAAAGGTATATATATTTCACATAACTAGATTAGGTCGTTAGAGTTTCGAAAATAAGATGGACGAAAAAGATGACTTGAGAACACATAAATATACTTTGAACCTTCCTGTTTATTTATACTAAAACAGAAAGTAGAAATGTTTTCTAATAATAAGTGAAGTACAAATATATTCATATATTTTTATTAAATATTTATCAATTAAATGCTTTTTTATTCAAAAAATTGTAATATTATATATGTTGCTTTGATTAAAGTATTATTTTAATAATACAACATTTCAACTCCTAAATAGTAATTATTTATGGATTCGAAGTGTACCTCACAGAATTATTAAATGATATTATTACACTTACGAGTCTCAAAGAAAATAATAAGCAACAATACGTTTCTCATAAACTACATATATGTTATTATTACTATATTTTATTATTATTATTATTATTATTATTATTATTATTATTATATTTATTTTTATTTTTGAGATAACCATTTAAATGCATCTCCTTATATTTTTAATGTTGACCCGTCTATAGTAACTGACTTAGAAAACACGATTGTGTTTTTGTTCGAATTTGGGATGGTAAACTATTATTTATACATATGAAATGATCGATTTATATTTAGTTTTCCATTTTTTTTTTCAGATTTCAAGTGTTTATGTTCATATTTGATATGTAAATATATTTTGTCCTTATAAGTTTATTCCTACGTAACAAGCAGGAATACACCCAGTAACTCTTATAATAGAGGTCATTCAAACCATTGTGGTTCAAGATAAACTAAATGCTTGCACCATATACATTTGAAACTCCCTCAACACTTCAACTCTTAACTTATTAACATCTACCACTCAATAGTTTCTCTAACTTATATCTTAAATCCACATTAATTTGACAAACAAACTTAATTATATGAAAAATATATTTAAAACTAAAACTCTTCTAATTTCATCTAATTAATCACTACCTCTCAAGAGTTCTATAACTTATGGTAGTGAATTGGTACTTATGACACCTATTGCTTAGAAGACATATAAATAGTTGACATAGCCAGATGATGTTGTTTGAGTTTTGAGAATAGCATGGAGGAGATTATGTCATGATAACACATAAAACTCTACATTGGGAAAGGGGTGTATATTTGTATGGAACGAGAAATAAGTACGCGACTTTAGAAGATGTCATTTTGTATAAGTCAACATGTTTATAATAGTTTTTGTTAGTGTTCGTGTGGTGTTCTTAAGAGCTACGATGGAGATTCCGAGTTCAATAAATGTATTTATAAAAAAAGACATATATATGAAATATGAAGATGTTAAATGTAGGTAAATATGAGCTTGATCTTTTTTTCCTATATGTATTGTTTCCTGAGAAATACAAAATAGAAGTTTAACTTTTTTTATTTGTTACAAAGATAAAAAATAATTAACCTTATACTATATTAAGTTTAGTTTTTAATATATAAAACTTATTTATTATTCCACTTTTAATGCTAACACTCTAACTTTTAGCACAATGTACTTCTGTTAGTTTATATATGTCATTGTATGTAAAACATCATCGTTTTAATATCACAACTTTTGAATAATTGCTATATTATACTTAATTTGTTAATTTAATTATAACATTAAAGAGAAAACATAAATCAAATTTTCAATTAAACATAAAAAGCGAAAAACTACTTTTTATATAGTTAAACATTTTAAATGTAAAAGCTAAATTGCAATGCCAAATTAATTAAAATATTGTCCAAAATCTATTATTATAATCATGCAATATGTTTAGAAAAATGCTTGATATTTGAAATAATCATAATGATCAAAATAAAAAAATGGACAAATTAGTTATTTTAAATTAATTGACCAAAACAATTTTAAAAAATAATATTAATTAAATATTATATTTAAATTGGTTCATGTTCAACCTACGGGTAAACATCGGTTGGAATGATGTCATTCTATAATATGTTTATCTTAATTAATTAATCATACATATAGTTAAAATAACACTAAACTAAATATAATAAAAAATACTTACTATGTTTTATATCGACTTAAAATAAAAATCATTATTTTAATGTTGGTAAAAGTCATCCAAATCAATGTGGTGCACTATATGCTCTCTATCTTAAATCATATTCAATTGAAATTCTCAACTCTTTAACTTTATGCTATTTAACTACTACATTAATTTATTTAAATGCTAAAACTCTTCATCTTTTAATTGATTAACTACTAAAACCCAAATTTTTTTAACTTATGGTATTTACTTGTTACTTGTGACTTCTTGGTTAATATAAATGTATATATAATTCACATAACTAGATTAGGTCGTTAGAGTTTGGAAAATAAGATAGAGGAAAAAGATGACTTGATAATAGACAAATATACTTTGAACGTTCATGTTCATTTATATTAAAACAGAAAAGAGACATCTTTTCTAAAAATAAGTTTAATATAAATATATTCATATATTTAACTAAATATTTATCAATTAAATGTTTTTATTAAAGAAATTGAAATATTATATACGTTAATTTGATTGAAGTATTATTTTATACAACATATCAACTCCTAAGTAGTAATTATTAATCAATTTAAAGTTACGAAATTATTAAATGATATTATTAGACTTATGAGTCTTACAGAAAATGATCAACAACAATACGTTTCTCATAGACAACACATATGTTATTATTTCTATTTTTTATTTTTATTTTTGAGATAATCATTTAAATGTATTTCCTTATATTTTTTAATGTTGATCCGTCTATAGTAATTAACTTAGAAAATGTGATTATATTTTTTGTTCCAATTTTGAATGATAAATTATTATTGACACATATGATATGATCGATTTATATTTAGTTTTGCATATATTTTTCCACATTTTCAAGTGTTTATGTTCACATTTGATCTGTCAATATAATTTGTCTTTATAAGTTTACTCCTAGTATATATATATATATATATATATATATATATATATATATATATATATATATATATATATATATATATATATATATATATATATATATATATATATATATATATATATACACACACAAACACACACAAGTCATGATTATCTTTTACAAGGTGCCTATTGTTCAACTTTTACACAATGAGTAAGAGTGACTATAAAGTACTTATAGTCACATTTTTTCCTTCTACTAAAATGATTATTTACTTTAGACACACTATATATTAAAATGTGTCCATTAAATACTTATATTCACAAGTTATCATAACGGTTGTTACTTTTAGACACACATTATACATTAAACCGTGACTATAAAGTACTTATAGTCATGTTTTTTTCTTTTTATTGTAAAAATTATTTACTTTTACACACACACACTACACGTTAAACTGAGACAATAAAATAACTATATCCATAAGTTTAGAATTCATTTTAATCAAAATTATTCACTTTTTAGACATACATAAGAAATTAAACAATAGTCATATTTTTCCTTTTGTTATGACCATTTTTTAGTTTTAGACACACATCATATTTTAAACCGTATTCATATAGCTGTTGTAGTCCATTTTTTCCCTTAAACTGTGCCCCTAAATTATATATACTTCTATCTCTATTTTCCTTAAAATGTGACCATTAAATACTTACAGTCACAATTTTTTCTTCTATGACGACTATCGTTGACATCTAGCCACACAAAATAATATAAGTAGTTACCATAAAATGCTTATAGTCACATGCTTTTGCTTTTATCATGAATATTATATATACTTTTAGACACATATAATAAAATATACTATGACTATATAATACTTACACTCACAACTTTTCTCTTTTATCATGACAATTGTTTATTTTTAGTCATACATAAGAAATTAAAAACTCACCATAGAATACTTATGATTACTTGTTTTGTTTATTTTACTAAGTGGCTAATGAACACTACCTTATAGACACGCAAAATTATTTATGTGGTCATATGTACTTGATTTTAGCTACATTGAAATCATATGTCTAATTCATTTAACATGGATATTATATACTTTTAGACACATATAAGAAACTATATCGTGACCATATAATACTTACACATACAAATTTTTTTTTTATCATGACAATTATTTATTTTTTGACACACATAAGAAATTAAAACGTAACCATAGAATACATATTGTTAATCGTTTTTTTCTTTTACTAAGTGGCTAATAGAACACTATCCTAGAGACACACAAAAAAATTTAAGTGGTCATATATACTCGATTTTAGCTACATTGAAATTATGTGTCCAATTCTATTATATGATTTAGAAACATAAACAATTGCTTCATGTGACCATACATGCATCCATCATCTCTTACAAAAGCCATATAAAAAATATTCCATATTTCAAACAAAAGTCGTGGCAGTTGGTATATGTGACCACAGTGTTCGACCGTGACTTGTAAATGTCACATTTCTCGCGTTAAATAATGTTGAACACTTTGGATCTAAGATGTAATGGTCACGAAAATAATTGTAAAGTGTAGCTAAAACTAATCCAGGATTTTTACATGACCTTTAGCTATGCAAATAATCAAAAGTGTGGCAGGGTTGTTTTATAAAAAGTGTGACCATAAGTAATAATTTGTACTAGTGTAAATAAGAAAATTGGAAAAACACGCCAATTGTGGATATAAAATTTAGTTTTTCATTCTAAGTTTTTTCATTAAATAGTTATATCAAAAAACTCTACTATTGTGGATGCTCTTAAACAAAGCTACAAGATTCTTCTTTGAATGAATAAAACCTTGAAAGAAATAAGGTCAGCATCTCTATTATCTTATTTAATAGGATCGATCCTCTCATCCTCATAGTTTATACGTGGAACATATGGATCCTTCATGCACAAATGATCTCCATCCTAACTGGTAGTGATGCACTGGGGTTATATACCCATGTGGGTGAAGGTAAGGAGTTAAAATCCTGATTGGAGCATATATGGGGGATTTTCCTAAGGTGGGGCAAAACTGGTGGGAGGGGAAGGATCGTGCTTCTAGGCCGCCGGCTAAATGCCGGCCCGGTTTACCACGACCTAGTATGCTCATAATTATTTGCCATTTCCAAAAAAATATGGATCCTTCATGCATATATTGTTTTTAGCGGTTGATAAATTGATGAATTAATGCTTATAATTCTCCCTTTCCATTGATCTCATTAGTCGTATGCATTATGGTTGTTATTAGATTGGTGCGTTTGGCGAAAATTCGTTTTTATGCCTTGTGGTTGTACAATGGTGAAACATGGTACTCGTCCTTACAACTAACTCATAATATTTTTTGTTATGCAAAGGCGGTTTTATGGTGGTTGGTGGATTTCCTATAATGAAACTAGAAAACTATCTAACAATTGTCTTGGTTATACAATACTATTGAATGACATGCACACCTTAGATGTGGATTATAAGGTAGGTGGGTATATGAACAATTTTTACTTGTTGGCATATTGTCATGTAGGGTGAAGAACCAGGGATAGATGTTTCAATAGAGCGGTTGATCACAAAGGTATTTGAGAATATTATTGTTAGTTACTTGTTTTCGAACCACACTTGTTTATCATCTATATGACGAATTGAAATAAAAAATAAGAGATTTTCTATTACTTTAGTGTTTACTAGTTAGTTTTACGCTTAGTTCCAGAGTCACACTTAATGAGAGAAAATAAGGAAAGTGAATGGAACTGAGAAGAAATAAATTTATGTGACGTTCCAAAGTTTTTTTTAATGGAACAAACTAAAAAGATAAAAGAAAGGAAGAAGAGAGACAATCTTCATTTCTAACATTCCTTTCGATTTGGAAAGATTTAAAGAGAAAGAATTTCATTATTAAAAATAAGAGTTAAATATAAGCTTATTTTCTCTTCATTTCATCTTGGGAACACATAAATTGTTTATACCTTTTTCATTTCTTCCAAACTCGAGAACACGAAACTAAATTTTGTGCCAATTATATTCAACAAACTAACTACAAGTTCCATCAATCAATATGAAGCCAACTATATATATATATTTTGGACCATGTCCAACTCATCTCTATCTTTTTGGATTAATATTGGTGAAAAATGTGGTTCATTTTCAACCCAACTGTATTTTTCATACCATTTTTACCTCAAAGGTTATATTCTTAGTATATTCTTTTTCTTTTATTTACATAAATTGTCAAAATTAACCCTTATATTTATTAGTTTTAAACAAATAAGTATCCAATATTTTATGGTAATAATATTTTATACTATGTTATCTGTATTGTATAGTATATCTATCTTCTAAGTTTTTTTTTAAATATGTTGTGCTTCAATTTTTTTAAATATACGTAAACTTTTATATGAATATTCAATACATAATTATTCAATTTTATAATTAGGTTTTATTAAATCATTTAATATATAATATTATTGTTAATGTTTATTAATATATTTAAATTAAAACTAGAAATTTATAAAAATAAATAATGTACAAATGACTAAAAATGACAAGTGAAAATTTTAATATATTTTGGATGCAAATTAATAGTATTAATTATTTCATATTTTGAGTAATACTACTCGTATGCACATAGATACAATGAGTTATGAATTGATTAAAACTAATATATTTTAACTTAATTTCATCTATATCCTTATAAAACTAATATATTACTTTAATATCCTTACAAAAATTATAACTACATATATATCCTTGTAAAATTAAGATATTCACATTTATATCCAAATTTATATCAGGAGTTGAATTCTTAATTGGGAAAGGGAATTTTAGTCATTATAAGGTTTTTTGGTAATATACATAATTTCTTTAATATAAATTTTGATTAAATTAAGTTAAAATATAAATTTGGATATAAATGTGAATATCTTAATTTTACAAGGATATATATGTAGTTATAATTTTTGTAAGGATATTGAAGTAAAATAGATTTAGAAATAGAGTAAAAACTAAAAATAAACATGAAAAGATGCTCTTAGAAAAATTTGATTACAATTCCCAATTTGTTTTTTTTAACCTGAATACAAGGTACATTTATTACAACATGATAGAATTCAATACGCAAAGAAATACGTTATTACCATTGATTTGGTTATATTCTTTACGAAACAATTATCCGGATATGAATATCTATTTTAACGGTACATTCCTCCTGGAGCGATAGGTGGCATCTGTACTCCATGATTCTTTTTCTCCATGTTTCCTTGCCATCCTGGATTCATTCGTAAACCTCTAAATCAAACTCTGATCAATAATATTGCAATATATTATAAGCACATCGCATGTTTGGACGTATGTTGGGAAGTGAGAGTGCTTACCAATCGATATGTCAAATCCGCAATGTCTAAGCTCACGATACTCTTGACACAAGGCACATGGTTCGCAACAGCAATGAACAAGGCAATCGTTGCATGGAGTTTCACGCAGTCCGTATTGGCTCCTCATCTTGGTCCGAAACACACAAGAATACATGCACCCACAACAAGTGAATGCTGCAATTACGGCATAGCGAACCCCGTGTACTGCACATGCTGTATTACATACCAATTATTATGTTTATCTCAAATAGTTAAGAAAATACATTAACACTGAAATTAATGGAATAATATATTATAAGTTTAAAAAAAAGTTTTTAGAGTTGAATATATCAGATGCAGCTATAACGAAATCGAAATTTGTGTTGATTTTGCATACAAAAACAAAATGATGTGAGCAACTGAAGTTAGAAGGCTAGAAAATAGAACGGATCTGATTAAACACTCAAATCAGAGAACCTTGCTCATAATCAACTTACAAGTATTCCCCTTAACAATAATCTCAGCTATTTGTCCAAAAGTAATGCATGGACACCAACATGTTAAGCAACCTGTGGACAACATGAAAAAGAAAGTTGATTGTACATTGTGAATACATAGTTGTACAGAGAAGAAAAAGAAGGTAATCAGCGCTGAACTTACAGTTGGGTACATCGGAGCAGCATGCACAAAGGCTGCTGGACCATTTGCCGTTGACTGGAGGAGGAGCTACGTATTGAGCTGGAATACGTGTGGCATACTGCGGTGGTTGGTAATCTGATTGTGGTGGCAATTGGTTATAGGAATGTAGAGGGGCGGAGGGTGTTGGCGGTTGTGGTATTTCTGAAAAAATTTGTGAATGAGAAGGGTACATGATGTTTGCTGGTGCCCAATCTTGGAAATGGTGTCATTTGGTTGGAGACAAATGAAAGAATATATAATCTTCATACAAGTTTGAAATTCCAAGCATCAACTTGCAAGTTTCAACATCTCTCCCAGCTCCCACGAAGCCCCTTTTGTTGACAAAAGGGTTCATGTAGTTAATTCATTAAATGGAGAGGCTAAAATGGTGGCAAGTATCACTACTAGAAAAAATGAATGATACGCATTGCATGTCATTAAAACATACAGATAACAGACAAAAGTGTTTATTAGAATCATAGTCATAAATAAAAGAAGTCACACATTTGTTTGTTATAAATTTATGATATATGAGCAAGAATTTCAGAAACATTTGGAACATTTCGTTTCTGAGCAGAAAAACTGTTTTCAAGTAGTGTTCGATTGATTACGTATTAATCAATATTCGATTGATTGATATAGGGTTATCGACAAAAAAGATTTGTCTAAGCTACTTCGTTTCTTTTTGTCAAAGTTGCTTCTTTTTTGTCAAACTCACTTCCTTTTTGTTTGTCAGTTTCGGGATACCCTCATTCATAGGTCCGAGATCTACATCTGTGAATTGAAAGGTCCGAATGATCCACAATTTTTAGAATCAATAGATTTTCAAATCGTTCATTTGAAAAAATTGAAATCCTTCTCATTGGATGATCATGAAGCTTGCTAAAAATCTAAATTCTTCATCAATGAAGGAACAATATCACAACTTTTCAATAAGATACCAAAGTAGATGTTTGACTCATTCAATACTAGAAAGAGAAATTGTATTGGTTCCTAATTTTTGTTCCTAACTTTATTCCTAACCATTTGAATTGATGACAAGTGTAAATTAATAATATTTTAATCCACTTGTCATCATTTCAAATGGTTAAGAATAAAGTTAGGAACAAAAATTAGGAACCAATACAATTTCTCTACTAGAAATAATCGCAGGAAATCCTTTGATAACATGGATTCCTGTTTCTCAGTGATATTACACGATCAATACAATTGGTTGAAACCCGTGAAATAATTCTGTAGAAGTTTCATTCCACAATAAATATCAAACACACAAAAATAAAAGCAAAAACATACACTCACATAGCCAGCTTCATTGATAATATAATTTTGAGTAATAGGTTAAATGAACGAAACAAATTCCAACTTTCATTCTTCTTCCTTAATTTTGAACAAAATCAACTTCTTGATCTGAAACCCGAATCCCAATAACTTATCACTGACTTTAGCACAAATTTGAAATCGGATAGCACATTTGAAGATTTTGAATATCATTCTTCATTTGGAAAATCAAAATAAAGTCATTGATCAGATTCAAGCAAAAATAATCATACAATAATCTATTCAAAAATATAAAAGAAACCAAAACCATAACTTCGACCAATTGTTCAAAAAAACATAAAAATTAGAGGCCCAATATATAAAAATCAATTATCAATTAATCGAGCAATGTTCGTACGTTGCTAGAATAGGGGAAGATAACGTACATTACCATCATCATTTAATTAATATCAGTAAGATGCTATCTTTCTCGCTAAATATAAGAAAAAAAGAGGAACGCATCAAACTCAAGATAACTACCATTAAACCAGTAAATAGAACATTAATTGCATGGGTCAGACAAAACCTTTAAATAAATCAACAATTTGTCGGTCCTTTATAGATTAAAAACAGATAAAACATATTATGAAGTCAATATTGTATATAAACCATATTACACACACATCATATATCATATGAGCATACGATAACAACACATGTGACAAACACATACGCACATGACAGAAACAAACACATATCTAATAGAGATTGCGTCGTATAAAAACTTGAAATAAAAATTGGAAAATAGTATACCGATATTATGTAAATTGTCGTAAATAATGGCACCACTATTCTGGCATTTCGCATTTCTTAACTTATCATTATCGATCATTAAAGACTACAAATTAAAAACAGTACACGACCCGAGTACAAAAAAATTAAAAGATAAACATCATTATACATTCATAAACTGGTCATGTGTTATGATTATAACCCTATCAACTGCAATTAAAACACAATGTAAAAGAATCGGTACTTTGTTCATCTTTTATGATCCAGTGTTTGGGCGCTTTTGTCCTCATCTTGCTTAAAAACATTTGTAATATGTTATACTCTTGGCTTGCTCTCAAGCCATTACTACAAATCTTTCAAGACGAAGTACAATTGGAAAATAGCAATCAATAAAGAAAACAAAATACTAAAGAGCATATTAAAGGATTACCAAGTGATGAATCAAACTCTGTCTGTATTTGGAAGAAGATTAATCTAGTATTAGTCTCGTTTACAGGTGAAGACTGCATAATGGTACATGAGGAAGACTATACGAGTTAAAAAATATAAAGAAAATGGCATTTAACAATACATAGGACTCAAATAGAATGCCTAGGAGATACCCTCGTTGGGGAATTTTATCGAACACTTGGTGCTCCATATAAATAGAGAGATGTGAACATGTGTAAATACATACGCGATGTATACGTAGACAGAATAAAATGTGTTTGTGATAAAGGGTCTATGAAATCTATAGATAAACACCCAACTATATGGTTAAACACACACAAATGTACATATTAAGAGAGACAAAAAAGATGCGGAGTAGTAGTGGTTACAGCGGCGAGGGAGGCATTGGTGGTGTATCCATGGTGGTTTGATTAGTATAGAGAAAGATAAAGCGATGGTGGTGGTGGTGAGGAAGGGTCGATGACGTTGGTGGTATCTTCTGGTGGTGGTGGCGACGACGACTAAAAGAGAATGGAAGGAACTTAGGCTATGCGGAGTACATACCACGCACAAGGCGTGGAGACTATGTGGACACCACCCACGGCGTGGCACACCGCCCCCCTCTCGCGTGGGTGGCGTGGATGTGGCCAGCCGTGGGTTCAGCAACGTAGAGCCACGGGACTTTTTTTGACCGTTTGAATTGGATTTGAACGTTGAGTGTCCGTTGGAGGTTTTTAAAAAAAAAATTAATTTTTTCAAAATTTTAAATCTCACACACACACACACACACACATATATATATATATATATATATATATATATATATATATATATATATATATATATATATATATATATATATATATATATATATATATACATATACATATACATATACATATACATATACATATACATATACATATACATATACATATACATATACATGTACATGTACATGTATATGTATATGTATATATATCGTATCCTAATAAATAAGTAACTTTTGTACACTTGTCATCACCACATTGAATTTGCCACATATCATTTTCTGATAATTTTGATTTTCTTTAAATAATAAAAAAACTTGATCAGTTACTCAATCACTCATTAATTATCAGTTTAATCATCCATTCAATTTAATTTTTACGATTCAATTGTTCCTGATTTTTCTCCTATCACTTTCGATTTGTAGCTCTTCGTCAACGTCTCCCACGAATACGCCTCTATCCCCCAATCACGTTTGATTGGTAACTGCCGGTTGATGTTATTCGGCATATCCTTCTTAGAATCCAGCCTATCCTCCGTATATCTTTCTCACGATTTCTTCAATTTGATTGTTTGTAGTCGAACTCATCTCTTCAATCGACTTTGTAAAGGCTAGGGTTCCAAATCGATCGAATGAATTCTGAATCCAGCCTATCCTCCGTATATCTTTCTCACATCTTAGTTATGATTTCTTCAATTTGATTGTTTGTAGTCGAACTCATCTCTTCAATTGACTTTGTAAAGGCTAGGGTTCCAAATCGATCGAATGCATTTTGAATGGAGTTACAAAACCAGGTGGTGCAGGCGGTTCATGTCTTGAATCACGATTCTCAATCTTGCAGTTTGAGGATTTTGCTAACCACAATGTGTTTGATCTTCTAGAGTCAAAATGTGTTTATCTTTATTAGGATAGATTTCAATTTCAAATTCTCGTGAATAATTGCTAATTGCTATCTTTTTTGAGATTCAAATATAATTAACCCTAGCAGAGACAGCATATGAAGCACACGTTTCATAAAATTGAGAAGATGTACACCGTGACAATTTATAGGTATGTTGCTCCATTTTTCTCGATTTACCATTCTCAATTGTGATTATTTTGCCAAACATACATTTTTTTTGCCAACCTGAACTCAGTTGTGATTATTATGTTTTCAGTAAATAATGCTGATATTTGTTCCATTTTTCGAAATTTGTGATTAAGAATTGTGTAATTGTGATTGGTACAGTAAATTGCAATAAAGATTAGTTCTTGACCATTGATGATGTGTCAGGTCTTATGGTGGAGGTGTTTAGATAATAAGGATGGATATTCCTGGTGCATATATATATATATATATATATATATATATATATATATATATATATATATATATATATATATATATATATATATATATATATATATATATATATATATATATATATATATATATATATATATATATATATATATATATATATATATATATATATATGCGACCCTTGGTGCTTTAAATATAGAAATGGTGGAGGTGGGTAGAAGAGTGGGTGCAGCAATGAAATTTACAAGGAGTGGAGGGGCAGTGATGTCATTTTGCCATGATGGGTCGTCACAAATAAAGCTTCTAGAATAAGCGTGGATTCTACATTCAACCTGTGAAAATTGTGCCTTCTCTTCTCAATGAAATGGATATTAGAACTCTATCATCAAAAATCACATAGGCCGAAAATCTAATAAATATTTACCCACGTGTAATTTTTTTTACTAGGCTCTATTTCAATACTGAATTTGTAGGTTAATGTGTAAAAATACGATGATTTGTAGTTTGTATTTTCCATGTTCATTGCTACATTCCCTTATTTGCTACGAGTTAGATTTTGATTCGTTTTCATATCTAAGTGCAATATATTTTCCATGTTCATAGGCCCATTTTTCTTTTAGGGGCTAAAATATTAATAGGTTGTTTCTTTTTTTTTTTCTTGTTAATAAAGCGATGAGTGGGTAAATGACAATTTTATGGAACAAACGTTGTAGGATTAAAAACTGTCTTTTTTAAATTAACCGTCTGAAGAGATGTAATGACAATTTTATTCGTTGTATAAAAGCCAAATGGGATTAGAGGGACATGTGTTGAGACTTGTTTGCGTTCCGAAGTTTAGTGAGACACGCATTGCTGTTATGATAAGCCCCTCAACTATGGTGATATTATGTTTTTAACTTCATGTGAGTACCTTGATTTATATGAATATTTTTTAAGAGCAAGTTACATTTTTGGTCCACGAGTTTAGTTATTTTTCACAATCTGGTCCCTAAACGTTTTTTCACAATTTTAGATCTAATTTGAGAATTTTCGTAACATTTTTTATCACTGTTCCAACTAAGATAAATATACTTTTAGGACCAAAACTCTACAAGAACCTCAAACAAGGACCAAAGCCGCAATAGAACTTCCTGAGACCAAAATTACAAAAAAACGACTATACTAGGATATGAAAAATGTAAGTTACTTTTTTATCTTAGTAATAATACCAATTTGACTATAAATTTTATGTATTACAGGCTCATGTGCTTCTCCATATAATCCGGTCATCAGAACATGTACAAGTTACAAGCAATACACAAACGGTGCTGATTTAACTCATTTGTCAGCACTTGCAGATCTTTAATGTTTAGATCTTTGTATTTAAAAATTATGAACGATAATATTCTTCTGCATAATTGAAGTACCTACATATTCAACAATTTTGTCATATCTTGTGAAATTTGTTTTTTAAAGATTAGTGTTTAGATTTTGTTATTTAGCCTTTTATTTATAATTTTATATTGTATATAAATTTTGCGATTTTTTTATATATTGTGATTTTGTTAATTGTTACTTAATTACATGATTGAATACTCAACAAGACTAATCTCATATCTATTTTGTTTAGATATTCATATTTAATTTTTTCTTTTAATCAACCCGTGTAATACACGGGTTTTACAACTAGTATATATATATATATATATATATATATATATATATATATATATATATATATATATATATATATATATATATATATCTCACATTTAAACAACTACACCATCAAAACCAACAAATACTCTATAAAAAAATGGATGATTTACATTATCATGATGAAGAATTTTCATCGTCATCCGATGATGATGAGTTTTTTCCAGTCCTTGTGACTGGGATAGCTCGTTACCGCCGTCGGAAAAGAGAAGCTTCTGTTAAAAAGACCAGAAAGACTATAAACCGAGATCGAGCGGCTGCACACGAGCTTCTGGTACGTGATTACTTTGTAGAAGATTGTTTGTATGATGATAAACAATTCAAGAGACGCTTTCGTTTAAACAAATCGCTTGTCCTTCGTTTGTGTAACGATTTAGCTGAGAATTACGAAGAATGGCGATTGGGGTGGGATGGTAGAGGTAGAAGGGGGTTTAGCACGTACCGGAAAGTATCAGCCGCACTTCGGCTTATAGCGACGGGCCAGACTTCGGACTCAACAGACGACTATATAAAGATGACCGATAGAACATCCCGCCAGTATACTTATTTGTTTGCTCAGTGTGTTATTGAGTTTTACGGGGACATATATTTGTGTAGGCCGACTAAGAGTGATGTCGAAGAATTATATGTCGCCCATCACGCAGCACACGGGTTCACAGGAATGCTCGGTAGCCTTGATTGCACACATTGGGCGTGGGAGAACTGTCCAAGTGCATGGCGCGGACAGTTTACGCGGGGCGATCACGGAGTGCCAACGATGATGCTAGAAGCCGTCGCATCGCATGATCTATGGATTTGGCATGCGTTTTTTGGAGTCCCTGGGTCAAACAACGACATAAACGTGCTTAATGAGTCGCATATTTTCAATGATATTTTGACCTGCAAGGTTTCATATTATCAAATATCCCTCACGCGCATGGGATAAGGATAACATAGCGAACATTATGTACGCGTGTATCATATTACACAATATGATAATAGAAGAAAAAGGTCGGGCAATATGTATGTATAATCCGCACGACGCCGCAAATCCGCACCAACAATTTGTACCCGGTAGTCCCCAATACTTTGCACGTGTTCTAGAAATACATAGCAAGGAAACGCACGGCAATCTTCGCCACGATTTGACGGAGCATATATACGAAACTCGGATGGAACACGACGACGACGAGGAGGAGGAGTAGCGTTTTTAGTTGTTATTTTCATAATTTTAAATTTTCTAGTCATGTTGTTTTTAATTTTTAGGGTTGTAATTTTAATTTTTAGGAATTGTAATGTTTTTATTTAATGAAATTTTAATTTTAAGGATTTTAATTTATGTTTTTATTTAAATTAAATCAAAAAAAGAATTGGGGTTCTATTAAAAATAAATCAAAAAATAAATAATTAGTTGATGTGGAGTGGTGGGTATTTCCTTGGTGGTGTGGTAAGCAAGGGAGATGATGTATCGATGACGTGTCACAGCTTTTCATGTGGGAATCAAGGGAGGCACTCCCCATAGCCTTAAGGAAGGGTGGGAGAATGAAGTACCTGATTCCATATGGAAATAGAAAACGACCGGCAAAATATCATCCCTGATCCCATGTAATTGGGGAATATGGAAACAATTTCTCCAATTTTAGTTTCGTATGTATATATTGTGTTTAGACTAAATTACAGTTTTGGTCTCTGAAGTTTATCAAATATTTCACTTTAGGACTAACTATCAAAAAATCGTCATTTTGGTCACTAAGGTTTGTGAAATGCTACAAATCGGTCATTGTGTCATGTAAAAAGACTAAATTGCCATTTTTAATTTATTTTTCCTTTTTCTTTGAATTAATTAATTACTTTATTAATAAAAGAACTTTGGCAAAATGTCACTGTAGCCCAACCAACTATTGGTTGTTGATTTAAAAGGTCCCTAAAATTTTTTTTGCCCTTTTAGGGGAATAAAGTCTAAATAGTCATCTCAGCAGGTTTCCAAGTAAAAAGTTAGGAAAAATGACATTTTAGCCCTACCAACTTTCATCTTCTGTTCTAAATAGTCCCTAAACTTATGTTTTAGTTTACAATGACGAAGATGGATGTTGATGACTGTCGAGGGATGCTCACAGTTTATAATGACGACTTTATATAGTGACCCAGTGAACCGAGTCATAGGTCAAGCATAGCCGCCACGGGATTGGAGCCAACCCCCCCCCCCAGCCACCCCCGGGATTGGAGCCACTTCACGGAACCGATGCAGAAACCACTGCCATGAGTATCGAGAATGTTGTTTGTTTGGTCAAACAGAACATCTTTCCAGACTACCATCGTCATCGACACGAACTTGAAAGCTCGGTTCACTGGATCGTCGTCACTGTAAACTTTGAGCACCCCTCGACAATCATCAACATCCATCTTCGCTATTGTAAACTAAAAAATAAGTTTAGGGACTATTTAGAACAGAAAATGAAAGTTGATAGGGCTACAATTTTTCCTAACTTTTAACTTGCAAACCTGCTAAGAGAACTTAATGAACAAGTAAAAATAGACTTTATTCCCCTAAAAGGTCAATAAAAAACTTTAGGGACCTTTTAGACCAACAACCAATAATTTGTTAGGCTACAGTGACATTTTGCCAAAAAAGTAAATACCCCTACCCCACCCTTACCCCTCTCTCTCTCTCTCTCTCTCTCCTAAACTTCTCGACATGGAATTGCTATTATCTCTAGATTCGATCCGTTCATATTTGAATTGCATATGTTATTTGGATGCCCTCCTCTTTTAGGGGTTTCATATCGTTTTTGATTTGTCGATCACCACTTTCCATTTTTAATACTAAGGATTACGTCTTCGAATAGTCTACAGCTTCGTTCATTTTTCATTCACAGGTACTGTCTCTCTCTCTCTCTCTCTCTCTCTCTCTCTTGTAACACATCCTGCAGATACCTAATCTGTTGCATATTACATTCTTTCCTTTTAATTTTATTTTACCCTTTTGTGAGAATTCAGTACATTACTTTCTCATATTGAGAGAAACTCTTACAAATTGGATTTCTTCAACTTCTTATGATCGGTGCTATTTTTTCAAGAACTTTCTGGTTCCAACTGTTGTTTTGAAATAAAGAACAAATAGGTCTAACACGAGTTATGAGATTCTTCCATGTCAAGAAGTTTCAGGAAAGAGAGAGAGAGGCATTGTAAGCTTTTGAAGAATTCAACATCGACTTTTTCGAGAAAGGCTGCGAGGTTTCTCCATATACGAATAGTGTCGGTAAAATTTGTACCTTTTTGGGTCTCGTTTTCATCAGGTTCAATTGAATCGTCAACTAGAATGTTTGGATATTTGGCGAGAATATCGAGTATTACTAGAAGATTCTGGATACATTTCTTCCATACGGTTATTGGCATGTGTCCACTGAGACCTGGATTGACATCAAATTGTGCAAAAACAACACTAAATAAGATTTCAAGCTTTTGGGCAGGAGTTTTCGCGACCCTGGTCAAGAAAGTCAACTGTTTAACAAGCTCGAGTCTTCCGGTTCCTTTTCGACTGCGAGCTGCAACGATTTCTTTAAACTTTTTATTGTCTGTATCCCATGTGACTTGGTTTGGATCTTTGAACTGTTTCTCCATTGACCATTAGCTTATCTTTCTTGTTCATCTTTTTCTCCCAACCGGGTTCGGTTTCGTCATTTTCTTCATCTTTTATCGTCTTTAGATTCTGACTCTATGTCTACGTTTGTTGGATCATCAATGTCTAATCGTCATCTTCTTCTTCCTCTGAAACCTCTTTTACATCCTCTTGATCTTCAAAGCTTCCGGGACTTTCTCTACACTTATTAATCAGATATTCATACTGCTTGTTGTACTTCTTAAGTTTCTGCTTCATTGAGTTCAAAGCCTTTGCATTGCTACTACTCATCTTCTTCTTGACTTCCTTGTTTGCCATGGCTTGATTCAAAGAGAGCATAGATAAGAAAATCATTATCCAGTGGCAAACAAACCTTATTACTCCAAAACTTCGATGCCATTTTCTTATCTCGCAGGTTAGCAAATCTCGAATTGAAGTAGAACCGAAACTACGCGATAAGAGAGAGAGAGAGAGAGAGAGAGAGAGAGAGAGAGAGAGTCGTAAGGGGTAGGATGGGGGTATTTTCTTTTTTTATTAATAAAATAACTAATTAATTCAAAGAAAAAGAAAAAATAAATTAAAAAGGTCAATTTAGTCTTTTTACCTGATCCAGGGACCGATTTGTAGCGTTTCACAAACCTTAGTGACCAAAACTGTTATTTTTTATAGTTAGTCCTAAAGTGAAATATTTGGCAAACTTCAGGGACCAAAACTGTAAATTAGTCTTGTGTTTAAGAATAGATAACCTGATATGAGCTATGATCTATTGGTTAGATCATATAAGGGTATGATTGTCATTATACAACTTTAATTTAATTTTGACTTGTTTTTTCAGCAACAACAATAACAATTCCTAAAACTAAACATATTATATTCGAATTTTCAAATTTAAAAAAATAACAAAAATCTAGCACATAATTTTTGTTCGACTAATTTTCGTTTTTTACAAAACCAGATTTTTTTTTGGAATAAAAAAATTATAATTTTTTTTATTTATTTTAAATTCAAAATTTTAGAATTTTTAAAAACACGTTTTAATTCATGTATTTGCAATGTGCATATGTAAACACTCGTAGGTGCATATATGCATATTTTCGGAACTTATATACATATATTTTTACTTCTAAAATCTTAATACAAATAATAAATAAACTAATTTATTAAAAACAATAATATACAAATGTTTTGAACGATAGATACATAAAATATTTAAAAAAAATACAAAAATATCTATAATATCTTCATTTTTCCTTCCTTGATCGTCAAGTTTCTTCACTTTTATCATTTATCACTTCTTTAATTTGCTCGACAAAATTTGTAAAATCTACAATTACAATAATAAGAATGAACATACGCAAATGCACATATGCAAAGATACGTATGTACACAAACATATACGTATATGCATATATTGTAACGCCAAGATACTTTATTATATAATTATAATAAAAGGGTAAATTGGTCATTTTACCTTGTAAGGGTAAAATGGTCTTTTGGACAGAAAAGTATTTGGTCTGATATAATATTTTGAGTTTTGGACTTAAAATGTTATAAAAACTGATTTTTGGTCGTGTTACCGAAAAAGGGTATTTTGGTCATTTGACCAAGTCAACGACCAATTATGTAAAAATATTGTTGGTTGTGGCCAAAATGTAAGAAATGGAAGTTTTATTGTAATAAAACTTGATTTTGTGGTCAAAGTTCAAGAAATGGAACTTTAGGACCAAAAATGTAAATTTTTGGAGTATAAATACAAGAGAGTTGACTCTCTCTTTGACCAGCTCATTGTGCAGCTACGGGAGTGGATTTTGGAGAGAAATTTCTGGAAGATCAAGAAGCTTGAAGCATGGAATTGGAATCATAGCATGTAATTGGTGATTCTCAAGCAAACAAGGTTAGTATTCCAAGTTCTTGATTGTTTGTTCTTGAGGAATTTTGTAGAAACTGAAATGTGCAATTTCAGTTATGGAATCATGTGATAAGTAGCCTAATGCTTCCATTGAGTCATGCTAGAAAGGACTTAACTCAAGAAAATGGAAGTAGGTTGTTATTAGTGATGAATTTGAAGTTTGGGGTTGTTAGAACTAAGAACCCTAATTCTTCATTTTGATTGATTTGGTTGTTTTAGATGGTTGAAAACCTTGTTAAAGTATAAGGTTTTAGTCCTAGAACAAACCCCAATCGATTAAGGACCTGATTAAGGACTTAATGGACCAAAACTGCTTGCTACAGTGCATAAATTGCGGCTGGACAGGAGGCACCTGCAGGTGCCAGGCGCGGTGCGCCCAAAAGCCTGGCGGGGTGCGCCCAGGCGCAGTGCGCCCATGCCTGGGCGGGGTGCGCCCCTCAGACAGGAACTTTGAAACGCTATCTTTTGCGTTGCTTGTCCGTTTTAGCTCAAATTTGGACCATAGGCTCGTTATGGTCTGAAAAGTTTGGGAAAATTTTTAGATTGAGTTTCCGACCCCTCGGGGGCACTGTAGACCGATCCGAATGTCCCGGTGAATAGTAAAATTCACATAAAGTTAGTAAACGGAAAGTTTATTAACTAGGCATTGTTTATAACAATGTTTTATTGAACTCTAATGTATTAGAGTTAGTTGAAATGGGTTTTAACCGATAATCATGTTGAAAATGATTAAATTATAGGTGCGGGACAAAATTCTACGGATCGTATCGGAAGGCAAGAAACAACCGGGAATTTGATGCAGCTAGCATCCAGGTGAGTAATCTCACTGATACCATATGTGATATATGATGATTGAGTTGTTACAGGTTGAAACTCATTGTGGGACGAAATTGATAGTTCAAAGATACGTTTGAAGAGACAAGACCAGATAAGCCGTGAGTCATTACTATGACAAGAACGGAACCGTGAGTCTAGGCAATAGCGGCTAATCCGTGAGCCTCAACTAATTCTGGATTTTATATCCAATGGGTACGGCCTACGGGCAATGATTTCTGGATTTTTAATATCCAATGAGTACAGCCTATATGGCTATGATTTTTGGATTGTATATCCAACCGGTGCGGCCTTGTTGGCTATGTCTCCGATGCGGCCTTGTTGGGTATGACTCCGGTGCGGCCTTCGGGCTATGTCTCCGATGTGGCTTTCGGGCTATGATATTTGATACAGCCTGTTTGGCTATGATTTTGTTACAGGTACACGGTATAGCCTGTTTGGCTATGATTTTGTTACAGGTACACGGTACAGCCTTTTTGGCTATGACATCGGGTTATCAAACCCAGCTGGTACAGCCTGAGGGCTATGAATTGTATATTGATAATGTTTTGGTGCAGCTTATATAGCTATGACACAGGGTGCGGCTGTTGGCCATGCTATATGATGCAGTCCGATGTGACTAAGAGATGGGACAGGAATAGTCGTATATGATTATACGTGCAAATAACTGACGTGGATTGATAAATGCAGGTTATTGTGTTATAGTCTGTAAGACTATAATTTAGGATGTGAAATCCTAAGAGATATTCGGTCAGCCAGTAAGGCTAGGAGTTTGGATTTGATATCCAAACAGTTATATGATTGTGTTTTGATACGTGTTATCTGCAGATTTGATTATTCACTGAGCTTTGTAGCTCATACCGTTTGTTACTGTCCCTGCAGGTTAGCATGATACTGATAGGGGACAAGATAGAGTCCGTGACTCGTGAAGTAGGACTCGTAGATGCTGTCAGTAGCAGCCCGGCTTTAAAGGAGATTATGGTATTATATACTCTCCTTGATACACTTGTACCCGTATTTATTAAAATATACCCCTTGTTATGGTTTTATGTATTGAAACCAGTATTTTAAATGAAAAATTTTTCAGGGGTGTTTTTGTTTTAAAAGCCGGGTGTTACAAGTTGGTATCAGAGCCGAGGTTTAAGTGAACTAGGTGTCTATAGAGTAGATTCCTGGACTTAAACCCTGAAACAGTAGACATGATGAACTGTTAGGTGTATATAGTTGTTAGTATACATATATAACCTAATTATTGCTGACTTCTAACGTATAAGAAGTATGAGCAGCGGATATTACTGAGAGAAATTTAGTGCGTGTAACTTTAAGAGGCGGATCAGCCTTTTCTCAAGACTCCATCGAACGAGGGGCAACGAGATAAGTAGCGGAAAACCCACATGACGAGCAATGTTAGCTGATGTGGTCAAGTAAATGAAACGGTTGCTCACCTTGGTTGATATTCAAGGTGAAAGAACAGTAGTTGAGACTACGTGAAAAGCAGTGGACGTCTCAGAAGAAGTTGTCACAAATTGGGTCCAACCTTATAGGGAAAGGACCAAAACAGAGCCACTATGTATAGTGATCAGTGCAGGAAAGGCACTAAGGAAAATTGTAGAGTTGAGACTCTACCGTGACATGCTGAAATTGCAGATGATAGGAGCAGATTGCTCGAGCTTGTTGTATGGGACGGAAGTGGTTCCAGTATGGAACTATAGAACACTTCTTATTGAAATACTCACGTGCTGAATGTGGAGTGACGGGTGATGAACCCAGGAAAGAAAGAAGGAACGAATGGTCAAAAAGGACCCCTAGTACCATGAGCATTCCAGTAGATTGTGGAAGAAGCTCGTGAGGAGACTGATATGGTCTCAGATATCATTGTTTTGAATATAACTCGTATATGTTATATTTGATCCAGGAAGCTATGCTTTGGATCGGTGACACTGATGTCTTATTTAAATATTTCATCAATGATTTTGGATGAAATATTTGAAATAGCTATTGTAGATAGCAAGTATGTTCAAGATATTGAACACCTGGAAAGTAGTCTGCCTAGGATTTACGGGACCCTTTTCCCTATGAATCTGAAACCGATGACTACCAGTGAATCTGAAGCAATTGTGCTTATGAATTGGTTAGCAACGAATTATGCTAACATGAATTGTAGAAATATGAACATGATTGTTCAGAAAGCAGAAATGAGCGGATGAAAATCCATGGTAAATGACCGTTGTCGAGAATACCGGTTAGCTTCTTTGCTTAAACTCGGAGAAGAGTTAGTAAAGGAATGATGTTGTAGTTGGCATACGTGGTATGGGCCAAGCTTAATAAAGTGGTGATAGTAGTGTAATACTTTAAATAAATTTTCGGATGATTCTTTTGAAAAGAACTTCCAAGATTTCTGCCAGATTGGCAAGAAGAGCTTATGATTAAGCTGGTATTGGGAGCCGTTCCTGTTATCTAGGCTCTTTGTTGATTGGCCTCTGCAGAGATGGCAGAGTAGTAAAACAATTGGAAGAAATTGTTTTTTTAAATTGGGATCTCATATGACTGTAGGTGTCATCAGATGGAGCCCTATCTTGTTTGAAAAGAAGAAAGATAAGTTAATGTGTATGTCCATTGACTACTGAGAATGTGATATTCTCGAAACCAGATTAAATATGAGGTACATTGTACCAGATACTGGAGTTACTTCACTGAGTTCAGTGATATGTAAATTCTCCAAGTATGAAAATTTGGTTAAAAGAAATTTCAACTCCTTGAGCATGATAATACTGCCAAAGATGATGAAATAAATCCAGTGAGATAGATGATGTGGTAAAACTGGAACCGCCTGAGGAATCCGACTGACATTGTAGTTCCTTGGATTTGGCGGGTTACTATAGGAGAGTTGTAGAAAACTGCTCCTTGATTGCTGGTTAGCTGACTAAAGTTGACCAAGAAAAGTGTAAAGTCTGAGTGGTAGAAAGACCACAGATATATTGTAAAGGTTTGGAATGAACCTTGTGTGAACCTCTAACATTAGCAATGATGCTAAGTAGAGAAGATGGATTGGATCATTGAAAGGTATCCAACGTTGACTGTGAATGCATGAGATTGCGGTAGCAATTATGAACGTGGCGTTTAAGCTTTGGAAACACTACTTGTATGGTGTAAAGCTTATAGCAATAAGATCATAAAAGTTGAAATACTTAATTGATCAAAAGAGACGGAAGATGAGATAGCAAAGATAGATGGGTTACTTAGAGATTTCGGGTATGAAATCTTGTACCATCTTAGAAAGGCGTATGTGATTACAGATGCCTTGAATTAGAAAGAGTAACCTTTGTAGGTTACATCCACGTGTATGAACGTGGCAAATTGATTACCTGAATTGATTCGGGTAGCACAGAAAGATGTGTGCAAGTCTGAAAACGTGAAAAGTGAATGAATGATTGAATAGTAGCGGAAGTTAGTTGGAATATCACAGTGATTTAACACCCGTGACGGTTGTGAATGTGAATTCCAAAGTCAAACGAAACATGAAAATCATCTTGAAAAGATGTATTTTGTATCAGACATGCAGCATACCCGGGGTAATACCAAACTGTATAGGTCGATAAAACCTATGTGTTGGTAGCCGGGGCTGAAGAAAGACATTGAAAGATATGTGAAAAATGTTTGACTTGTGTGTAACTACAGTCAAATCATTAGAAGTATGTGGACTGTCAGTCCCAAAATTGAAATGGGACGAAAAATATCATAGACTTTGTAGTAAAGTCTTTGCAAATACTGTATTGGTATGACACCATATGGGTGAATTGCAGGTTGGTTAATGAAATCAGTGTAGATTTATACTGATCAAAGAAGGAATTAAGAGTGAAAAAGTAGTGAAAAACTACAAAAATAAAGAAAATTGTCGACGTGAGTTATCGGCGCGAATTGTATCGGATAGAGATAATAGAATTATTCTTTGAATTTGGCATAAATTTCAAGAATAATTAGTTCAAAGGTACTAGTAAGTACTGTGTACGATTTACAGATGGATTGACGAGGCGAGAAAATGATGCAGACCTTAGGAAATATGCCTGAAATTTGCAAAATAGACCCTAGTGGAAAACTAGATGACCGTCTATTCGTGGTATAAGTTGTAGATTAGTATAGGTATTATACTAGTGTCTTATTGACTCGTAGGAGGTATTGCATAGACTACCGTGATGTACGTCGATTTGCTAGACAGAAGTTGGGGTGAAGCTGTTGACTAAACCTGAGATTGTATCTTAAACAGAAGAAAAGATTGGCAAGATCGAAAAAGCTTGGAAATAGACGAAGATCGACAAGAGTAGTATGCGGATTGGCGAGTAAAACCATTGAAACCCCGAGTAAGGGAAGATAGTGGAACTCAAAGTGACCCTCCGGAAAGACTAGAAATTGATGTGGAACAAAAAGGAAAGTTGAGTCCGTGTTTATTGGACCTTTCCGTATATCCCAAACGCAAGAATTGCGGTGTATTAATTGAAAATCCTTGATGAACTTCAAGATGATTGTAAAGTTTTCTATGGGTCTCATGGTTTTGAGAACATAGAGTGTTACGTGTTAACAAATCCCTCATGTGAAATGAGGAAGATAAGTGATTATGGTACCCGGGACAACCGGATGAGTGATATGCGCGTGGTGATATAACCACGAGATTCGAAGTTTGGTATGGTTAAAGAGCTGTAGCAAAACCATGAAGGTTTCCATATGATATGAGAAACCGAAATTGTAACGAGAAAGAAATACCCTCGCGTGATAATATGATTTCGGGGACGAAATCTTTTGAAGGAGGGGAGAATTTGTAACGCCAAGATACTTTATTATATAATTATAATAAAAGGGTAAATTGGTCATTTTACCTTGTAAGGGTAAAATGGTCTTTTGGACAGAAAAGTATTTGGTCTGAAATAATATTTTGAGTTTTGGACTTAAAATGTTATAAAAACTTATTTTTGGTCGTGTTACCGAAAAAGGGTATTTTGGTCATTTGACCAAGTCAACGACCAATTATGTAAAAATATTGTTGGTTGTGGCCAAAATGTAAGAAATGGAAGTTTTATTGTAATAAAACTTGATTTTGTGGTCAAAGTTCAAGAAATGGAACTTTAGGACCAAAAATGTAAATTTTTGGAGTATAAATACAAGAGAGTTGACTCTCTCTTTGACCAGCTCATTGTGCAGCTACGGGAGTGGATTTTGGAGAGAAATTTCTGGAAGATCAAGAAGCTTGAAGCATGGAATTGGAATCATAGCATGTAATTGGTGATTCTCAAGCAAACAAGGTTAGTATTCCAAGTTCTTGATTGTTTGTTCTTGAGGAATTTTGTAGAAACTGAAATGTGCAATTTCAGTTATGGAATCATGTGATAAGTAGCCTAATGCTTCCATTGAGTCATGCTAGAAAGGACTTAACTCAAGAAAATGGAAGTAGGTTGTTATTAGTGATGAATTTGAAGTTTGGGGTTGTTAGAACTAAGAACCCTAATTCTTCATTTTGATTGATTTGGTTGTTTTAGATGGTTGAAAACCTTGTTAAAGTATAAGGTTTTAGTCCTAGAACAAACCCCAATCGATTAAGGACCTGATTAAGGACTTAATGGACCAAAACTGCTTGCTACAGTGCATAAATTGCGGCTGGACAGGAGGCACCTGCAGGTGCCAGGCGCGGTGCGCCCAAAAGCCTGGCGGGGTGCGCCCAGGCGCAGTGCGCCCATGCCTGGGCGGGGTGCGCCCCTCAGACAGGAACTTTGAAACGCTATCTTTTGCGTTGCTTGTCCGTTTTAGCTCAAATTTGGACCATAGGCTCGTTATGGTCTGAAAAGTTTGGGAAAATTTTTAGATTGAGTTTCCGACCCCTCGGGGGCACTGTAGACCGATCCGAATGTCCCGGTGAATAGTAAAATTCACATAAAGTTAGTAAACGGAAAGTTTATTAACTAGGCATTGTTTATAACAATGTTTTATTGAACTCTAATGTATTAGAGTTAGTTGAAATGGGTTTTAACCGATAATCATGTTGAAAATGATTAAATTATAGGTGCGGGACAAAATTCTACGGATCGTATCGGAAGGCAAGAAACAACCGGGAATTTGATGCAGCTAGCATCCAGGTGAGTAATCTCACTGATACCATATGTGATATATGATGATTGAGTTGTTACAGGTTGAAACTCATTGTGGGACGAAATTGATAGTTCAAAGATACGTTTGAAGAGACAAGACCAGATAAGCCGTGAGTCATTACTATGACAAGAACGGAACCGTGAGTCTAGGCAATAGCGGCTAATCCGTGAGCCTCAACTAATTCTGGATTTTATATCCAATGGGTACGGCCTACGGGCAATGATTTCTGGATTTTTAATATCCAATGAGTACAGCCTATATGGCTATGATTTTTGGATTGTATATCCAACCGGTGCGGCCTTGTTGGCTATGTCTCCGATGCGGCCTTGTTGGGTATGACTCCGGTGCGGCCTTCGGGCTATGTCTCCGATGTGGCTTTCGGGCTATGATATTTGATACAGCCTGTTTGGCTATGATTTTGTTACAGGTACACGGTATAGCCTGTTTGGCTATGATTTTGTTACAGGTACACGGTACAGCCTTTTTGGCTATGACATCGGGTTATCAAACCCAGCTGGTACAGCCTGAGGGCTATGAATTGTATATTGATAATGTTTTGGTGCAGCTTATATAGCTATGACACAGGGTGCGGCTGTTGGCCATGCTATATGATGCAGTCCGATGTGACTAAGAGATGGGACAGGAATAGTCGTATATGATTATACGTGCAAATAACTGACGTGGATTGATAAATGCAGGTTATTGTGTTATAGTCTGTAAGACTATAATTTAGGATGTGAAATCCTAAGAGATATTCGGTCAGCCAGTAAGGCTAGGAGTTTGGATTTGATATCCAAACAGTTATATGATTGTGTTTTGATACGTGTTATCTGCAGATTTGATTATTCACTGAGCTTTGTAGCTCATACCGTTTGTTACTGTCCCTGCAGGTTAGCATGATACTGATAGGGGACAAGATAGAGTCCGTGACTCGTGAAGTAGGACTCATAGATGCTGTCAGTAGCAGCCCGGCTTTAAAGGAGATTATGGTATTATATACTCTCCTTGATACACTTGTACCCGTATTTATTAAAATATACCCCTTGTTATGGTTTTATGTATTGAAACCAGTATTTTAAATGAAAAATTTTTCAGGGGTGTTTTTGTTTTAAAAGCCGGGTGTTACATATATGCATACATATATATAAATGATCAAATGGACATGTGTGAACATATGCACATTTCAAATATATATAGTCTTCCAAATCTACAAAAGCATTAATAAAAATCGATAAAAATACATATTGAAAAATGCACATATATACATACGTACATGGACATTAAAAATGCATATATTCATACATATATGCATATATGTTGATATGCATATACGCACATATGCACACATGTACAAATAGAGATATAAACAAAGTGATATATATATATATATATATATATATATATATATATATATATATATATATATATATATATATATATATTTGTAAATATGCATATGTATATGTGCACGTATGTACATGGGTATATGTGCACATATGTACATGTGTACAAATATGGTGTGCATGTGTACAAATATGTAAAGTACATTACTAATTTTGATAGAACAATAAATTTTAATTGAAATATATGGACAAATAAACGTAGATACACATAAAGACACATACAAATACACACAAAATAAATTTCTCTTGAACCTGGATGTTGAAATCGTGATTTTCTCTTGAACCTGGATGTTGAAACAATAGCGAATTGAGGTGGTGGTCCAATTGTCGTGTTTACTCATCACCCACACAAACACGTTGCAACCACAAATGGAATTTAAGAAGAACTTTGAGAGAATCAGATTGAAGATGATAGAACCTTACCTTCTACATTGAGTATGCATATACATATACAATGCATATGTAGTGAATCAGAAATCAGAAATTAAGCAAAAACAATAAACCGAAAAATACGAAAATAAATACATACCTAATGAATAAAAAATTAGATTAAGAAAAATAAATAAACATGCCACTCGAAAATCAGAACTCAGCCAAAACAATAAACAATAAACCGACAAATACAAAAATAAATTCTTTCTCGGGACAGCTTGTCGATTACCAAGACTTTTGACTGAAATGGGCCACTTCCGCGTTTCTCTTTTCTTTTTTCTCGCACACAAACACACCCTGATAACAGTTGCAGTGCACCGGTGAGTTCAAATCGACGTTCCAACAGTTTTTGATTGAAATATTCTTTCTTGTGATCCTGGGCTAAAGGAGAAGGAGGCATTAATGTAACAAACCTGAGGGGATGTCCGTTTGTCCATTAATTCAGAACGGAGAAGGAGGCATCGTTTTCTTTCTTGACTCATCGAGAAAGAGGGCTAGGGCAAAAGGAGGAGTTGGTGGGGACGAAAAAGTCGACGAAGAATAGAGGGAGAGAGAGAAATCGATGGATGGTTGTTGTAAAATAGAGGACCGCATCTTAAGTCGACTGTGGCGGCGGCGATGTTTATTTTGTTGGTCGAGGGAGATGTGGAAGGAGTAGAAACGGTTAGGGCATGAGGCGTTGAGGAAGACCATGAGAAAGAGGGGATGTGTTTGATATACTATGTGTATTAAGGAATTTCATAATAAATTTTTTTTTATATTCCAAAACTATCCTTGCCATATAAATTACATAACTCCCGCTATTGATCCTAGCCATTTAATTTTTTTGTTTAATGGTCCAAAATGGATTCTCAATATCTCATGGTTTTTTGGGATCTCACAAGAATATATATATATATATATATATATATATATATATATATATATATATATATATATATATATATATATATATATATATATATATATATATATATATATATATATATATATATATATATATATATATATATATATATATATATATATATATATATATATATATATATATATATATATATATATATATATATATATATATATAAAATTAGGATCGGATGAGGACTCAAAAAATTGCTCAGGACTGCGAGGACGATTTTTTAACCTTAGGATTGAAAAAATAAGTGGATGAGATTTAATTTTATTTATCGTAAAAATCTCATGAGATGATATGGCATTTTGGTAATTATTGGCGAGATTTTGAAATATTCCAATGAAGGTCAAATGTTTGAAGAGTTAAATTGGAAAAACAAATAAGAAAAAAGAAATAAAAAAATCATAAAATATGAGTCAGCGCCTCACGTTTCCATCTCCAAGCCCCTTTCTCTCTGTCACTCATCCATTGGTAGGGTTTTATTTTTTTTCCACCTATTTTGTTTTTCGGTTATAACTTTTTTTCTTTAGAAAAAAAATTCTGAAAAACCAAAGTTCTTAAAATTTAATTCTCTACAAAATGAGCACTATCATGGAAAGTTGAAAAAAAAAATTTAATTTTTAATTTTTATAAAATAACCGAGAAAAAAATATTCTCCAAAAATCATGAAAATTTATCGAATATTTCTACTCAATATACTAGTGACTTTGTGAAAAAAAAAATTTTTAAATAATTTTTTGAAGTGCTCACATTTTAATTTTAAAAAATATTTGGTTTTATAAAACATAACAAAAAAATTTATCCAAATTCAAAAAAACAAATTACAGAGTTGCTCGGAATACTATTTTAATGAGTTTGTAAAAATATTAAATATATTATTTTTAAGGATACGAACGTTTTGTTTAAATGATTTAAACTTTTTATAAAAAATAGGAAGTGAAAATTTTCGTTCTTAAATTAAAAACACTTTTAAAAGTTTATTATATATCATATATTAAGAAAATTTTGATTTTTTTTAAATAAGGTTGTTTAGATACCAAACTTTTTTTTGAAAGATTACAAGTTTTATTTTTATTTTTTTAAACATAATACTGATTCAAAATGAGATGATTCCAAATATTTATGATTTAAAAAACGTATGATTCAATATTTAATGATCCTTTTATTGTTATGATCTAACAATTTTGTGATTCAAATATTTAATGATCCTTAATTATATCTTTTATGATTCAACATATATATTGATCCTAAGTTTGCTATGAACAAAAACTTTTATTTAGTTAATATATTATTGATCCAAATCATGTGATTAAAAAATGACATGATCCAAAATAGTAGGATTTAAAATGTTTTGATCCAAAAACCATATGATGCTTTATTTTTTTATGATTCAGAACTTTTATAATTGTTAAACATTAAAAACTCGAACCTATATTTAGTTTAAAAACATAAAAAAGTAAAAATAAAATAAAATAAAAACAAAAACAAAATAACACTAGTAACTTCAAATATGTAGTAAATAAATATAAAAATGAAAAATTTAAAAATTTTAAAAATTTTGAAAATTAAAAAAAATAAAATAAATTAAAATTTTGAAAAAATGAAAATGATAAAAAATACGAAAAATAAAATAAAATAACTGAAAACCGAGTAAATATGCATTTAAATTTTTTTTTAAAATTTGTAAAAAATTTAAAAATTTATAAAAAAACCAAAATAAACAAAAAAACCCACTTAAACGACGTTACATCCAAGTATTGGGTTTGACGTTTGTGTCCTTTACGAAATAGGTGGTGGAAAATTGTCCTCGCAGTTCTCACTATTTTTTGAGTCCTCACCGGATCCACACCCTATATATATATATATATATATATATATATATATATATATATATATATATATATATATATATATATATATATATATATATATATATATATATATATATATATATATATATATATATATATATATATATATATGGAAGGTTTAAGTGATAACTACTAAAAGATTGAGAACCGTAAGAAACGCTCATTCACAGTTTAATTATGTTGTATTTTTTATTTTTAACACTTGGTTTTTATCACTAAAATTATAAAACACATAAATATATATAATTATCCTTCCTTTACTATTAGATATCAATATTGATGTGTTTTAAAAAATTTGTTTTTACGTTATAATATTCACAGTTTAATAACTAGAAATTTTATTAAATTGTGAATAGTTAAAACGTGTTAAAAATAAGTAAATTTATTAAATTTGATGTATTTTATGATAATAAACAAGTGTGAAAAAAACATGATTCTTAATGTGTGAATATCGGTTCTCATGATTCCTAATTAACTTTTTAGTGGTATATATATATATATATATATATATATATATATATATATATATATATATATATATATATATATATATATATATATATATATATATATATATATATATACACATATATACATATTCGAAAATAATAAGGATAATTATCCTTATAATTTCGTCCAAATATATATCCTTCCTCAATTGTCCATAGCTCAACTATTGAACAATTACAATTCAACCCTTGCACTTTTAATTAATCCAATTAATCCCAAAATTAATTCTAATTAATTTCTGGTTACTATTTCTAATTAATATATTATTCACATAATACATTAATAACTATTTATCTTGATTCATGAATCACATAGTAAATTAGTCTCTCTCTGTTAAAGTCACCTTGTCCAAATGCTAGGTTTGAGGGCAACCCAAAAGGGCTATGCTATTATCAATGCAAGTATATACCAATTATAGTTTATGACTTAGACACCTAATCCAATAGTCTCCCACTTAGATAAGTCTATAACTATAAGTGCCAGTATAACTTCGGAATCGATCAGCAAGGTGTAGATTCAAAAAGCCGCTGTTGAACTCTGATCGAGTCAGTTACACGTTCTAAGATAAGTGATAATATAATCCTTCGTTCTGCAAGATATCATTCGGACATGAGACACGGATTGGAATCAATCTCGATGTCCAAGACTTTGTTTCCCGATTTCTGATTTGTGATGATATAGGACTTCTAATCGAACACATCAATTTAGTCCTAGTTGGGCCCATCACTATAAATCAACACCAAATCACCGAGGGGCCCAAATATATCGCTTTTCCCGTTAGGGCAAAAGGAACGAATATACTTTGACTCATATGCTTGTATCTTTTTACTCATCAAATCGCGCATGATAGTACGTTTTATAACATCGAGTTACCGATGCACTTACGCACTACCAATGTACAACCGACGTGTAAATTACAACTCATATATGTCCGTTTCAATATCATAAGATATTATCATCTCAGAATTACTCGTGATAGAATCCATGAAGTAATTATCTGAGCGTGGGTTTTTCCAATACTCAAATCCCCATTTTTAAGTACTCATGAACATTGCAGCAATTATATTGCTATGTCTAACATCCTTAGACAATCTACAATTAAAATCATGACAGTCTTAATTCCTTACTTACTTCTGAAAATATGAACGACTGTGGAATTTGAATAATCATATTCTTAGGAAAGTAAAACATGCAAAATGAAACACAATAATAAACAATTGACAAAAGGCAGTAAACAATACTCATAAATAATTCTCCATTATTTAATCACCAAAATCAATTACATTTACTCTGTTACAAGTTTCAAAAATAACTATCTAATTACTAAAACTAATATCATCTCTCAGACCAATGCTCCTAGCATGCTGACTGTTCTTGACCCTACTTAGAGCCTTCGTCAAAGGGTCTGTAGGGTTCTCTTCAGATGATACCCTCTTCACAATGAGGTGACATTTTTCTACTCCATGTCTGATGTAGTTAAACTTTTTCTCGATATGTCTGGACTTTCCATGATCTCTTGGTTCCTTAGTCAAGTCAACTACTCCTTCATTATCCAAGAAAAGTACCATTGGCTCCTGAATAGTCGGAACTACTCCGAGGTCACCGATGCAATTCATCATATGTTTTATACAAAAACATTGACAATCTTTGAAAATATTGTTCTCTAATGTTGAAGATTTGCTGGTATTATCTTTTGAAAATGAGTTATGTAAAAGAGGCATGGGACAGTTTATTGACCCGAGATTAAAATATTAGTTGTAATATCGAAGTACTAGCCTAGAGTACAAAAGGTTGAAGCATAAAAGAAATGCGTCTCTATGGTCGGATATCAACTAAGGCCAGTCTCAATATAGGAGAGTGGCATCCAAGCTTTAGCAAGCAATCGACACACTGACGCATGCATTGCATGCCTTCCTTGGAATGTGTGAGTCGTTGTTGCCAAAAGTGGACCGACTTTTGTCATCTTCTCTCCAATTAATACTACTCTCTCTCTCTCTCTCTCTCTCTCTCATTTCGGTACACCATACACCAAGCACTCACCCACCCTCAATGTCCACACTTTCTCACCCACTAGCATGACTCACTCAATGTCCACTCTCTCACCTACCAAACTACACCATAATCCTCTTACATCAGACCATACCCCTGCCAGCCATAATTTATTATTATTATTATTTTAGTTTATCCAAAATTTATCCCTTGAAAACCTAAGAGCTCACTAACCCATTTTCTCTGTACGGACTCAACCAAAACCCACCAAAACCATCTCTGATACCTCCATCGAACACTCTCTCTTGGTTTATGGTATCCTGCAAACACTGGGTTCTTCATTCAAGCATACTCTGATGCAGATCTTGGTGGATGCCAAATTGATTGAAAAAGCACTTCTGGTGGATGCCAACTTCTTGATGGAAAACTCATCAGCCGGTAGTCCAAAAAGCAAATGTGTGTGTCCATCTTTACAGCCGAAGCATAATACATCGCAACAACAGCTTGCACTTCGCAGATGATATGGAATCAGAGTCAACTTCGTGACTATGCAATCCACATGTGAAGAATTCCATTATTTTGTGATTCTCAAAGTGCCTTCCGAATTTGTCAGAATCCAGTACAGCACTCGAAGACCAAACACGTTTCTCTTCGTTGTTACTTCATTAAAAATCATGTGGAGGAAAGGAATGTTGAGGTACATTTTTTCAATACCAAGGACCAACTGTGCTAACATATTCACAAAAGCCCTAGATGAAAAAGGTTTTAGAAGAATAATTTAAAGGCTGGGCACGATAGACGCGTCTGCAGTTCCCCAACCTGAATGATAAGTGCTTTATTATTTGTATACTTTTTGTGCATTTTGGTTTTGTTTTTTTTTTTTGGTTTGTTTTATTATTTTTCCAAAAGTACATCACACAATTGTGACATCGACTTTACACATGCAAACACAATTCACCTTGTTGGAATTCACAAATTTTCTATCAAAAGGGAATAAGTTACTATTCACATTCGAACCTCCAAATACCTTCGTTACTCAAAACTAAAATTTACATTCTTTATCAAGGCGGTGTCTAGTTTATGATCGACAACCATGCTTCGGACCTTGTCGCTTAATGGTAGTTTTCAAACTCAAAAACAAGAGCTTTAACTATACACATCTGAAGCTTCGCTCCCTTTTAATCAACATTTGTATGCACATGTGTAACACCAAATTTCTTTCCATTTCCTGACTACAATTGGTGTTGTCCTTCTTCATTTTAGTACATCTCTCATCCGACTACTGATGTCTTGCAAAACACAACATCTAAGCTTAAAGGACAAAACATTGATTTTAGAATCCGTCTACACGTATCTCATTGCACTAAGGGATATTTGGGATTCACTTTGCAACATTGGTAATATTCGGACATTCTACTCATGGTTAAAGACTATTTTACATTTCCATACTTCAGACATGACTAGCTGCTCTAATGTCCTACCTTTTCTCGGCCCAGGGGTTCTTGTCTTTGCTTCATCATTTCATTAATCATAAAGCCTTAATACTTTTCAGGATTCTTGATCTCAACTTTTTCCTTCGTTTGTTACATCTGATACTTCTTGACACAAAGCTCATGATCATTACAAATAAGTTACACTTTGAGGTACATGGGGTGACAACATTTACAAATGCATCATAAGAGAGTTTTCGGCACTGGGTCACATACAAAAAGAAATCTAACTATTGTACGAAGCCAAGATCAAAATGGAATGAAATTGCAAAATCCAAAGGTCTAATGGGAACTGTGCATATTTTTTATGGTGATATACTTAATACGTTTATACTGGCTAAACTTCGGATGCCAACAAAAGTTTAAGAACCAATGCTCTACAAAATACATAGTAATCTCAAGGCTCACTTCCTTTATTAAATGAAGCAGTTGGGATCTCCTGTAACATAGTAAAAAAAAACCTTATTGGAAGTGTGAACATCTCAGTAACCCATCTTTGTCGATAAGGGTGGAGTAGTGCTCAATTCCTAGAAGCTTCTCAACAGGGAGGTAGGTCCAAAACTCCACTTGGTGAATCGAGATATTTTTTTGGGGTTTCAAGAAAATCACACCAACTAACCCCTGATGCTCAATCACTGAAGTGTAATGATAATTGATCTTCGGCTCAGGAATTGTCATCTCTTTCTTTCTAAGGAAACTGGTAAAATCCCTAAAACCCGAACCTCTGTTTTTTATTGCAACATGTGAAGTTGGAATGCTTCACTGGGTTCACCCATCATATGATTCATATAACTCCTAGACATTTCAAAATATCTGAATGTAACCTTGGTTTCCTAGAATCACCAGATGCATCTGCTTGAAACAAAGTAAAATGTCTCATCTTTGATAAATACAAAATGGACTTTTCCACATTTGGATCTGGATGCTACAAATGATAAATAGGCAACAATGCGTAAAACTTAATTTTGGAATTCGGATGACGAGCATTATAACTCTCTTCTTGTATACATGTTCTTGCATGCACACTCACATTTGATGATAAGTTTTCATTTATGAATTCTTTAACTACTTGATCTTCGTGCACATTGCTATGTCCTTTCCCTTGGTTAATTAACAAAAACTTAAAAATATTTTATTTGTTTTTTTTTTTAATTTTTTTATCTCTATTTTTTATTGTTTCTTCGAACCTAATCTTTGCGTTTTCCTGTCAATTAAGGCCTCTAACTTCAAAATATTTGAATTTTGATTTGACAGCTAAAAAAAAGATTATGGGATAACGACTAACTCAGGATTACGCAGCTGCGACACTCATCAGGCGAAAGACTAAGCGCATTAATTGCGACACTCATCACCACACTATATATACTAACTTACCACCATCTCTCACCCTTCTGTTTCTTCATCTTCCCTAGAAAAACCATAATTTCTTGTCTTTCAACTTGCAAAATCGCCATCTCTCAAGACGCAATCTCCTTCACTCCCAGTAAGGCTGATTCTAAATTAAAACACATTTCTGCAAACTTGATCTCTAACTTGGATCCTGAAGCTTATTCCTCTGAAATGCCGATGCTTGCCGTCTTTCTCCATTATTCTCTGCTCTATCATGCTCTTACTGCTAACCCTAGGGTTCCCAAACTCTGGGTCAATCGAGCACACAATACAACACGAATCAATGTCGATAACAACACACTCATCTTCGACGTAGATATTCTGGCTACCGGAAGGAAAACTGTTACCGTCGGCAAAACCCAGTTTGCGAAGATTCTAAAGCTACCGGTGTCTAGAACCTTTCAGTCTACATCTCAGTTTGAAATTCTAAACATGCTTAACGAGATGGGTCACACTCTAATAGTCCGAACTACGAGTTAGTTCAAAATGAAGTGTCTACCTTCTTTATGGGCTTACTTCTTCAGTGTGTTTTTGAGGAGCCTCTCTGGCAGGACCTCAGGCTTGGATTCGGCTACTTACACATTCCTTCAACTTCACTATGGTATTTTTATAATGTTCCTGTTGACTATGCTAACGTACTGTTGACAGATTTTCTAGCATACGTGAACCATACGAAGAGGGCCACTGGCATTGCATCTACACGTTTAAGGGCAATAGTTGTACAAGCGGTGTACGCTCATGAGCAAGTTGCTATTCCTTCGGATGCCACATGTCATGACTTCAGAGTAGTCTAGATCCCAACATCTACTTCTAATGATGACTTTGAGTTTGATGCTCAAATACATGAATCGATGTTGTGCCATGTTCCTGATGACAACTTGGTTCTGGTCGCATACCGGACAACTCTTACTGTTCACATCCTGAGCGGATTTTTGAGAGGGTTCAGGAGTCTGAACTACTGAAGCCAAAAGGGAAATGAAAGGAGATTGTTGAAGCTTTGGAGGTTCCAGTTAAGAAGGCCAAGACAAAGCGCACAAATATCCCATCCAAGACAAGGAAGAAGTTTTCGACTCAATCTTCGAGGCCATCCATGCCAGCGTCTGATGAGGAAGGTTCCCAAGCTGAAGATACTACAACAATTCCTCCTAACACACCCGAAGCTCCGACACATACGGTACCTGAATTTGATCCTATCCTTTCTTTAATTGATACTCTTATGGTCTCCGCACACAGGCCCGGATATAAGGAAGTTCAAGGAGTGCCAAGGAACAGGGCCCACCAACTGAAAGGGCCCAAAAAATTTTAATATGTTTATAGGAGATTAGTCCCAAGCACATTAGGTTTTTTAATGTTTACGTATTCTCAATTCAGATTTCAGCAAAGCGGCAAGCGTGAAATTGGAAACGTGAACAAAAGCGGGAAAATTGGAACGAAAGTCAAAACAAAAAAGGAAATCTGAACCGTCTTCCTTTTTTCGTTCATTACCGAAGACGCAATTATGACTAACGGCTCCTTTCCCGTCTCTCGATCACTCGATGGTTTATGTATTTCATTGCAATCGGAAATTACCACTTTATTTCTTTCACACCTTTGCGATAATCATAACAAAGCAAGGTATATTTTCTGATTTTTCATATTGCATTGCAATCGTCTTTGTTTCTTGGCTGAATCGAAAAAAAGGAACTCAAAATCGACTTGACGACTTCAGACTAACAAATGTATATTTTTTGATTTTCATATTCTTATTTTGTTCTCTATTTCTTATTCCGATTTTTTTCTTAATTTTTATTTTCTGATTTCGTTTCTTAATTGTTATTTTCTGATTTCAGATTCAGTTTCGTTTGAGTCTTTCTGATTAGAGGAGTGGACTACACAACAGAGGAATAAAATCGTTCATGTCTATTGTGTTATTGATTTGTACGGATTTAATCAGCTTTAACATTTGTCTGATTGTGTTTTGTTTTTGATTTTGATTTGTACAAATTTAATATGATTTATTCTTTATGTCTTTCTGAATTAAAGTTTGTCCGATCGAATTTGCAAGTATTGGGGCCCATATTTAGCAAATTGTACAGGGCCTCCAAAATCTCCCGACCGGCCTTGTCTGCACATATGACCTCTGTTGAAACATCTAATATGGAGACAAGCCATATTAAAACCTTTGTGCAAACATATCATGTGGACACAAGTTTCACACAGGAGAATCCATCCGATGATTTACAGAAAACTTCATCGCCTCCTCACTCTACAAAAATGCCACCTTCACATAAAACTACTTTGCCAACACACTCTACCAAAAATCTAACTCCACCTTTGTCACCTCCACCTACTTCGTCCTTTTTATTCACTAATATGGCAGACTCACTCTCGGATCATGAGTGATTTGGTGCTCAGGACGAAGAGGACTATTTTGAGGTTGTTCCCATCGACATTCAAGACTATGATGACAATGAACCGGATACCAGCGTTGTATCCATGAAGCATTTTCGACTGTTAAATCAGAAGATCAACATCTTGCTTCAAACTCAACCAGCCCACACTTCGAACACCCTATCCGACCCTACCAGCCAACTTCTCTCAAATTCTCTTGCTACCATAGAAAAGTATTTCTCCAACACAGTCGAATCAAATGTGACTGATGTTTGTCAAGATGTTAGTGGAGGAAGTTAGAAAATTTAGTCGTAATGTACTGGAAAATTTGACCTTCGTTACAGGGCGATAGAGAAAATTTTTAAGGAAAGGATCCAGCTGATAAACAAACACACTGATGCGAAGCTCATATAAGTGGTCACTAATCTCAATACTGCCCATTCCAAAGTCCAAGCCAAGCTCATGACTTTGACTCAATCTGTTGAGGCTATGAACAAACATGCTGCTGAGGTTCACGCAACTCAGCTCAAAGACTTAAAGATGGAAGTTGACATTGCGAAGAAGATTGTTGCGGACCTGGAACTGAACATCCATGCTTTTCACACTCAACATTTAGCTCAAGATATTGCGAAAGCTCAAGTTGAAAAGATCGTTTCTCAAGCCACTGAAACATTAGGGAAGGATATCGCTCCACTTCTAATCCTGGGTACCAGGTGCTCCAAAGCCCTCTCAGCCTTCATCACAAACGGGAGAGTTGGTGTGATATGTGCGACCAGCTAGAGTTTCCAGAACCACACCACAGCCAACAACTTTGACATCGATCACTATGTCTACAACCATCCCAACATCAGCACGTGTCAGCACCACTCCCTTCGGATTCACATCCGCTCCGACATTAGCCTTTACATTAGTGACAACAACCTCTACCACACTGTCAGTAAAGACTGCGCTTCTATCTTGGTTACATACAACCGGTCCGCCCAAAAACCCACTTGTATCTGAATCCACCTCAAGTATTATCAAACGATTCTCGAGTGGAATCAAAATCGGATCTGCTCCTTCAACCACTTCAACTGTTGTGACCTATGCAGTTAATCGCGCCGGTATAGCGGTGGTATTGCGCCGGTATCACGATTAGCGGAGATAGACAAAATAGTGGTTCATTTTAGCGGTAAATTATAGCGGTCTGCAAATACCGCTGTGATTTGGCGCGATTTACCATGATTTTGGACCGCGAAATACCGCGATTAATTGCGATAGCAGTAGAATGAAAGTTGCACCGTGTAAGTAAAATTTTTTAACGTAATCACATGTTTTTTATTTCTATTTTTTCATAAAATGTGGATATATGGTACTGTTCATATGAGATTGATACACATTTGCTGTAAAGTTTGCTATCACGAAAGAATATTATGCCTTAATCCTCATGTCATGTTTTTATAGAACTTTTATGATATTAATTCTACCAGTAATAGTATAATATATAAATTCTACATATTATAAAAAACTGATATATCGCCGCTATACCACTGTGAGAACTGCTAAATTAAATATCGGCATGTTACCACTATTATAGTTTTGACCTCGATAACTACATAGGTTGTGACAACTTCTCAAGTTCCTCCGGCATCCAGTTCAGTTGTTGATAAAGGGAAAAACGTTGCCGAGGTAGTGTCGAAGTCGAAGAGAAAACAACAGCAGGTTGAAGAATATGAGAAGCTGAGGCAAATCAATGCGATCGGTCGAAGCAGAATTGGAAGGAAGAAAGAGATCAGTTCTATAACCAAGACTTGGACGTTCAAGACTATCATATCTTTGGCTTTCAATTCTCTTGAAATTTTTCACAGAATTCCATTGATGGCGTATGTTGTTGAAAATTCGACAAACTCTCAACGGGATATTCCCAGCAATCCGAAGTTGTTTACCTTTAACCAATATGACATCTGGTTCAGGCCTTCCGAAAGAAGTTTCAAGAAGAAAAAGCCATTATTCATACGAATTTTGGGAAAGGTCAAATTGAGGTGTGGTCACCGTTGAAGATAATGGGAATTGACAAGACTGAGAAAAGCGATTTGTTTGAGGCGAAGTACCAGAATGAATCGAAATGATTTGTTTGAGGAGAGGTGAGGAAAATGTTGAAATTTCATTCACGATAGCTGATTTCCCATTAATGAATTCGAATGATTTCATTGTCATGGTTAAACGTTGGTATAAGATGAATCAGACCATAATGTCCAAACAAGATACCTTCACACCGGGTCAAACCATGATAGGGATCTTTTTGGTTGGATGTTTGAGGACCTTCACTGGATACGACTATGAAATTACAAAATTGCATAAGGAGACTATCAGTCCCGCGAATAGTGGGATTTGACAAGACTGAGAAAAGCGATTTGTTTGAGGAGAAGTACCATAATGAATCAAAATGATTTGTTTGAGGAGAGGTGAGGAAAATGTTGAAATTTCATTCATGATAGTTGATTTCCCATTAATGAATTCGAATGATTTCATTGTCATGGTTGAACGTTAGTATAAGATGAATCAGACCAAAATGTCCAAACAAGATACCTTCACACCGGGTCAAACCATGATAGGGATCTTTTTGGTTGGATGTTTGAGGACCTTCACTGGATACGACCATGAAATTACAAAATTGTGTAAGGAGACTGTCAGTCCCGCGGATAAAAAGCTTCAAGGAATCAACAACTATTCTCATGGAAAGATCTAACAGAAGCCATGAGGTGTAGTTTATAAAGGAAAGGAGACTGAGAATTGTCCAACAAAGAAGTTGTTCTTTGATATGGATCAGAAGGAAAAGTTTCCTACAACCTTTCTGAAACCCTTCTAGTGAGGATTGATGTGAACAAGAAGAATGCAGAGCTTGTGTAGAAGGAGTTGCATGATCACATCACTTGGTGGATACATGTTCGGATGGAACTAACAAAGGCCTTTTTAATGTTATAACTTCGGATACCTTTCATCTTCACCACAAAGGGGGAGATTGTTAGGATTCTCATTGTGTATACAATCTGAAGTATTATGTTGCTAACTTGCTATCCGAAATGGTGTTGATCCGAAGATGGTAATTTGAAGATAATGCTTATATGTTACTGTTGGAATAGTGTCTAAAGTCATATTAACTAGAAAGGACTTTCCATTAATAGTAGGGTCCTTTTGGGCTGCCCTCTATAGTCAAAATGGTATTAGAGTTAATTGAGAGAGAGAAATAAATAGTTTATTAATTTATTATGTGATGATAAATTAATTAGAAACTAGTTTGGAATTAATTAGAATTAACTAGAATAAATTGGGATTAATTTAAATTAATTTAGGATTAGTTAAGAGTGTAGGGACTAAATATTAATTGTTCAGAAGTTGGGCAATAGATGATATTGTTTCGGGAGGATAGAGGACGAAATTTTGAAGGGTTTATCTTCAAAATTCGTCCATCCTAAGGTTAAAAGTGCTAGGGTTTTGAATTTAAAGATAATACGGATTAATTAATCAATTATCATTTATCCAGTTTGAATTCAAATAAAGTTTATCTCTAAACACCCTTACAAGATATAAATACCCTCCCTGGTCCTCATAAGTCTGCACCCCAATTCCAGAGCACCTTAAGCCTGTAATTTTCTCTTCTCTCCCAGCAGAATCTATAATCCCTATCTAAGGTTTTATAGCGAGCTTTCTTAATTAACTAATTAACCTAATAATTTGGACTTATTGGGTGTGGACCATTAGATGTATTTTTATTTTGGGTACTACCTTCCTTAGCTTTGATTTGACCCACATCAAGGGTTCTTTAAGCAAATTGGTTTTTGGTAAAGGTTGGTAATCTCAAACCTTCTCGTAGTTGTAAATTTTCATTAAGTAGCTTCCTTGTAGGTTTTTAGTAATTGTTACTAGTCTTAGAAATTTTTTTATGTTTCCGCTGCTATATTTAATTTTTCTAGGGTATAGAAAACCTATTAGTTACAACTTACCATATTTATCTAGGGTTTATTATGCTTATATTTTGTAATGCGGGCTTAGGTTTTTGGGTCCATCAGTCATGCTTACAAATAGTATTTGTAACCCTAGCATTAGACGTACGTTAGAGAGTCGATGATATATCATTGTAATTGATCCAAGTATTAATGTGCTCGTTGTTTTGATTTGGAGCACTATCTTTATTATAGTGAAAATAAAATCACTCGACACTGTTTATATTCAAAGTTTATATTCCTAGATCTTGTCTGTTTGCTTTGTGTTGTGTTAATATTCCTTAGAAACTCGGTAGATCCACAACCTATCATAACACTTCATCAAATATGCCGGGAATTGCCTCTGTGCTTCCACTAGAATATTCTATTTTGCATATGGCATCATCTCCGTCAGTATTTTCGCTTCGGCTTCCAATGTCGCCGCATAATCCTATTGAACCATAAAAGGCTTTCATGTTCAACTTATAAAACTTGTAGTCATTCAATCCACTGAACTTTGTAAATCGAACTTGTAGTATGACATCCTTCAACTAGAAAATCTAACCACAAGAATAATTGTGGCTCTGATACTGCTTCTTAAACAAGCAAAGAATCTAAAGTAGTAAAAAATTGACACAAATATTTAACGTGATTTGGTGGAAGTGATCTACGTGTATGGGCAGGAATCAGATAACTCTTTTCAGTAGTCTGCTTCAAGGTAATACGTTGGAATCCCTAACTACAAATACTAATAACCAAAAACTGAAACAAATATAGGGCCAAACCCATATACAATGGCCTTCATCATACTTCAAACACTTATTCATTCGATTTTACCATTCAGGGTTCTTCTCCTTAATTGAGTCTAGTCATAAATTCATTCAGATCACTAAATTCCAAGTCAACTCTAACAATTTGATTATTTAATACTATAAATAGATTTTAAAATTATAATAACTATGATAGAAGTATATGATTTTAATTATTAGTAAATACGCCCACAAGAAGCAAAGATGCTAACACGAAAAATAAAAATAAAGCATTTTTTTTATTAAATATTCCGAAAACATAGACATGACGAGATTTGAACGTTTTCACCTCCAATTGATTTACACCTTTTCTTTGATAGTTTCAACATCAACAATGTTCAAGTAAAAGTAGATTTTGCTCCCTGAGTATATACAACGTTGAGTACTTGCACCTTTGATCCACAAATTAGCGATTCATTCCTTCATATACCACAGGTGGAATATGGACTTCACGTGTCGGCCTATTCATTCCTCCTTGCCATCCTGAATTACATTATCAACAAAAAGCAATTAGGAAGATCAAAGTTACAGTAAATTTCATATTGAATGGAAGCAAGATGATCACCAATAGACATGTCATATCCACGGCATTGGAGCTCACGATACTCTTGACACAAGGCGCATGGCCCACAACAGAAATGAACACAACAATCGTTGGTTGGAACTTCAGGCAATCCTTGTTGACGCCTCAACTTAGTCCGATACGTACAAGAATAAAGGCATCCACAACATGTTAAGACATTGATGAGTGCGTATCGAACTCCGTGTACTCCACAAGCTGTGTTATACTCAAAAGTAATTAATCGTCAAAACTCAAAAATCAGTTTTTGTCTAATAATTATATAGGTACTTACAAGTTGTTCCTTTGTCTACAATCTCAGCTATTTGTCCGAAAATGATGCAAGGGCAAACACATGTTAAGCAACCTGTGGTTTAAAACGTTAGATAAAAGAATTAACCCATGGATCACTAAAGACCTATGACGATCTGGGTAATCAACATGTATTGAAAATTTGTATTTGTGAGTATAAAAAGATAGCATTTTCCGGTGACTTACAATTAGGGATATCAACGCAACAATCGCAAAGTCCACTGGACCAAGTCGTCTGAGGTGAAGCGGACACGGTGGTGGCGTATGGTGATTGACCATATCCCGGTAAGGGGGCTGAAAGATGAGGAGGCTTGTGGGAATACATGATATTACTATAACCAATAGTCAACAGTTACTTTGAGAAAGGTGCTGTACAACACATATTTATGCACATGGATAATATAATACTTGAATCCACGGAAAATAATAATAATTTTACGCATCAACTTGGAACTTTCCTTTGTCTGTCCAAGTTTATTATAATAAAAGATGACATACATATAGATAGAACAGGTATACATGATATGACGTCAGTAAAAAAGAAAACTTATTTCTTTTTTTCTTTTTTGTTGTAGAACTTAGGGTGAATATACGAATAGACGTGATGCACAATTGCACATTATGTTTTTTCTTCATATAGCGTTCCGACTACCGTAACAGAGTTTCTCACATTGGTCCGCAGTACAACATTATTCTATATATTAAATCCCGTCATTTTTTTAAACATGACATGGACTTTTTTTTTTTTTTTTTCAGGTTTGTAACGCTGCTTCTCTTCTTTTTGGGTTTGTTCATATCGGGTTTACACGCGGGTATCGGGTTGTTTTCGGATCCACCGTCTATTCTTTTCACACGTGTTCTTTGACGCTGCTTTCTTGTCGGATGCTTGCCGCTTCATCTTTTTCTCTTCGTAGTTCGATTTCTTTCTGTGCCGCTGTGGTGAATATCCGTCGGCAACGGGTTCTTCCATCGTCTGTGTAAGCGGTTTGCATGTCGGTGGCTTGCCCTTATCTTTGATCGGCGTCTTTCGCGTGTGATTGATTTGTGCGGTTCCGATGCAATCCCACAGACAAAGCTTCATCTTTGAGCTTAGGGTTTGGGGCAAATTGTTTTCGGATCCACCGTCTATTCTTTTCACACGTGTTCTTTGACGCTGCTTTCTTGTCGGATGCTTGCCGCTTCATCTTCTTCTCTTCATAGTTCGATTTCTTTCTGTGCCGCTGTGGTGAATATCCATCGGCAACGGGTTCTTCCACCGTCTGTGTAAGCGGTTTGCATGTCGGTGGCTTGCCCTTATCTTTGATCGGCGTCTTTCGCGTGTGATTGATTTGTGCGGTTCCGATGCAATCCCACAGACAAAGCTTCATCTTTGAGCTTAGGGTTTGGGGCAAACAAAAATTCTCAGACAACCAAGAAATGAAGCGGCAGAGGGAAGGGATGTTTCGCAAGGGTGGTTGACCCCCTCCGCCGCTAATGATTTCAGGTTTTGCTCCAAAAATTCAACAACCCTTTAATGTTGAGTTGCGAAGGATGCATAGATCAACTACCTTCTTCTTATTCATCTTCCAATCCAGCAACAACGCAACTCCCAGCTGATCGGAATATCGCGCTACCCATCCCATATGGGGTGTTTGGTATTGCGTTTATTAAACCGATCATCACGGGGACCATTAATGTAATTTCGTATTTATTCTTGACGGGGGCGGTGACGATGGATTTTGGTTGTCTGAGTTAATCGGGCAAAGTTGAGATTTACTGCACCTTGGCGGGGCATCTTTGTTATGATATATATACAGATCTGAGCCTCATTCTTTATTGAATAAATTTTGTTTCTTTCGTTTGAATTTTTGATCTTTTATGGATCTGACCGTTTTACATTTTCTCTGATTCTATCAATTTTTTAGTTCAATGATTTGGAAACCCTAATCCCCTTTTGACGTCTCCTAATTGATACAATAAGTGTAAGGTATTCTCCTTCAAATCGACTTGATGATTTGATTTGGTTTGGTTGTATTAATTTCTTTCACGAACTTCTCTAGATTCAAATTTGATGCTGTGTGTACTGGTTCGCGCTCTAAACCAATGTGATGATTGCGATAACAAATCGCTCACTGATTTTCAATTTTCCCTTGGGGATTTCTAATGTTCCATCAATTATGATTTTTTGATTCGATTTTCAATTAGATGTTCTATCAATTTTGGATTTCTAATGTATTTTGAACTCTAAAACAACCGGATGTTTTTGAAAGCTTACTACTTTTGAAGTTTTAATAAAAAAACTGTGGTTATTATTGTCATAAATTCCAAGAGAAAAATGACGGTTTTAATATGGTTTTTAGGAAGTTGAATGGTTTTCAAAAGTTGGAAGTTCTACTATTTTTAAAGTTCTGTGACCAAACTAGAATGGAAGCAAAATCATGTTCCTTTCATTGCAATTTTCTCTATTTTAATCCATCTTTTCAAGTTTGTTTTTTAACAAAGGAATTTTATTTATCAAGGATTTCTCTTTTGTCAACCGTCTTTTCAATTTGACATTAGTTTGATTAGTCATATTTGATTGACAGGTCGAAGGGCGGGAAGTTTGTACTGAGAATAGAAGACACGGACCTGGAGAGATCAACCAAGGAATCGGAGGAAGCTGTGTTGGGAGACCTCTCGTGGCTGGCCCTTGCCTGGGATGAAGGTTGGTTCTCTCTTCATCCTTTTTGTTCCGAAATTAGTGTCAGTATCAAATGGAAAAAGATTTAGCTTCAAAATATGTATGAACTAGTCGAATGCCCGCGCGTTGCGCAGGGAATAAATTGAAGTCGACAGTAAGCTATTTTTATAGTCAAGTAAGTTGAATCGTTTGGAACTAATTAAATTATTTGTTTGCAAATAATTACATTTAATAGTTAACCTTCACTAACCGTGTTAGGAAGTAATTCTTTCAAATTAATGTACATTGTAAGTCATTGTGGATCCTGGATAAAAACAATATGATGGACGTTTATGTAATTTACGGTTATATGTATAGATATTTAGTATGCATCCACTATTTTGTTTACTAAAACATTTAATTTGTTAATTTAAATTTGGTGTTAAATTGAAAATATAAAATTAAAATGTCCAATAAACTATAAAATGTTTAGCGTCTATTCTTTTAAAAAAGGTAATGGACTATTTTTTGTTATCATTCACGTCAATGAGCCAACATACATATGTGACCAAATATCGAGTATATTCATTGAATTATAAGGTGATTAATGATAAGAAATCGAAATATGAAAAGAACCGTTTTTTCATTTCTTTTGGATGGAAGTTGTTGTATAGGTGCATTAAATATCATTATAAATACCATGTTTGTTATGCAATTTTTATGATCGACTATAGAATGATTTCATTCTCAAATGTTTGTGGTACATTAAATATCATTATAAATATGAAAAGAAGTATTAAAAAGAAGTTTACAATTTCAATGGAAATATGAAATCAATGGAAATATGAAAGGGCATAAAAAGAAGTTTACAATATCAATGGAAATATGAAAGGGCATAGGAGTTTCAAATGCATGTGGTGCTTTGAAATATGCCTCTATTATAAGATATATAGATTGTCATGGCTACGGAGAGAAAACAACAAAATGTCATGCAATTAGAAGAAATTTTTGCTTTAAAACCAGCTTCTTTTGGAATTCCTTTGAATTTGTTTCAATTGTTGATGTTGATCATCCAGTCCCTGGCGTTGGTGGTGATTACGGTCCATACAGGCAGTCAGAATAGAATGATTTGTACAAACAATACGCTGAGAAGCTTCTACAATCTGCTCAAGTTTATCGTTGCTTTTGCTCAAAAGAGGTAAGTGTCGTCGAACTTAATATATGTAATGGCTATGTTGAAAAATATATTTTTGTATGTGACAATCACTGAAATAAGATGAACTGTTATTATCTAACAAGTATTATCAGTTTATTTCAGATTGCGTGAATTTAAGATCTAAAACAAGAATAAATCAAGACCCGAGAAACTTTGAGAAAACATCCAAACCTGAGGAAGTAACGCTTCAAACCAAAGAGCAAAATACAAAATATCACACTGCTACAGCAATCACGACGCGACAGACCTACTGGTCGCGACGTGAAGAAGAAACAAAGACAGAAGACCAAAAATGCCCAGCGATCGCGACGCGACAGCAAGGGTGGTCGCGACGCGAAGACTCCATCGCGAAGCTCCAACGTGACACCACCAACTTTCAAATCGGGAGACTACCAACTCACATCCTTCGCGACGCGACCAAAAGCAACGCGACCAAAAGGAATCGCGACGAAAAGCTCGACATACCAGCGAAGACGCACTGACCCGACAAAAAGCGCACCGACCACCAGCGAAGGCCCTTCGCGACGCGACGGACCATATGGTCGCGACGCGAACGCTGTTCTTCAGCCACTATAAATTGAAGCTCACCTCTTGCCATTCTTTACAACAACACACACACCCAATCAACCAAGAATTATACACTCATATACTCTCCAAGGAACCCACGACCAGAAACCTCAAGACTCTCAAATCTCTGCATTTGGCAACGAGGATCAAACCGCAAAACCGCAAGAAACAAAACCTCCTCCCGACACCTAACCTCAAACCTCCAAACAACCATTACCCGACACCAAACTCCAAAACTCTAAACAACCCTTACCCGACACCAAAAATCACCAAAACCTCATCTCACCGTGAAGTACAAGAAATCGACATATCAAGAAAAACGCTATCTTCCGCAACTATCGATAAGTTCTTTTAAAATTATATGTGTCGTTATTGATTTATTTAAACTGTAATAAATCAACTGTACCAAACTTCCAATACACCCGAATTGAACCGTGACAACGAAAACATATGTGGACTGTATTTAACCGAGACATCTAACATCTAATTTCTAACTTCTAACTTCTAACTTTTAACCTTTTTATTTATTGTAAAAACACGTTATCGTTGATAATGGCGTTTATTACATCTAACCTTTAACTTCTAACTTTTACTTTATTTACCACTTTCTGTCTATTTAAATACTGTCTAGTTTAGATTTACCGCTTTATTTTATTCCGCAACCCTTATTTATTCCGCATAATATAGATATAATACATATCTGTCACACGGTAATAGGCTTAAAAACCTTGTTCGTGGAGATCAGTTATCGTATTTTCAACAATTGGTATCAGAGCTCGTGTGATTTAATCTGAAATTTTTGTCGTGAACTTTTGTGTAGCGTTTTTATAAACCACCAATAAGTTTCCTTTAAAAATTTCATCTTAATATCACTTGTTCAACAAAAAAAAAAAAAAAAAACATTTAAAAATTACTTGTGTGATTTATTTTGAAAATTTTTGTCGAGAACTTTTGTGTAGCGTTTTTATAAACCACCAATAAGTTTCCTTTAAAAATTTTCATTTTAACATCACATTTTCGTTAACAAAAAAAAAAACAAAAATGTCTTCCGCAAACTACTCAAACATAAATTCTGTATCTATTGCTAACAGTATAGGTTCAGGTACTCGAGCACCCATTCTTATTCCCGAAGAATATAAATCATGGGTAGGACGTATGAATCTTCATCTCAACTCTATAAGTGAAGACGTGTGGAAATGTGTAGACGGATCTCTACCAGATAACATGACCTCTCTTACGAGTAACTTGGATATACTGAATGAAAGGAAGAAACTCGAACTTCAAGCCAAAAAGGAACTTGTATCTGGAATACCCCACAGTATTCTAAGCCAAATGAATGATATAATTCTTTTAACCGCAAACCAAATTTGGCAAACTTTGAAAAATCGTTTTGAAGGAAATGAGAGAATCATTGGAAACAAGAAAACATCTGTTTTAAACGAATTTGACAACTTCAAAATGTTTTCACATGAGACCATCCATGATGCTCATGACAGATTCAATCTCATTACCATCAAAATGAATAATTTAGGCATCAAAAAGTCACAGCATGAGATAAACCTCAAATTTTTAAACAACCTTTATGAAAGCTGGAAAATGGTCAAACTAATCATTCAGGGAAATCCGGCAATTCATACTGAATCTTTGTACAATCTGTACGGAGAATTACAATCGTATGAATCCTCGATTGACCCACCAACGTCTACTTCTTTTGGAGGACCGCTTGCTCTTTTGTCAACATCCTCTCAAAACCAAACACATTTTCCCGATCAAAGTCAAATTGATTTAAATCAAAACCAAGCTTTCTTAAGTAATCCTTGTGACTTGTCCGATCCAAATAATGAAGCCGACTACCATCAATTGTGTGCTTTGGTAGCAAATACAAATCTCGAAAGATTTTTGCCACATCATAGACCAAACTTTCAACAAAGATCCACTTTTGGACAAAACTTTCAGAATCGTGGTTTTCAAAATAATAACAACTCATACAATCAAAACAATGGTTTTCAAAATAACCAAAATTCTGGATTTCAGCAAAATCATTCAAAACCATCTCAACAGAAACAAACTCAAACATCCGAAAGACCTCCCGTTAAGAGCCAAAAGGCTGACAATAACGATGATGATGATGATGATGTAATCATTTGTCACAAATGCAAAGGACTAAATCATTATGCCCGAGATTGTCGAGCCAAAATCAAGGTCAAAGACTCAGCTTACTACGCTCAAAAAGCCGAAGAACTGAAGAAACAAGAAAAGAAAGCAAAGCAAAAAGCTTTGATGGCATTCTACGAACCTAGCGTGGAACACTGGCCAACTTCTGATGATGAAACAGATAATGAACCAGCTCAGTCAAACTTCTGCTTCATGGCTGACAATGAACCAACCACAAGAGCTCCATATGTCATCGATCAGGCATTTTGTGCTGGAGAGCCCAAGGATGGCACATGGTATATCGATAGTGGCTGCTCCAAGCATATGACAGGAAACCAAAGCTTTCTACGAGACTTCAAACCCACAGAATCCAAACAAGATGTTACTTTTGGAAACAACATGACTGCAAGAATCAAAGGTTATGGAAACATAACAAATGGTCACTTCACCATCAAGAAAGTAGCCTACGTTGACGGCCTGAAACACAACCTAATCAGCGTATCACAACTTTGTGACAACAATCATGAAGTTCTTTTCACCAAACAACGAAGCACAATCACGGACGCCAAGACCAAAGCCATTCTAGTTAATTCTGATCGTCTAGGCAACATGTATCCACTAGATATGGACCTTATCTATGGAAAACCAGACATCTGTCTCTTGTCCAAAGCTTCAGCTGATATTAGCTGGTTGTGGCATCGTCGTCTTTCCCATCTCAACTTCGGCTACATCAACAAGTTGATTGCAAATGATCTTGTTCGCGGACTGCCACTTCTGAAACTTGATAATGAAACTCTTTGTGCAGCTTGTGAAGGAGGAAAACTGTCCAAATCCTCTCATAAAAGCATTTCTGAATCTAGTGTATCCGAACCACTAGAATTACTGCACATTGACCTTTGCGGCCCTGCAAAAACCCAAAGCATAAAAGGGAAGAAATACATCCTAGTTATTATTGATGATTACTCACGTTTTACTTGGGTTTTCTTTTTGAGGCTAAAGTCAGAAGCACCCGAAGAAATGATCAACTTCATTAAACAGATTGAATTAAAGCTCAAACGACCCGTTCGAAGAATCCGCAGTGATAATGGTTTAGAGTTCAAAAACATAACTCTAGACTCATTTCTCAAAAACAAAGGCATCGAACACAACTTCTCAGCCCCTTACACTCCTCAACAAAACGGCGTTGTTGAAAGAAAGAACCGAACTCTGTGCGAAGCTGCAAGATCAATGCTCATCTTTGCTGATCTGCCACAATACTTCTGGGCAGAAGCAATAGCCACAGCTTGCTATACTCAAAATCGTTCTTTAATCAATAAACAACTTCATAAAACACCATATGAAGTCATTAACAACCGAAAACCAAACATCAAATTCTTTCATATTTTTGGTTGTCGATGCTTCATAAAGAATAACAAAGATCACCTTTCAAAATTTGAATCAAGATCAGACGAAGGAATTTTCCTTGGTTACTCCTTTACCTCAGCTGCTTATCGAGTACTGAATAAACGTACTAGAGTAATTGAAGAAAGTACCGATATTCATTTCGATGAATTTTATGTCAGGAAATTGGATCGTAAACATTTTGGATCTAAAATGATCGATAATATCTTTCAAAAAATACCTTCTACGGACATAGAAATTGATCTTGATTTACTTTTTGAACAACCCAAAACCGCTTATAGTTCTGAATTTCTAACATCTTCTACTTTTCCTACAGGAAACTCCGATGCAGAAACCTCACAATCAAACCAAGAAAATACAGATCAAGTCGAGGGGGAATTACCAACACCAAATCCCTCGTTGAACACTCCCAATCCATCTGTTCAAAATGATCCCAGTGCATCATCTATGGGGGAACCTTCATTACCTCATACTCACCCTATAATCCAAAAAGACATATCTGACAACAACCAAAATCTATTCCCAACAGAATCACCTGACCAAGAAGAACAATGGGACATAGAAACACCAATCGAAATACCTGAAAAAACTCGCCTAAACAAATGGACCAGGAATCATCCTACAAACCAAATCATAGGAGATCCCAATTCTGGTATTCAAACAAGAGCCGCTACCTCAAATGAATGTTTATACGGAGCATTCTTATCCATGACAGAACCCAAAACCATCCATTCAGCTCTCAAAGATCCAGACTGGGTCAAAGCCATGCAAGAAGAACTAGCTGAATTCGAAAGAAACCAAGTATGGGATCTTGTTCCTACTCCTCCCGATGTAACTGTAGTAGGTTCAAGATGGGTTTTCAGAAACAAAACTGATGATCAAGGCATAGTCTGTCGAAACAAAGCAAGACTTGTCGTCAAGGGCTATTCTCAACAAGAAGGAATCGATTACGATGAAACTTATGCTCCAGTTGCAAGACTCGAAGCCATTCGTATCTTTCTAGCATATGCAGCACACAAGAACTTCAAAGTTTACCAAATGGATGTAAAATGTGCATTTTTACATGGAGAGATTGATCGTGATGTGTATATTCAATAACCTCCAGGTTTTGAAGATCCACAGTTCCCAAATCACAGTTTTAAGTTACAAAAAGCAGTTTACGGCTTAAAACAAGCACCTCGAGCCTGGTATTCAACATTGTCAACATTTCTAGAAGAATCAGGATTCAAAAGAGGTTCAATTGATCAAACTCTCTTTCGTAAAATTTTTAATAAGCATCTGTTAATCGTTCAAATATATGTCGATGACATTATTTTTGGTTCTACTGATGAATCTTTGAGTATCAAGTTTGCAGATTTGATGAAAAGCAAATTTGAGATGAGCATGATAGGAGAAATGACTACTTTTCTTGGACTACAAGTCAAACAATCATCTGATGGAATTTTCATCAATCAAGAAAATTATGTCAAAAATCTTCTAACTCGTTTTTCTCTTGACAAATCCAATACAGCAAAAACCCCAATGGCCCTTGGTTACAAATTAGATGCAGACTTAAATGGCAAGCCTGTCGATCAAAAGAAATATCGAGGAATGATAGGATCACTCCTATACCTCACAGCCAGCAGACCCGACATCATGTTTTCTACATGTGTCTGTGCCAGATACCAAGCCAATCCTATGGAATCTCATGCTATAGCTGTAAAAAGAATTTTTAAATATCTTAAAGGAACTCCATCTCTTGGCCTTTGGTATCCAGCTAACTCTGATTTTCAGCTTAACGCCTTCACCGACTCCGACTATGGAGGATGCAGACTAGACAGAAAAAGCACATCTGGTTCTTGTCAATTTCTAGGAGGCAGACTGGTAAGTTGGACTTCAAAGAAACAATCATGCGTGTCCACTTCAACCGCAGAAGCTGAATATGTAGCTGCCGCAAGCTGCTGTTCACAAGTCATGTGGATGCAAACTCAATTACGTGACTATGGCTACAAAGTATCACAAATTCCCATATTTTGTGACTCAACCAGCGCAATCGCCATTTCTCACAATCCAGTGCACCATTCCATGACAAAACACATTGATATTCGATATCATTTCCTCAAAGACAACATACAAAAAGGTCATATCGAATTGCACTTCATAAACACAGAAGATCAAATTGCCGATGTCTTTACAAAGGCTTTAGACGAAACCAAGTTTCAATACTTCCTAGGCCGTCTAGGAATGTTGAATCCAGATATCATCCATCCCTAATCTCTTACTTTTTGTTTGTACAAAAGAGTGTTTACTTTCAGTCAAATAATCAAAACTTTCCAAAAACATTCAAATAACCAAAATTTTCCAAAAACATTCAAATAACCAAAATTTTCCAAAAACATTCACATAATCAAAAATCACAAAAAAATTAGGATAAAGTTTTATCTTTTAAAATCCTTATAAAACCATGTGATTAACATCTTCTTGACTAAATTTTCAGATACTTATGCTCGATGAATGTTCTCAGTCATATTGATTCTTAAATTAAAGTGAAGGTTCAAATCTCAAAAATTTTCGTTATGTACATTCTCCTATTCCCTTTGAATTTATTTCAAATATAACGATTTTATCTATTAAGGGACATAAGATCAGGAGATTCAGATGAAAACCAAACCCATGTGAGAAATTGTGCCTCGTCTTTAACTGCTAAGTGAAATTCATTTCTGTAAGCAAAGGTGTTTTCATTATGACTTATAGGATTTATATTCTTATACCGTGATGCTAGTCTCATTTTTGCTTAGATATCAAAATGACCAGGGACGATACATTCATTTTCTTATATATTAGACAAATTGTCTATTATATCACCTATCCCTATCCTCAATCAAACCACTTCAAAGAAAAGCTTCATCATCTGGCATAACAAATCTGACAAATGAAGAAACGACAAAGTCACATTCAACAAATGATGTCAACAGATCACAACTGGTAAACACATCAGATATCTTTTACACAAAAGGTATTCGCAAAAATCAAGAAAAGATAAAACAAAGGTGGAAAACTTCACCAAAGAAAAGAAAGATTTACAACAACAATCCATCAAGACAGACATCTCTCAAAATTTTCCAAACAAACAGATTCTCAAAACCGAAGATTTACCGGGATACTGTAGCCTTCATAATTGAATATCCTTAGTTGCAAAATGCACTATGAATATTTCTAATACCCTCTACATGTATTTCCCGACGGAGAGAGAGTGAACATCAATGGCATGAATGAAGAAACCCTTTGAGTAATGCCGAAACCAGTCTTATGTGATTGATTATCTAAAATGAAGACCAAGTGACTAAAGTATATAGGTATAAATCCACATTAAGCATAAGTCAACACCTTCAAACCGAGAGATATCACTCATCTTTAGTGATTATACACCCGTTCTGCACCCAGAACAAACAAACACCTCAGTCAAGTGTGAGATATACCTATGAGAAGTTCATCTGAATCGACCTATTAAGATCACTTGTCGTCTTTATAAATGTTATAAAATCTTAAGGAATATTATGAAAGTACATATACAAAAACCTTTTGATAAATGAACATGAAACTTTGATTCAGAAACAAATATTCTTGACAAACATTTTTCAAAACATAAGTAAAATCTAGTCACACTCTTTCAAAACAAGTGATATGGTTTTATAAATGTTTTATCAAAATTACAAGAATTTTCAACCTTACCTTTTAATCTGTTCTTATTTCAGTAATGATCACATAGGGGGAAATTGTTGAAAAATATATTTTTGTATGTGACAATCACTGAAATAAGATGAACTGTTATTATCTAACAAGTATTATCAGTTTATTTCAGATTGCGTGAATTTAAGATCTAAAACAAGAATAAATCAAGACCCGAGAAACTTTGAGAAAACATCCAAACCTGAGGAAGTAACGCTTCAAACCAAAGAGCAAAATACAAAATATCACACTGCTACAGCAATCACGACGCGACAGACCTACTGGTCGCGACGTGAAGAAGAAACAAAGACAGAAGACCAAAAATGCCCAGCGATCGCGACGCGACAGCAAGGGTGGTCGCGACGCGAAGACTCCATCGCGAAGCTCCAACGTGACACCACCAACTTTCAAATCGGGAGACTACCAACTCACATCCTTCGCGACGCGACCAAAAGCAACGCGACCAAAAGGAATCGCGACGAAAAGCTCGACATACCAGCGAAGACGCACTGACCCGACAAAAAGCGCACCGACCACCAGCGAAGGCCCTTCGCGACGCGACGGACCATATGGTCGCGACGCGAACGCTGTTCTTCAGCCACTATAAATTGAAGCTCACCTCTTGCCATTCTTTACAACAACACACACACCCAATCAACCAAGAATTATACACTCATATACTCTCCAAGGAACCCACGACCAGAAACCTCAAGACTCTCAAATCTCTGCATTTGGCAACGAGGATCAAACCGCAAAACCGCAAGAAACAAAACCTCCTCCCGACACCTAACCTCAAACCTCCAAACAACCATTACCCGACACCAAACTCCAAAACTCTAAACAACCCTTACCCGACACCAAAAATCACCAAAACCTCATCTCACCGTGAAGTACAAGAAATCGACATCTCAAGAAAAACGCTATCTTCCGCAACTATCGATAAGTTCTTTTAAAATTATATGTGTCGTTATTGATTTATTTAAACTGTAATAAATCAACTGTACCAAACTTCCAATACACCCGAATTGAACCGTGACAACGAAAACATATGTGGACTGTATTTAACCGAGACATCTAACATCTAATTTCTAACTTCTAACTTCTAACTTTTAACCTTTTTATTTATTGTAAAAACACGTTATCGTTGATAATGGCGTTTATTACATCTAACCTTTAACTTCTAACTTTTACTTTATTTACCGCTTTCTGTCTATTTAAATACTGTCTAGTTTAGATTTACCGCTTTATTTTATTCCGCAACCCTTATTTATTCCGCATAATATAGATATAATACATATCTGTCACACGGTAATAGGCTTAAAAACCTTGTTCGTGGAGATCAGTTATCGTATTTTCAACAGGCTATAATTCAAGTTAGGAAATGATCTTTTTTTTCTATATATTATAAACCGATGTACTATCTTTGAATAAAACTATATTGCATATTGTTGTTATGTGGTAATTATGTTGGTTTTTATCCTATAAAATCTTTTAGGAACTTAAACAAATGAAGGAAATTGCAAAAGAAAAACAACTACCTCCTGTATATACTCGAAAGTGGGCCACTGCAACGGATGAAGAAATTCAACAAGACTTATCAAAATAATTTACCACATTGAACCAGGCACTTACGAAGCAGACAACTGAGTAGCTTTACAAGTGTGTAGATGGTGCATGGACTGAAGCTGAATCTACAGCAAGAAAGGTTCCATTTTTATTTAGCTTTTTAATCTTTTATTTTATCTTTATAATTTCTTTCACTTCAGTCTATAACCATCTTTCAGGTATCAGAGAATCTCAAGAACAAAGTTTCTGCTGCTACAGAAGAGGTTTGTGAATCTATTTAGTTCTTCTTCTTGGAAGTTTGGACAGTATCTTTTATAAACAAAAGGGTAAAATGGTCATTTACTCATATACAGGTAAAATAAACTTTAGGGATTGGGAAGCAGGAATTCACAGAATCCTCCAGCTCATCAGCTAATGAATCTTCTGGAACAAAATCTGATAAACAGTCAGCAGATAAAGAAGAAAATAAACAGGAATTTGGGCATGCTGACTCAGCAGAAACTATATTTAGCAAGGTCATATCAGGTGTTTCTTCTTCTTTTCAAAAGGCAAAAGACGCAAAAGTCTTTGACTTGGCAAAAAAAGGTTATGGCTTTGTGAAAGATGAACTGAGTGGTAGTCCAAGTAAGAGGAAAAGGGCAAAAGCTGCTTCTTCACAAGCTAATGTTGAAAGAAGTACAAGAAAAGATATTGTTGTTGTTCCTGTTAAACAGTCAAAGTTAAATAAAAATTGGAGGCTTTTAAGGCGAAAGTAAGTCTTTCGAAGTTTTATTTTTAAGTGTTTATTAATTGAAATAATTTATTGTAACTTGTATTGTATTCTTTAGATGCAAGGTCATCTGTTGTTCAAGCGAATGAGTGGCTTTAGTGAACCTGTTGTGACCAAGAGCCAAGAGGTATAAACACTTGAATTCCACTAATTGTTTCTTCTTTAGTTGGATGAGGGTATTTTGGTCTGTTGACAGAAAAAGGAACAATGGAATTAAATTCCATTCCAAATTCCTGTAGGAATGATGCAAGAATTCGAAATCTGTCTATTTGATGTTATTTTGCAAGTATATCAATTTTCTAAAGGGTATTTTGGTAATTTTATAATTTATTTGTGTTATTTTTTCAAATGGGATTTTTTACAGATAGTAGTAGATATGCAGGAAAGATGGGAGACTAGTGATCATCATGTAGTTCACAATCTTCAGGAGTAAGCTGTTATAACTTTTTGTTTTCCTATTTTATTTATCTCTAAAATATAAATTTTTTGGTTTAAATGGTTCCTTGATATTGTTTTTTTCTGTAACGGTATTAATGAAAGTGTTTTTAGAGTATATATATATATATATATATATATATATATATATATATATATATATATATATATATATATATATATATATATATATATATATATATATATATATATATATATATATATATATATATATATATATATATATATATATGAATCAGTTTTCGTGCAACAACTCCAATTATTTGGTCCTAACAGTGATTACACCTATTGCAGATTTCTATGCGTTATTTATTCAGAATGTTTAATAATTTGTCTATGTTTTTATGATCTTCATTTTTTTAGCAAGTTTGATCAAAAAAGGAAGTTACACAAAGCAGAGCAGGAAAATACAATTACATGTGGTGGCATGAAAAGTTGCTACATAAGGTAACAAAGGAATAGATGTTTAGTAAATTTTTATTTAAGGCGACATACTTTCATTTATTTTTTTATAGTAGCATTACATTTTCATTTCTTTCTATCTATTATGACAATGTTCTTTTTATTTCTTTTTATTAAGGCATTGTACTTTGGAAATTCTAACTCATCGACCCGTGCAACGCACGGGTCACCCGCTAGTTGTGTTGAAATGTAATCTAGACTTAGGGTTAGTTTAGGAATTTAAACTATCTACTTAAGATTACATGTATGTTGTTTAAAATTTTGTAAAACAGCAATTCTAACCATTTTTTTTAGTTGTAAATAAAAATGCAAAATTAATAAAAAAAACTTGAAAAATGTATTTATTTATTATTTTTGTCACATTTTTAATTCAAAAAAAAAATTTTAATGAATAAATAAATAAATAAAATTAGCGCTTTTGTCATATTCTAATATAATGTTACAGTTTTATATATATATATATATATATATATATATATATATATATATATATATATATATATATATATATATATATATGTATATATATATATACATACATACATACATACATATATATATATATATATATATATATATATATATATATATATATATATATATATATATATATATATATATATATATATATATATATGGGTGAGGGGGTTAAAATTTGAAATTGTGGGCTGGAATGTGGTTGTAAGCAAAAAACATTTATGATTAACAAACTAAGGAATAAATTTCTAACAAAAATGATGCTATCTGACTTCAATTAGTTAACATTGTTTTTTGGTCAAATTTTATGGAATGGTTGCTTCAAGATTAACACAAGAATAAATTTCTAACAATGTGAGAAAAAGAAAATGGTTGTTTCATGATTGAAAGAGTTGGTAGAAGTGGATGGCAAAATTGATTAATGAGGGTGGAAAGTAGTTAAGATTGTTTTTTGGTCTTTCATGTTTTAAATTTTATACTACATGTGTTTTAATTTGTAATATGCAGATTTTAGTTAATATGTTTTTATTGTTGATTATGGATTTATCTTGTGTTTATAGCTTGAATGAGCAATTGATCATTTCATGATTTGGTATTTATTTTCCAAGGTTTTTTACTAGATCACAATATTTGAAAATAACAAAATTAATAACAAATATACTTATCATAAGTAAAAAAATTAGTTTCATATAGAAAAAGGCATGAGTAGCATGACAACATAGATATGGGGGAAATCAGACAACGTGATACTTAAAAAGTTAATATTACTTCTTCAATCACTCTCGTTCTCTTAGTAAAGATAAGAAATATGCGGAGTATAATAATCAGTTGCAAATAGAAATTTGAAATCAGCAGCATTCTTCTCCAAAATATTAGCATAGCTTGCTATTGATTGATATAAGAATCCATAATAACCATATTGACCTTGATGTTAAATAGAGTTTCTGATTGCTTATTGACTATGTCTTTTGAGACAAACACATTTTTTTAGAGAAAAGCATATGATCAAGAATGGGCATTTCAAAAACCTTTTGAATATACATACAATAAGGCACGAGAAAAGGGAATTCTTTGCTAGCGTGTATACTGGAATGGAAGGTGTTAGAATCAACAAAACATGTTAGGCTATTTATCGATGAAAGATGGAATAAATATCCAATATCTAAAACATCTATGATATAAAATTAATATTGGGAAACAAGTCGTAATTATTTCCCTAAAAATCTAGTTGACGTCAAGAGGATACAATAGACTTCAGCATTTAATGTATGCGTGCGGACGATATCCGAGATATATTTGAAACTGAGTATTAACCGTCTGATGTTATCTATAGAATCTCTAGGGTTGGAGCGAAACACTAGAGTTGTCATTCGAGAGATTTACAAGGCTTCACACTATATCACTATCCAAGGGGTGCTTGTTTCCCATAAAAAGCAGTAAACTACATTAATATCATTTCATAACTTCTCGAGATTAAGCCATGGCAGCATCCTCCTCCGTGAGAAATAACAACAAAATCACAACGAGTTTAGAGAGTCAACTTCAAGAGGACATCCGCCAACTCATAATGAGGCTAAAGTGGGCAAAAAAAACTAGTGGAAACACTTGAAAGGGAAATAGATGAACAACAGACACTTATTGGTCAACTTGAGACCCTATCTAAAACCTCCAACAATCTGAAGGAGAAGGCAATGACTGCCAAACTAACGTCCATGAATTATCAAGTGCTCACCTCTCTAATCCCTCTGGTTCGTTTACTAGATGAGAAGATATAGGAAAAAAGAAATTTGTTGCTAGATATGTGAAACCGTGTTAGATTATTGAGGAGTAAGCTTTTGTTTCTGCAAGTCAAGTGAATATGTGGTATTTAGGGTTAGTTTTTCTAATGAATGTAATAAACATGTAATCAGATAACCTTTTGATATAATAAAATAGCCTTTTAGTATAAAATTCATAATTGCATTTGTACCATGAATCTTGTTTCCAGTACATCACTTTGGTAATTTTGTATTTAGTAGGTTGGTATATGAATGGTACATAATTAATATTTTTAAGGTAATATATTATGTGAAATGTGACATGTCTGCTTAGAAAATTAAATACAAATCATACAATTATTAAACTTTTATGCTAATATAACAAACTTGATTCAAAAAACTATATATTTGAAAGTAAAAACAACAATATTAAAATTACAAAAATCCAGAAACATGCAATGTAAACTAAATAAATAAATGTTAAGATTAAACAAACTAAACAAATAAAAACACCATGAACACTGTCTTATTACATAACAACATCAATGCACCATTTGAGATTGAGTAAAGTTACTCACGTGTAGTCCAAGCTCCAAAAGTAAGTTATAATGATGTTTATAAGCTTCATTATTCCTTCTTATCTATAGAGGAACAAAGTTTAAACCTTCCTTAATCATAACATAACACCATTTCAGCTTACACAACAAACTTCTATTGTTTTTCCATCATAGACTACATAAGGGCGCTATCTTTCATAGATTGAGCCGCTATCTATGAACAGTGGCGATTTTTTGCTCAAAAATCCATTTTCAGTTCCTAAACACCATAGAAACTACGATCCACAACATGCAACTCGATTATATGCTCCAAACCTTACATTCCCCAAAGATAGCATCTCTATCTCAATGGCGCCTCCATCGTTCAACCATTTGACCCATAATAGCATCCTACTGTTAATTAGTGTCCCTAATACACATATTTAGCATCGCTAATTATGCTGGAGCTGAGTTTCAGCTCAGTTTTCCTGCTGCAACACTTCAAAAAGGATTTCCAACCACACTCAACTCAGTGTCATCATTCACTTCTATGTAACCAAGATTTCAACTACCTTACAAACTTAGCAAATGACTAAATATATTTTAAGTCATTTAATCACACAGGAGATAGCGTCACTATCTCCCTCCCACTCCAACGTTTATTTGATTTTTCCTATTTTACCCTGCTTATGCAAACAGGTGTTACATCGCACCATGGTAAATTATGATTATCTGCTTTTAGATTGAAGTTTACCATTATCTAAATTATTTTATGTTGCCATAATACCAACCTATTTAACATTTTCAAGTATAATATGGGGAATGTAAGGTTTGGAGCATATAATCTAGTTGCATGTTGTGGATCGTAGTTTCTATGGTGTTTAGGAACTGAAAATGGAGTTTTGAGCAAAAAATCGCCACTGTTCATAGATAGCGGCTCTATCTATGAAAGATAGCGCCCCTATGTAGTCTATGATGGAAAAACAATAGAAGTTTCTTGTGTAAGATGAAATAGTGTTATGTTATGAGTAAGGAAGGTTTAAACTTTGTTCCTCTACAGATAAGAAGGAATAAGGAAGCTTACAAACATCATTATAGCTTACTTTTGGAGCTTGGACTACACGTGAGTAACTTTACTCAACCTCAAATGGTGCATTGATGTTGTTATGTTATGTTTATGTATATGCAAATTTTATGGTACATGAAATTTAGTATTTTGGTGAAGTTAATATGAATAAAATGTATGTTGATATAGAAGACACCTTTAAGAGTATTTAACTCTAAAAATGATAGGTGTACTCATAGGTGATTATGTTATGTGTGGTGAAATTACATGGTGTTTAATAGTTGCATAATAGATATTTTGAAACTATATTATGTTAAAAGATTGGTGATTTATTGGTGTGCTAGAAGGCAGGTGTAGAATCTTTGGGATGGTGTAATACCCAAGATTCTTTGGTATGATATATGTATCACTAGTGTGATGTGTATAGTTTGGTATTAAACTTAATGATGATGGTTTGAACCTTATAAGTGTGGTGTTACTATAAATGATGTTTTTGGTGTTGTTATATATATATATATATATATATATATATATATATATATATATATATATATATATATATATATATATATATATATATATATATATATATATATATATATATATATATATATATATATATATATATATATATATATATATATATATATATATATATATATATATATATATATATATCAGGTGACAAATAAGAGGTGAAACTCAAACGCTGGGTTAGAATTTATAAAGAATTTACTGTTGAGTTATACTTTTTTATAGTAGAGTTATTCACTAAGCTTTTCTCTTACGAAGTTTAATTGTGGTGTTTTGCAGAAATTAGGTGTAGTAACGCCCGACTTGATCGTGGAGCGATCTTAAAGGTATCCACTTGTTGCTTTCAATACATCGAGTATTATGTTTTAAATATCAAATTTGTAGTAATTTGCTAAAATGTTTTGTAAATACTCAATGTTGGATTTTGAGTTACAAGTTGGTATCAGAGCCGTGGTTTAAGTAAACTAGGTGTCAGTAGTGTAGATTCCTAGAGTTAAACCATAGTAAGTGAAAGTATGCAGCCATAATGTTGGAATGTAAGGTTTTAGTAAGGGAGTTTTGGTCTATTAATGTCATTGTTGATGCTGACCTATGGTGAATATCTGTAATCTGGAAAGTAGATGTGGAGTTTAAATGAACGGGACGTTGTTAGGAGCTTGTATGGACTGACAAGGAGTTGGTGAAGTTGTTGCAATATGGAGTTTCTAAATACTCACCTAATAGGTGGAGTGTAGTGATGAAAAGAAGATCCGGTTCATCTAAAGGGTGATACTAGGGGTGGTGGACATTTATTTGGAAGTAACTTAAGGATGGAAACTACAGTCAGTGCAGAGTTAAACGACTTAGTTGTGGAGAAGATTAGACTAGTAGTCATTTGAGTTGAAGTAGAGACGTAGGAGACTTGGTGCCAGGTTTGGGGTTTAAAACCTTGCGCACATGGCCTTGTAATGACATCAAAAAGACTCACATGTGGAGTATTATATGACGGAAGAAATTCCTAAAGTCTTGGATGTGGTATGCTGATTTTGAAGTGTTTCAAAATTAGAAGTTGGAGCAGTTAGTTCTAACTGTTCTGGTTGGAGTTGTGGCTGCTGTAAGTTGGAAATGAAGATCGTTTATTAACTCATTGCCTGGAGATTCAAAAGTGGAAGTTGGAGCAGTTAATTCTAACTGTTTTGGTTGGAGTTGTGGTTGCTGTAAGTTGGAAGTGAATATCGTTTATTAACTTATTTCCTGGAGTTTAACTGGAGCATCATTCAAGGGTGGACCTTCCTGAAGACTCACAATTAAGTGGGACTGGAGTTGGACAAGATGGCGATATTTCACTCATCTTTCCTTTAGAGAATGTATCTTGCGAAAATAAAGTTGTAAATAAATTTTGTATGTTGATTGTTGAGAAGTGGTGTGAATGCTAGTTTGAATTCATGGAACCGTAATTCCTATAAATTTGAAGTTAAATTCTTATAAAGAAGTAGAATTAACAGTTGGCATGGATTGATTGATTGGTCTCTTATGGTGTTGGAAATCATAGCATGGAGATTGAACTGGTGAAGGTACTAGGTGAGTCCCGACTAGCAATGTGTGACTAGTTGTGATAGAATGAAACCCAAGAGATTTCTCTGGCTGAAATAAAAGTGGTGCAAGTGGTGATTACATAGGTCTTATTCATGAATGTTGTACAACATTCATCAATTTGATGAATAAGTGGTACCATTAAATTATTGACCAGATTTTGTGGTGTTTTTTTCTACAAAGGTCAGCAGGAACATGGAATAACCATTTTCTATGGTTAATAAGTTTGTGGTGGGAGTCGACCTAAAAAGGTTGAAACGGTAGTAAGAAGAGGGATTTCTTAAAATCCCTACAATTATGGAATTCTTTGGAACGATAAATTTTGTTGGTGAATGAGGGAAGTAAATCATTCTTGTTGTGGAATGATTTAAAGTCAGCAAAGAAGAATGAGAGGTTGTATGAATTTAAATATAACAAAAGAATTCCTTTAGTTGTTGAAGCAGATTTCATGTAAGACTTTGATTATGGTTCTATTGCAGGAAGATAATGATTCAACAGTGTGTGGGGAATGTTGTATATTCAAGTAGTAGTTGAATACTACTACTGTTGATGAGCTTAGGAAGACTTATGCTGAACATAAGTAACTTAAGACGCTTTATGATATATAGACGAAAGGATTGATTGTTGGAGCAGTTATAGTTGGTTGTATATTTAATTAGGCGAATAGTTGATTTACTCGGTGTGCTGTTTTGACAACTGGTGTCATGCTAGCAGGAGGTGTTATCTTGGTGGTTAGTAAAGTGTTTGTGGAAGGTATACTCGAATGAATGGTGTTAGCCTTAGAGGCTATGTTGTTGATTGGTATAGTAGGTGTATTATTATTAATTAGAGAATTATGGGAGTTGTTTGGGATGGTGTTAATATAGTCATAGACGAGTAGTCTATGATCATGTGTTGTAGGTGTTAATGTAAAGTTATAGGTGAATAATAATTTCTTTTCTCGGTGGTATGATTCGGGTTGGTGCATAAACTATTAGTTAGTGTGTAGTATGGTGCAGTGATTTATTCACAACATAATGGTGTTTGTGTATGTGTAAATGATAACATGTCGATGTGTGTGTGTGTGTATGTGTCTATATATATATATATATATATATATATATATATATATATATATATATATATATATATATATATATATATATATATATATATATATATATATATATATATATATATATATATATATATATATATATATATATATATATATATATATATGGTGATTTGTAGGTGAGATATGCCACGATGGCATTTGGTGAAATTCTATGTTATGAGATTGGTGTAAAGTCTCATAACTCATTTTGGTGTTTATAAAGGACCGTTGTAAAGTCCTTTACTTATTTCGGGTAATGCTGATGTAATGCATTACTTCAGTGAAATTATGAGACAGGTGTATATCTCTATAGGCTGGTGTAGAGAATTACTTCGGTGAAATTATGAGACTGGTGTATAGTCTCTATAGGCTGGTGTAAAGCCTTACTTCGGTGAAATTATGAGACTGATGTATAGTCTTCATAGGCTGGTGCAAAGCCTTATTGATATTGGTGTTATTATCTGAAAATTTTGGTGATTGTTTTGTTTAACAAAATACTTAATTTGAAATTTAAGTATTGGTGAATTTTAAAATTTCATCACCTTTATGCGTTTAAGTTTGGTGATAAATATGTGTTATTTAATAGTGAGTATTTTGTATTACATTTGGTGAATAATTGAAACTGGTGTGAGCAAACTAGGATGATGTTCTTATTTGTAGAAATTGTGGTAGTATTAGATTGCGTGAGTCTATTAGGTTGCGGGGTTCGGTGCATAGATCGGAGAATAATCTGTTACGGTCGGAGGTACTAGTTTTTAGAGAGTTTTTTGGAGGAGGTGGCGAGAACGGTACGACAGATTTTGTCTATGGTGATTTCAAAATAGGTGAAAGTAGTAGGGAACCACCGATAGAATATGTATATCTATACAATACTATAAACCATATATAAATTACAACACTTTAAAACACAATGTCTTAATTTTAAGACTTTTGGTACAACCCTTCATAGCCTTCTTCAAAATGCTCGGAGACCACATGCTTGCTTTATATGCATACTGTAGAGATTGACACCTTTTCAAATCACATCAAGTTTTCAATTTTGAATTTTGAAATTATGTTCAAAATTTTGAACTTTACAATCCTGTAAAAATGCATGATATCATCTTGGCTGTTGCTTTATTTTAATTCAATCTGAACCCTTAAATAAATAAATAATCCTTGCCAACAAATTTCCACCAATAAAAATGCATCTTAAAATGTATAAATAGAGACTCTCCCTCCCAAACATCTTTACTCTTCACCCTTCTTTGTGTACCTCCACAAATTATGTGGAGGCCTCTCACCAAACCAAATAGTGCTTGACCAGTCCTTGAAGTGTTGATGCGCTTGCACATTTTGTATGGATCAGCCTCTATTTCTCCATTTAATGTTTTTCTGTGGCAAATAGGCATAATTTAGTTTAAAATCATGTATTTACGGAATAAATGTATTTTATATTTTTGTACTTTTTTATTATATTATCAATTTATTATTTGCATAGTAAATAAATATTAAAAACATGTCTTTTTGCAGGATGATGCAATTGTTGTTTTTTTTTTAGTCTGTTTCCAGGTTGCAGGATGATGCAATTATTGTTTCTACTGTTTAAAGGTACATAATTGAATATATAAAATCAATGGTCCTAGCCGACAAAAATTCATTTTGATTTTATTAACAGAATTACAGCAATCTGGATCTATTTTTTTACCATAAAATATTTGAAACCCAAAGTGATAATTTTAACTTGTAAACATTGTAAACATTGGTTAGTTGTTGCAACCACAGTTTTACAAAAAACCTACTAAATTATGTCTTATATAAAAGCAAGAAATAGCAACATACTTTTTATATCTTTGAGTTACTGCACCAAATACCTGAGAAAAAAATTATGTCAAATGAAGACTGTAACATGTTCCAATACCTGAGAAAAAAACCTACTGATTTTCAAAACAAACATTAAAAATTCAGAAAAATAGATTATGAAAATCAATAATCTGGAAACCGATTTTCAGAATACAATGATATATAAATTATCGACTGATAAAATGAAACGAAAATCCGATAAACCAAAATTCATCAGATCTACAATAGATTGAACACAAATCTGATAAAACCAAATTCATCATATCTATAATAGATTGAACAGGAATCAGATTGAGCACAAATTTGTTTTCCCTTTCTCTTTATTTTACCTCACGGTGGTGATCTATGCAGGTCGGAGGACAAGGAGGCGGTAGTATCAAGGGATCCGAATTGATTGATTTATAGAATTTATCTTTTAATATTTTGTTTAGTTAAAAGTTGTTTTTTACATGAAATTCAAGCAGCTTATGAGAAGAAAAAACGCAGAGAGTTGCAAGCTTCCATCAAGAACACATAATTTTAGAATCTTCCACTTCTATTTTGCAGGTTTGAAAAAAATAGTCTACTAATATTTTCACTGGAGAATTGAGAAATGCAAATAAAAAAAATTGAATAACCACTTTCGACTTTGTAGGTTTGAGAGAAACAATACTAACCTTTTCAACAAAACAGTTTGAAAATTGGGATAATTACAAATATAAAAATATGAGAACCTACAAGAAAACCAGAAAACATAAGAAATCTGCATACAATTGAGCACAAACAATTTTTTAACAAGAAATACATGTTTTTCTAACAATCAACAAAACAGACGAAATAAACAATTGTAGATCAGAAATTTCGAGAAAATTCATAGATTGAATCATATTTAGATCCAAGACCTTCCAAATAAACATTTGCAGATCAGAAGTTTCGACCATAACTATTAATCAGACATTTTGGAAAAAAAAAAAAAAAAAAACTCAAATGCTTAGCAGTAGGAACCACTGCTATTTGAAATTCTATCAAAAACCATAACTTATAACGAAAAACAAAAACATTTGCAAATCAGAAATTGAAACCAATAAACAAAAACATATCCATCCGATACTACTCGATCAGAAATTGAAACCAATAAACAAAAACATATCCATCCGATAAACAAAAACAAATGAGAAATCAGAAATTTACGAGTTAGAATTGGATCGGAGGTGGGAGGAGATCACATACTACTCGATCTCTGTAATTATGAGAGATCTGTCGACTGAAACCACTGGAATGTCGGTTATCGATCTGATGAAGGCGGTGGTGATTAGGAGCGGTAACCGATCTGATTCAAATCCGATTCAGGTATCAGTGGTGGATCGGTGGTGAGAACGTTGCAGGATACCCGGTTGGGGATGGAGGTATACTAAGGAGGATGCACTGAAATGGAGGTAGACTAAGGAGGAGTCGCGGATATGCTGATCGGAGGCCGGAGGGAATCAACGGTGTGGAGAGCAAACTTGGCAGATCGGAAGAGATGGTCGGAAAACCATAGGCGGGATCTCGAGGTAGGATCGGAGGTAGCGATGATGATCGGAGGAGGTTGTTGGTGGCAGATCGGGATCGTGGGTGAATGGTTATCACCGGAGGGAGTCGTCAATAGTGGCGGTGGCTGTGATTCACATCAAACCGGAGGGTAGGGAGGCGATTTCCGGTAGTATGAGGAGGTGAGGTGTGTCCGACAATAGAAGGAGAGGAGGAGAGGCGACATGGAGATGGCGACTTGGATGTTTAGGCTGTGTTTGTTTTTTGTTAAAAGTGCTTCTAACCTCTTTAGTCTGCAGGTTCGCAGACGCGCGCAGACATTTTCTTGTCGCAGACCGTTTGTTTTTTCGAAGCCCGCAGACCTTAAAAGGTCTGCGCGTCCTCTTCTACCAGAAGTGATTGTATAGCCTCTTTTTGCCTCTTCTAAAAGAAAATATCATGCCTTAAGAAAATCCATCTTCTTCCCTCCCATTCACGGTCAGCGACATCTTCACATCTCCCCTCCGATCGCGCCGCCGCTGGTCCTGCCGCCTCCCTCCATCGCGCCGCCGCTAGTTCCCGCCGCTCCCTCCATCTCGCCGCTGCTGCTTTTAATCGCTTGTTTCTGTGTGCGACGGTCGCTGTTGCTTCGTTTCTTTTTTCTCCGGCCGCTGTTGCTTCATTCCTTTTTCCTTCGGCGGCGCTTCTCTCCGGCGGCGCTTCTCTCCACCAGGTATGATTCTCATCCATTTATTTTCTTGAGGTTTTTATGCTTCGTTCATTTTTCCTGATTTGTTGCTGTAATGTTTTATTTTCTTGAGGTTTTTATGATTAGTTGATATGTGTTGATGATTATTGTTGAAATGGTCAAATAGTTTGTGCAGATTTTTGTTTTAGTTGCTGTTTTTGCTTGTTTGATTGCTGTTTTTGATTGTTTGGTTATAGTTGCAGAATTTTGTGCAGAATTTTGTTATAGTTGTTGTTTTTGCAGAATTTTGTTGCTGAAATATCGTATTCTCATGTTGTTTATGCTGATAAGTTGTTTAGGTTGTGCAGAATTTTGTTATAGGTGCTGTTTTTTGCTTGTTTGATTGCTGTTTTTGATTGTTTCGTTATAGTTGCAAACTCTTATGTTTAAAAAATTCAGTTTATTTAAATTTCAGTTTATTTTACAGTTTGCAGACTTTAAAAAACAAACAGTCTTTCTTTTTGCAGACTGCAGACATTTGGTCCACCTCTTCTGCTACAGATGTCTGCAGATGTGGTCCGCAGACTGCAGACATTTTACCTCTTCAAAAACAAACAGCACCTTAGGGTTCTCTAAGATGAGAGAGAGAGAGAGAGAGAGTGACTGATCATTGAATGGGGATCGTGGGTTGCTGAAAGTAAAATTGGAAAGGAATAAAGAAATGGATCAGGATGCACATCAACCCATCTTCTTTCTACTGACTGGTCAACATGGTGTGGTGGGGGCTTGTGTGAATGTAAAGGAGCATGGAATCCAATATGAGCAAGTGGGTGTGTATGAAAAATACATTTACATAATTTTATAATTTTAAGAGTGATAACCAAATTCTACGTTCTTTTTCCATTTAAAAAGAAAAGACAAGTCACAGAAAGGACCTTTGTGATTTACCTAAAGTTGCTATTTGCGTTCAACTTCAAATTTGATTACTTGGACAATTTCTATGGTGTCAATTCATGTAATTTCGTTTTGTTTCACATTTGAAACTAGATTTGTTTACCATGTCTCTTTTTTCTTATTTGGTTGTCAAAATTGAAAAACAGACAAATCATATCGATTTTTAGCTTAATCAAACCGATTTTTTTTACTTTTAGTGTGATTAGGCTTACATTTTTTTTGTCGCGGTTTATCAACCAAAAAACTAAATTTTTATTTTATATTTTATGATAGGATGCTTACCTTTCCCCTCTTAGACTTTATTAATATTAATATTTTTCAGAAATTCTCATTTTCCAATTAACAGTTATTGTTTTTTGTAATGGGTTAAGAGGGATGAGACTATATTAGGGTTAGGGTTAGTGAAAATATAAATTACATATTCAGTCCTTGTAATTTACAGTTTTAATAAAAAAAATGTAAAAAAATCCATATACATATCATATAAAAAGAGGAATTCCGGAATTGTGGATCAAACATTTTGATAAAGTGAGATGCTATGGGAGGCATGCATGCCAATGACTTCCGGCCTAGGTGGTTTGAGGCATCGGGTTATATACCCATGTGGGGCAAAGGTCGGGGGTTCAACTCCTGACTTGAGCAACATGTGGGGGATTTTTTCTAGGCGAAGCCAACAATGTGAATGAGGGGAAATGTGCGTGCTTCCGGGCCGCCGGCTAAATGCCGACCTGGTTTACCACGCCCGAGTACGCTCCATATAAATTATTGGCCGGTTCCAAAAAAAAATTGCATCATATATAATTCTAAGTTTTGAGTTTAAAAAGATTAAATTATCTTAATTAATATTTTAAAAATATGTCAAAACCTTGAAGCATAAAAGGTTGAGCTTGAGCCCCACATTTTGCTTCTCACGCTATATTTGTAGTAAGAAAAATTAATTCCGTAGAACATTTAACAAGCGAAATTCATAGTACCGAAACGATAAAAAAGAAGACATATTTGAATTTTTTATTCGACCTTTCGGCTTAGTAGCGTCTTAAACGAAGCAAATGAGAAATTATAATGGATGGGACTGGGACAAATCGCATTGCTACAAAACAGTCTTGATGTCAGATTTAAACAAAAGTTCCACATAAATCATTTTAAAGATATTTTGTTTAAAGAAATAGAAAACGATAGCATTGAGCCACACAATCTACAATGAAAAGCAACACCTATTATTTAAAAATCTCCTACGTTGCATCCTTATATCGTTCTTCTTTTAACGTTTATTTTTTTGTTATAAATACAATATTCCAATCTTTATTTCATCTTTATATTATTAATTTATATAAAAGCCAATAATAGAAAAAATATTAAGTATACCATTCATGGAATAGGATTTGATGCTATGATATTTATGTAAATATTATTATGACATATTTCTGAAAAGAAATTATAAACGTTTATCAAAAGTAATTAATTATTGAAAGAAACCTATTCACCGCCTCCCCTCGCCCTCTTCAACGACCGTTGCATTGCGCGGGTACTCCACTAAGATTAGGAAGCAGGGTCATTATTATTTTGAAGTGTTCGATAAAAATCTCTATAACAAACATATGAAATTCCCGTAAAACGATATCAAAATCTTGCGAAAACAAATATCCAAAAGGAAACTACTCGCCGTCTGCCGCATTGTGCGGGTACGTAGCTAGTATATATATATATATATATATATATATATATATATATATATATATATATATATATATATATATATATATATATATACACACACACACATATATAAAGTTTCGTGATTTTAAATCTTTAGAGCTTATTGGTTTGGGGTGATCCGATGTCGGAAATGAGTTGGCTAATTTATTCCGAAAGGATTTTTGGAATAAGTGGGTGTGCTAAAGTGGATAGAGTAGAGGTTGCCATAAATCCACTTGTGAGACAGTTCAGATTTGGTGGGAGACAACGAGACACACTTTTGGAATATGGTAGCAGATATGACTAGGTGGGTGAAATTCGAGATGAAGTTTAACCAGGAGTACTGTCTTGGTGTTGATATACAATGGTTGAAGTATAAAGTGTTACTTCTAGAAAATGGTGGAAAAGTAGTATGGAGTATATGAGGATATTTGTGTCGAAAGTCTGGCTGGTGAAGCCTCAAGGGACATAAAGAAACGGATAGTTGATCAATAAATTTGGGGTATGAAAACCTCATATTGTGATATGGTATGAACTTCAAAGTTCATTACTTTAACAAGTAGGGAATTAGGAGGAGAATGAGAAAAGAAGTGAATTATCAACTAAGAGGAGAGAGAATTGAGATAGGTGAATCTCAATCGCATCAAGATATTAGTGTAAATTTTGAAAAGTTTTCAAGTGAAGAGGTGGAAAGTAAAGAACTTAATGTAATGTTTTGGTGGTTGTAGAATTTTTAACTATTGTATATAGTTAATTTTAGGTAGTATGTTGAATGATTGTGAGTTTAAATTAAGGATTGCTGCATGTAAGAAGTTGCTATGTTAAGTAATTGGTGTACTTAAGCAAGTAGATTGAGTAAAAAGTGATTGTGGTTATGATTGATAGGAGTATATCCTTAGCAATCAAACCTATCACTGCCATGGCTGTAAAAGGTAACAGGATGCAAGTGTAGTTGAGTTATGGAGTAATAATAGGGTGAGTAAAGATTAGTTGGAGTGCAATGGGAAACATCATGAAAGATTTTTGTGTCATTCAAGAATTGGAAGGTGAGGTGAATAGCAAGTATCCACATTTAAATGGGAGATTTCGGTGATAGAATCTTTTTAAGGGGGGTGGAACTTGTAACACCTATTTGCATAAGCAGGGTAAAATAGGAAAAATCAAATAAAGGTTGGAGTGGGAGGGAGATAGTGACGATATCTCCTGTGTTATTAAATGACTTAAAAGATATTTAGTCATTTGCTAAGTGTGTAAGGTAGTTGAAATCTTGGTTAGATCGAAGTGAATGATGAAACTGAGTTGTGTGTGGTTGGAAATCCTTTTTGAAGTGTTGTAGCGGGAAAACTGAGCAGAAACTCAGCTCCAGAATAGTTAGCGACGCAAACTATGTGTATTAGCGATGCTTATTGAAAGTAGGATGCTATTCTGAGTTAAAGTGTTGAAAGATAGAGGCGCCATTGAGATAGAGACGCTATCTTTGGGAGATAGAGACGCTATTGAGATAGAGGCGTTATCTATAGAAGATAGATGCGTTATCTCTAGAAGATAGAGGAGCTATTATCGTGTGACAACAATCCATTTAAGACCATTTACTCGGTCATTTGGTGTTAAGTTCACCCAAAAACAGAAGAAACGAAAGGAAAGAGTTCTAGAGGTGTTATTGGGTCGATTTCATTAGTTGGGGGTGAAAATCAAACGGTTTTTACACCAAAATCAAGGATTGAGTTTAGTAACTTAACATTTGTGTAAATTTCTCCTTGATTAAGCTTAATTGATGAATATTGGTTGATATAGAAGTTGGGGAATGTAATGTTTGGAGCATATAATCAAGTTGCATGTCGTAGATCATAGTTTCTATGCTGTTTATGAGCTGAAAATGGAGTTTTAAGCTAAAAAGTGCCATTGTTCATAGATAGCGGCTCTATCTATGAAAGATAGCGCCCCTATCTAGTATGTGATGGAAAAACAATAGAATTTTGCTGTGTAAGCTGAAATGATGTTATGTTATGACTAAGGAAGGTTTAAACTTTGTTCATCTGTACGCAAGAAAGAATAATGAAGCTTATAAACATCATTATAGCTTACTATTGGAGCTAAGACTCCAAAAGTAAGCTATTATGATAAATTAAAGGATCATTCTAGATATTATATTAGTAAGTTTGTAAAAATAATCTTTTGAAAATAAGATTTTTAAGTGGTTATTTTTTATTTTTAAATAAAAACCCACCAAATTAGCCAAAAAATATACATATGATCCAAAGATATTAAAATTTAAAATATCTTTTATGATTCAAAGTGTTATGAATCTTTTTTATGAATCAAAACTTATTATAATCCCTAAAATATTATGAATTAAACTTATTATGATTTAAAATTTAAAATAATCCAAAAATGTGTTTTAAATTTTAGATTATTTCAAAATTTACATATGTAAAAAAACCAAAAACAAAACTAGAAAAAATCAAAAAAATAATAAAACTAAAAATCAAGTTTCTTAAATGGCAATAAAAAATTTTTGAAAAAAATAAAAACCAAAAAAATAATAAATGAAATAAAAATTAAAAAACGGCTAAATTATGGTGTACAGACGTGCATAACATGTGATTATATCATCGAGTCCGTATTACGTTCGATGGACGAGCGTTGCATGTGATTACGTCAAATCCAATAAGTACGTTTGAAGTTATGACTTTGACGAAAATGAGTGGACAAGAATTGTCATTGCAGTGTGAAACGAATCCGCAACATGTTGCCAGAAACCGTGAGCGTGACTCCTCACATCGGGGTCTTCAGTTTGGATGACCCAGGCCCTCGCTAACGCTGCTTCTTCTTGTTGAGTCCATTGCCGGGCATGGTTACCATTTCTCACAGCGTTTCCATTTTCCACACCGGCCATTTGAAAAATGTGTGTGTATTGATGTGTATGTGAAAAATGAGTGAGATGTGAATGTATTTATAGGGGTTTTTGAAAATTTAAATAATTTTTTTTTTATAAAATTAGCCGATGTAAAACGGTCAAAAAAAACAATCGCCAACGTCGCACGACCTCTTGAACTCGCGCGGGGTTGAAAAAGCCCGATGTCGCAGGGGCGGGGCGATGTTCACCGCACTCGTCGCCCTCGTTGCACCTGCCCGACGTCGAGCACAACGGAGGGCCTTAGCTTTTTAGATTATTTGGTATTTTGTATATAGTTTTACTACACTTTTTGTAAAACGTATCCAGAAAAAAAATATAATTGTTTATATTATCATTTATAGATTTTGGTTTCGGCCCCCTAGCTTTATTGATTGTGTTCCGCCCCTATATATATATATATATATATATATATATATATATATATATATATATATATATATATATATATATATATATATATATATATATATATATATATATATAAATATATATATATATATATATATATATACAATCATCTATTAGTAGAAAGTAAACTATTGTCTTAGGTATATATATATATATATATATATATATATATATATATATATATATATATATATATATATATATATATATATATATATATATATATATATATATATATATATATATATATATATAATCATCTATTAGTAGAAAGTAAACTATTGTCTTAGGTGTGACTGAATCAAATTTAGCAAATATGTGTAACAAATAAAATTAGCAGGTAAAGTCGCCTATATATGCATAAAATAACTTCAAAATTTGTAGATAATACATTTTCCCATAGGTTGCCAACCATACGCTAGGTAGAGAGTTCTAAACTGTCGTGGGTGTGAAAGCATTAAATTTAACTAATAAAATCAGCAGGGTATCAAGATAGAGATTGTCGACCTGTACAAGCTTACTTAATTGTGTAAACAAATTAAACTTAATTAGATGCTGAAAGACGATTAATGGAGTGAATGTCATATGTACACATGTTGACTTTTAATACTAAATAACGAATACCGTAGAATCGTCAAGAATATATATATATATATATATATATATATATATATATATATATATATATATATATATATATATATATATATATATATATATATATATATATATATATATAAACGATCGGGTGATAACTCTTCTTAAAGTGAGGACTCGTGAGGACACCTTAAAAAAATTGAAAAGAAATAAACAAAAAATATAAATAATAAAATGGATCATAGTACTATATTGGAAAAAAAAAATTTGAAAAAAAACTTTTGGATCATAACTTTTTTTTTTTTATAATGAAACAATGATCCACGAAATAAAAAAAATTTGTGGATCATTGCTGTTTTTCAATAATCCAATTTTTTTTCCAATTTTTTTTTGATAATGATATAGTACTATTCTCGATTTTATGATTTGTATTTTTTTATATTTTTTTTCAATTTTTTTAAAGTGTCTTTACCGAAAAAAGAGTCCTCACCGGAACGGGACCATATATATATATATATATATATATATATATATATATATATATATATATATATATATATATATATATATATATATATATATATATATATATATATATATAGGTTATAATAAGAATGACAATTATTGTGTTACCTTGTAACTAAATCCTGGCCATCAGATTTCATTCTCGTAAGAATGAAAAAACTGAAAAAATGTTTCAATCTTAAAAGAATGAACTAAATTTTGTACATCAAAACAACAAGAATGAACTAAATTGTTTGAATTATGACAAAATTACTGTAAAATTTACCTCACAACAATAAGAATCTACAAAAATTGTAACAATTCTGGAAAGAATGAAAATATTTTACATAAAACAACAATATTCTAAATGAACAGATAAGTCATTCTTAAAAGAATGTGTTTTAAATGAGTGGTCTATAATGAGTTTCAAGGTTACACAATATTTGTCAGGATATATTTGATCTTGGCCTTATATATATATATATATATATATATATATATATATATATATATATATATATATATATATATATATATATATATATATATATATATATATAATCAAGTGAATATTAATCAACTTTCTTGTGGATTACACCACTAGTACAAAGAGTTTTAGAGTACGTTTGTTACCCAAAAATGAAATTGAAGAAAAAAAAAATAGCAATAAATAAAATTAAAATATACAAAGATGATTAATTTCACTATTTGGTATCACAAAGAATTCACCTGGGTGCTATAGTACTATTATGTCTGAGAATCAATACTCTTGTGGTGGTGGTAGCGGTAGGCGGTGGTGGTGGCGGTGGGGATGGGCAGGGGAGGTGTTTATGGGTGGTCAGTAGTGGCAGTTGTGATGGTGGTGGCGGTGGTGATGGTAGTAGGTAACAGTATAGGTTGTGGTGGTAGGTGATGGTGTTGGTGGTGGCAGCTGATGGTGGTGGTGGTAGTAGTAGGTGGTGGTGGTGGTGATGGTGACGGTGAAGGTGGATGGTAGGTGGTGGTAGTGGATTATAGAGGTAACGGTGGCGTTGGTGATGGGTGGTGATGGCGGCTGTAGTGGGTGGTGGTGTTAGGTAACGTTGTAGGAAATGGTAGAGGTGGAGGTGCTGATAGTTGAGGTGGTGGTGGTGGGTGATAGCGGTGGTTGTGGGTGGGCTGGCAATGGTGGTGGGTGGGGGACATTAGGAAGATAATCAAATTTCTTCATTCTCCATTTTTTTATATTAACTATTTCTTACTATTTGTCAACTAAAAATAAATAACTAAAAAACAGGTAAAGAGAATAAAAATTTTCTTTTATTTTATATTTTCAAGATTAAACAAATAGAATAAATGGAATCAATTTCATTTTTCTGATTCCATTTTTTGATACCGAACATGCCCTTAGTGATATACATTTGTCATAAAATGTATATATATATATATATATATATATATATATATATATATATATATATATATATATATATATATATATATATATATATATATATATATATATATATATATATATATATATGTCATTGCAAGACTTATAAATAAAAGATGAATGTCTATTATTAATTAGCGACATTTATTGCATTAATGTTGAAATTTGTTTTGTCTTTTTTAACACATAACAAACAATATGTATGTCATGATTTTAGTTTCTTATAAAAATATTTTTTCAAGATTTAGTAAGATTCAAAGTAAATTACAAATTCAACATCATGATAGATAATGTATCACAAATATTTGTTTTCAAATATAAAATATCAGAAGAAAATATAGTTTGTGACAAAAAATGGTATCCTTCTAAACTTCGCTCAAACAGGATGTATAATACAATACCCATTGTTAGTAAATTATTTGATACTGAAATAGAATTGAGAACTAAAATCTTTTTAGGAAGCCTTAAGGTTGAAAAATTCTATATAGTGGAAGAAGGCTATAGAGGATGTGTTGTGCTCACTTGACAAGAAGAAGACTTGGTCTTTTGTTGGGTTACCATTAATGAATATAGAACTAACCAACAAGTGGATTTTCATGGCAATGGACAATTCTTAGTATTGTACCTTCAAAAGATTTATACCTAGAACAACTTGATGTAAAGAAAACGTTATTACACAAGAACCGTGATGAAGATCTCTACATGGCACAGCCATAAGGTTTTCAAGTTGTTCGAGAGGAAAACCTGGTGTGAAGTCGAAAAAAATCATGCATGTATTGAAGCAAGCTCCAAGGCAATAGTACTTGAAGTTTGACTACTTCATAAAGAGGAAAGGCTATAACAGAAGTGAGAGTGATAACTGCTGTTGCCAAAAGAAATTCAAATTCTCATTGATCATCCCACTGTTATATGGTGATGATATGTTTGTGATGCAGTCCAACATATAGGATATCAAAAAGCTAAAAAAGATGATGGCTATAGTTTTCTAGATGAAGGACCTAGGTGCATCTTGTAATACCTCAAAACTCAGGTTTGCACACTTGTTTGAATCATAATAGCATGTTATGAGTGTTTAGAATCTTTGAAACTTAGTTTTGGTGTTTTTGGAAAAAGGACTAAAAATGTTAAAATGAAGAACGGATCAAATCTTGAGATTTGTGATGTTAATATGTTATGTTTGTGTTTAAATGTTCATTTGATGACTTAATATGGAGTTTAGATGCTAAGTTTGAAATTATAGGACGAAAGGTTTGAAGTTACGAAAAAATAGTAAGGTATTCCTCAATAGAAGGTTTAGCGGTGCTATGTCGTTAGAAGATAACGACGCTAACCTAAAGTAAGTTGTTATTGTGGGCTAGTGAGGTTTTAACTTAGCAACGCTATTAAGTATGAATAGTGACACTATTCTCGGCTGATAGGTTTCCACTTAAGGCTTCTTAGTCGGTCATTTAATGTTTAAACACACCTAAAGACAGAAGGAACGAAGGGGAAGGGTTCCAAACTCGGTTTCGGGTCGATCCTAAAAATTGAAGGTGGAAATTAAAGGGTTATTGTACCAAATTCAAGAATTAAGGTTAGTAACATCTTTTATGTGCAAACTGCTAAGTATTTTTAGCTAAATTCCTAATTATTAAGTGGATTGAAAGTTGGTAAATGTAGGTTTTGATGCACATAATGGAATGGTATGTGAAAGTTCTTAGTTTATGGGTGTTTAGGAGACTAAAATGGAATGAATAAGGTTTTTATGCTAAAACTCGTGAAGGGAGGGCCCATGTTCATAGATAGCGACACTATCTATGAACAAGATAGCGACGCTATAATGTCTGTAATGGATAGGAACTTTATTTCCATAGTTTTAGTGACATATTTTGTCTAATGAAGGTTTAAACTTGTTCCTCTGTAGATAATAAGGAATAAGAAGATTGTTATCATCAAAGTTAGTGCATTTTGAGCTTGGACACAAGGTGAGTGACTTGTATCTTCACTCTTAGTATGGATTTTGTAGCATATATATGTTATTGTGTATGTATTGCAGGTTGTTACATATCATTACTTCTGTGGTTAATTGCTATACTTAAGTTATGGTCTGATACAATGGGATAGGTGTGAAATCCCTTGTATCTTAACCTTGGCATTGGGTTAAGACTTAGCCATTACGTTTTTGTGTAACTATGAGAATGGTGTATATTCTCTATAGGCTGGTGTAAATACTTATTGTTGGTGACCCTTAATTGGGATTAACACTTCGGTGTTATATAGCATGGTGAAAATGCTAATGATGTATCAATATAACTACATGAAACAAAATTGGTGAACATTCTCTTATGATGTTTTTTACAACTTGATGATATTTTAAGTTGCTCAATAAACTTATGCTTATCAAGTTGTTGTTTCTCGGTGTTTCAGGAACTAGTGGTGCCAAGGGTAGGCCGTCATGGAAAAGTGAGAGACTCCCGGTCATGATCTAGCTTGTATCTATGCACATACTTGTACATCTTTTGGTGTTAAATCTTATATTTTATTAAAATTTATGTGATGTACAAGTTATGTTTTACTGGGTGTTACATAGCTAAGTATATATTAGGCATGAGCATCTTCGTATGTAGAACTTTAGAAGTTCTAAACCATTTCAAGAGAAGTACATTTAAGAGGTTTTAGAGAAAGTTTGGTATGGTAGATGGTAAAGCTAGTAGTATAAGCTTGGGAGTTATTTGAAGCTCTTAAATAAGCCATCTCCAAAGACAGAAGAAGTCCGTAGAAAATGGCCAAAATCTCGTATGTGGATGTATTTCCAATAGCTTGATGTACGCAATGATGTGCTCTAGACCAGACATTTCTCATGCAATAGGAGTAGTCGCTAGATTTATGTCTAATCCGAGGAAATAGATGGAGTCATGTGGCTGCTTTGCTACATCAAAGACTCTTTAGACGTCACCTTGAGTTTGTGAAGGCTGAAAGTCGTCTTTGAAGGCTTCGCCAATGTGGATCTGGAGTGTAACACCCCATCTCTTATACACCTTAAAAGTTGTAATATTTTATAAAATGTAATAAGTTGTTAAAACTCATATTTTAAAAACTTTATTTATTACATTAAGTCATGTCTTTAAAATTTTGGTCCCAACAAAAACAAGTGATTTTTAAAATATTTAAACAACTTTAGGGGTTACAAACTCATATGAACATAAACCAGAGTTAAGCAATAAGAAATTTAAAAGCTAACCTTTTCCACAATTCCTAAAACCCTTACACACCATTATTACATCATAGATAATACTTCTTGAAGGTTTACTACATGAGGCTATGAAGAATATTACATGAGAATATTAAAAACTTTCATTTTTGGCAACATGATATAACATCAATCCATTTGGAATGATCAATTCTCCTTTTAGTTTTGTTCTTGAAAGTTGTAACCATATTATTCTATATTTTGTCAACGTTTTCAATATTATAATGAAACTTTTGGCACAAAGTTATTTCTTCTTCACATGTTCTTTATAAATTTTGAAACTTGTTTTAATGTCAACATTTGTCCTTTTTATTGAAGAATCATCGATCTGTTCAAAACAAATTCTCAAAATGAATGTTTTTCTGGATTCTCTGTTTTTTATTTCATCAGAAACGATTGAAAGTGCTCATTTAATAAATTATGAAAAGAAACGATATTTGGTCTCTGCAAAAACGCTTCTTTTGTCAAGAACCTGCTAATATAATGTCGGATTGTCTGAAATACCATGCTTGGCGCGTTAAGAAAGGTATAATTCATGCTTTGATGTGTACCTAGAAATACCCGATGGATAGATTATGGTGCTACTACTCATGTAAGTACTCCTATGCGGGGTTTCTTGAGCTACCAAAAACCAAGTGATGCTGAAAGATACATCTATGTGGGTGATGGAAAGAAGGTTGAAGTTAAAACAGTCAACACATTTCCTTTATTACTAGAATCTGGTTTTCACTTTAATTTTGTAAGACACTTGTATTGTAGCGTCTTTTAGATGGGATTTGTTTTTATTTCTGAATTGGATAAATCTGGTTACTATTCTACTTTTGGAAATGGGAAATTTAGTCTGTCTTCAATTCAAATATTATACATATCGGTTCTTTAACGTATTGTGACAAGTTATATACGCTTAATATTGTTACTTCATATAATGAAACTTTGCACATAGATTCATGTGATACTAAATGAAAATTAAATAATGAAAATTCATCAACATCATGGCACCAATGTTTAAGTCATATCAAAACCATGAATTGATAGGCTTTTGTCGGGTGGCTTGTTAAGTAATGCTGACTTCACAGATTTGAATATTTGTGTTGAATGTATTAAGGGAAAACATACCAAATTAAAAGGATAAGAGACTAACAGGTCTTCAGATATGTTATAATTGACACAAACTGACATTTTTGGACCATTCCATTTGGCTTTTTGGAATGGTCAACAATATTTTATACCATTCATAGATGATTACTCACAATATGAGTATATATTCTAATTTATGAAAAATCTCAATCACCAGATGCATTCAAATCATTATAACTGGAAGTTGAGAATTAAGTTGATAAAAAGATTAAATGTGTCAGATCTGATGTGGTGGTGAGTGTTATAGTAGATATAACAGTTCAGGTGAACAACGTCCAAGACCTTTTGCTAAATTTTTAGAGGAACATGGAATCGCCCCACAATACACCATGTCAGGTTCACCTTATGAATGGTGTATCTAAAAGATGCAACATGACTTTTAAGGATATGGTAATGAGTATGATAAGTCACTCCACCTTACCAAAGTTACTTTGAGGTAAGGCACCTAAGACTGCAACTTACATTCTCAAAAGAGTGCCAAGAAAAGTGGCTGATCAAACACCTTATGATCTTTGGAAAGGTCAAAGAGCCTAGTTTAAAGCACTTACGTATACGGAGATGTCCAGCCGAGTATAGGCCTTATAGGCCAAATGAAAAAAAAATTGAATCCAAAACTATTTGCAACTACTTTATTGGTTATTCTGAATGATCCACGACTATTAGTTTTATGACCTCACGACAAAATCAATTTTTGAAATGGGAACTGCAATGTTCTTTGTGGATGTTGAGTTTACGATGAGAAATAAGATCATAAACTTTGTATTTGAGGAGGATTCAATCCCGATTCTTATTGTTGCTTTTATGATAGCATAAAATTTCTGTGCCTATTAATGAAGAAGTAAATTAGGAACCTTAATAAGACAATTTCATTTAAATTTTTATTCACAATGAACAACCTCAACTTAGGGGATACACTAGATAAAGGAAAGATGCAATTCCTTCTAATTTTTATATATATCTCTAAGAAAAAAAAGAACAAAATGTAATATCGAAAATGATCCAATCAATTTCTCTCAACCCATGCAAAGTGCCCTAAAATGACCTTGAGGTTAGAAAGATGTAGAAAATTCCTTATATTTGAGTCGTTGGTAGTCTTATGTATGTAAAAGTGCATACACAACCTGATATATCATTTATCGTAACGATGTTAGTAAGATATCCAGCAACCCATGCATACACCATTCGATTCTATCCAAATGGGTTTTGAGATATCTAAAAAGGACAAAATACTACATGCTCACATACAAGACATTTTATGTTTTAGAGATCTCTACATGGCATAGCCACATCGGGCTACATTTACATGTTAGCAGGATGGGCTATTTCATGGAAGAGTTCTAACCAGACTTTCCTAACTTTTTACACTATGGTGGCTAAATGTGTAGCATGCTTCAAGGAATCAAATCACGAGATATGGTTGCTGTGACAACCGTCAAATTTGGTCAACAAATGTCAATCAAGGTCAACCAGAGCACAAATTAGGATAATACATTGAAATCTAATTTTCAAAACTTTCCTAAGGTATTATTGGAAATTATAATACTAGAATACACTATTTTGAATCAATTATCAATTAAACGTTATAACTGTTGGATTAGGTGTCTAAGCCATAACTTGTAATTGAACTTTTATCTTGTGATTAAAAGCAAAGTCCATTTGGGTTGCCCTCATGGGTAGAGGAAAGATAGTTCAGTAGAGAGAATAGTTGATTTATTAATTGTATAATAAATCAATAGAAAACATATATATGGTTTATTAATATATTTAAGTGCTAATATATTAATTAGAAACTATATTAATTAATTAAGATTTAATCTAGAATTAATTGGATTTAATTTGGAGATTAAATTAATTAATTAAAAGGTGCAGGGACTGGTTTGGTATTTATTCAATAGTTGAATAACTGGCCAGGAAAACCAGGGACCAAACGTGGCGCCACCTTGGAGGCTTCTCCAAGGGTTTGGCGAAACCCTAATTAGGGTTTTGGTAAGCCTGGTCCAAGTGGTCAAAAGCCTTGTCCAATTGGAGGCTCCTTAGGGTTTCAGGTGTAACCCTTGGAGGCTATAAAAGGAACCCCTGGCACCTCATATTCACGCCATCTTCTCTCTAGATTCACTCTGCTGGACTGATTCTTCCATCCCTTGGGTGTGACTTGCATTTGAGGCAGGATACTTTTGCTGCCGCTTAAAAGGATCATAAGATCAAAGGTTGGTTTTTCTTAATTCTTCTTTAGAATTAAATTGTATCCTTTAGGTTCTAAGTTCTAATCTTCATAGAAGAAAACATAGATCAATATTAGGGTTCCATGTGAACCTTAGGTTATTTTGTGTTCATTGATTGCATAGAAACCCTTCAGTGGTATCAGAGCTAGCTTGTTTTCTTGTGTTTTGATTATGAACTGCTTGCATGATCTTGGCCTTGGTGTTTTTTGCGAAAATTCACCTCTTGGAGGCCTTGAAGTTGACGGCTTGGCTAGGGTTTCCTAACCCTAGCCGCCATGTCCTAAATGGTCCCCTAGATTGTTTGATTTGCTTGCCTTAATTATGTGTTGTTATTTTTGGTAACTAAATCAACTAAAATAACTTGAACCCTAATTGCTTGGCTTGTAATTTTCGAGATTCATAGGGGTTATACAAATAAATTAATTTGATTAATTTGGTAATCTGTAACCTAGATTTAATTAGTTTAATTAATTGATTAATTAAAAGACCAATTAAATCAGCTTTAAGAATTAATTAAAATTTTCAAAAAATTAGAATAATTTGAGAAAATTAGAATTTAATTAATTCTAAAATATTTTAATGAGATTAAAATATATCTTATATATATTTAAAATTAAAAGTTAATTTAATATGTATAAGAAAATTGGTTAGTCTACCGCTAGTAAGCCTCATTCACAAAACTGTCCTATAAAGAGGGTATAAGGCGACTGACTATAAAATGTTAGTCTAATGGGTATCTACTATTACCCACCGCTCTCCTGGTCAGTCGAGTGTCGTTAGCTGAACGGGTATGATAGAACCGCTAAGCCTCTTAAAAGTATAATGCTATAATTGAAAGTACTAGAACCCTAAAAAAAATCCCAATCTAGTTACTTTAGGTTAAAAATGTGAATTGGTGCTAATCCATGAAATTGCACATTGCACTTTGTGGAACGTTGGTGGAGCGTGTGTGGTTTACCGGCACGCCAACTGGGGTCCACAAAGAGTCGCAATGGGTTTCTTGATTTTGTCATTATTAACGGAGCGTGTGTGGCTTACCGGCACGTTAATTAGAGATGACAATTGACTTCAAGAGTACCAAGCAATTTGCATGTTTATTCACACCCGGTTTGTGATCCTCGGTATCCCAGTCACAAACAGCGGGGCATTCCCGAGATTAAAACATGCTATCGAACAGTTCGGTAAATCCCAAAGAAACTAGGAATTCCATTATAATATGATTATGTTTCCGCGGTGGAATCGGCTGAATCGTCATTCGCCTACCTTGTAAAATTTGCAATACTGATTACGCATCCCTTTTCGGTATTGTAGATTGTTATTGTAGGATCCTAGCCTCGTATTTACTCTTGGGTGAATATGAGGATTATTATTATTACTCTATCTAATTAAAACTACCTTCTTCTTGTTCAGATGTCTTCTGACCAATCCGTTCCCCACTCAAATCCCGGTAGTGTCATCTCGATTCTGTCATTATGCTCAAAGGTGACGTTAGACGGCACCAACTACAACGACTGGATCCGCAACATCAAAATGGCTCTAAGGTTTGAACATAAAGAGTATGTTCTAGAAACCGAGCTTGTTGATGTGGACACTGAAACCGCTACTCCCGAGGAAATCGCTGCGTACACTAAACACTCTGATGATGCGACCAAAGTGGCCTGCATCATGATCGCTACTATGAACCCTGAACTGCAGCATATCTATGAGGACTATTGGCCTTACGAGATGCACAAAGAGCTCGCGGAAAGGTTCCGCAAGCAAGAGCGCACCGAGAGGCGTGAGGTTGTAAAAGCTTTCACTAACAGCAAGCCCAAAGAGGGCGAGTCCATCTGTGCACATGTGCAGAGGATGCATGGTTACGTGGAAAGGCTTAGAAAGCTGGAAATGCCCGGTTCATGAGGATTTAGCAGTTGACATAGTGCTGAACTCCTTACCCAGTTCTTATGACCAGTTCACACTGGCGTATCATTTGAACAACAACCAGGCAAACCTAGCTGAGTTACACCGCATGCTGCGTACGGCTGAGGACGAGTGACGTGCATGCAGAGGTCGTCATGCGGTCAAAAATAAGAAATAACCTAACATTCACTAGTATAGTGGAGTCAGGGTCGATCCACAGGAGCTACGTGGTTAGCCTAGATGAGAGATTACCAACTAATAGTGTCACAGCTATAGTGGGAGGAACTAATTTCTATCTTTCTATCTTGAAACAATATTCAAACACCTAAGCCAAGCTTAGCTATGTCCAAATGACCTAGTTACTTTCTGAACTCAGAAGTACATCTCTGAATTAGAAGCAATTGAAGGCATTCAAACTAGCAAAACCAAGCATAGCATAAACTAGCTAATAACTAGAGTTCTATGAGACAGTTAATAGCCAACGTTTAATGCCTAACCTAACCAAGTTAGCTACTGTTTTCAGCAAAGGGAAACAGTCCCAACCAAGTCACAAACAAAATCCACACACAAACAAACAACCAAAACACAAACTAACATCCAAAATACCGAAAAATCAATATTTAATGTAACCGAATGATTTCATTCACTCAAACCAATATCCAACATCAAATCAGTAACCAAACACTACTAAAAACAGAACCCTAAGCTGAAGATCAATGGTTGTCACACCCAAAGATTCAACTCAAAGCTTACAAATGTTTAACTAAAATGAAATAAAATCTAAAACATGAAAATACCAAATGATGGCTTTGAAATGGAATCCTCGAGTCAAAGAGCTTCTAGGTCGATGTTTACCCCCCGGTCTTTGCTAGGGTTTTCGGCTGGAAATGCCTCTATTTATAGTTGCAAATTTCCCGTGACCGCGCCGCGCATAAGTGAAATCCGCGGCGCGCGTACTTATCCGTTCCCCGTTTTTTCGTCATCCAAATGTGTTCCACCGCCTTACGCCCGCGTCGCGCAGAAGATAAATCCGCGGCGCGCGTACGTCTTCTCTTGATTTTTCATTCTTTCCATATTTTTTCCTTTTGTACACTTTTAGTCCCTATTTCTGTTCTTTTTCTCCAGACAAGTCCTGGCACGAAAAGTGAGAATACCCATGCATATTTGATATAATTTTACCAAGAACAGGGCTCAACAACGCCTAAAATACTTGATATCACTAGGCGTTGTCAAACACCCCACACTTGTGCCTTGCTTGTCCCCAAGCAAGAGAGTTTTTAACAAATTGTAATAGAGAATCGAACAATTTTTGACTGTGTTTAGTTTCAAAGTTTATTGCTCTTTGAGTTAGAATGGAATAGTTCGTGAAAACATAATTGAGTTGTTCTTTGGAATTCATGGCTTTCTAAAGAACCCTTGATTACAAACTTTCTGTCCACAATGAAGTGTACTTACTCGTTCAGATTCTAAAGGCCATTAAGGAATTGTCCATGACTTTCGATGTTGTCCGTGTAGCGAGCTTTCAGAAATACCATCCCAGACCAGACGATCTTAGGTGGTAAGGTGCATAAGGCCCACCCATTTTAGACCTACCGGCTCGAACAACAAAGGCCACTGACTGACTTTTTCTTCCTAAATTCCAATCCTAAAACGGCTCAATCTTCGAAACTCGTAGAACTCAACTTATTTGACTAACTAATAGTATGATCACAAATAAATAGTATTTCTTGAAAAATACTAATGCTATCACAATCACAAACCATTCATTTCAAAATTGCAATTCATTAAAAATTTTGAAAAAAATATTGCTAAAAATTGAAAAATTGATCATTTCTGCAAAAATTTCAAAAATATCTCTTTCGACCGTCCACACCCCACACTTAAAACCGTACAACGTCCCCGTTGTACAAAAATTAATTCAAAACAAGGGAGAAAGAGTTACCCCTTTTTGGACGGTAGACTGCTTGGTGCTCAATATCACAGGTATAATGCGTACAAAAAGATCCTCGATTCATATGCTGGAGTTGTAGCGCTACAGTAGGACATGCCGGTGGTCAAGACAAGTGGAGGGGGCACGGTGACCCCACACTTGTCTGAGATAACTCCCTCTCAATTTGGTATATCATGCATCACTTAACAAATAAATTAAAACACACATGACAGAAAAAATAATATACAAATAGATGTGTCATAAGTTTATACATATATCCCAAAAAAATAAAAAGAAAGAAAGAAAAAGAAAAAGAAACATCAATCACTACCCGGTGGCCTGGAGGGTCCAGCCTCGTGATCGTGGGACCTGGATAGGAATGGTCGGGGGTGTCTGCCCTGGGCTGATGCGATCTGTATAAGTACCTCCCCGATCCACTCGAGCTGGTCCTCGATCCTCGTGACTCTGGCCTCCAGCCGGCGGAGGGCTGGTGGGTCATCCTGCTGTGGCTGCGGCTGTGCCGGCTCTGGTGCTGCTGGCTCCTGTCTCCGGCGTCTCCTGCCGGGCTGGGCGTATGCGGGCTGAGGTGCCTGAGGAGGCTCGGTCGGTGCCCGTATGTACTGCCCCGGGCGCTGCAGCTCAATGAGCCGCATCCTCTCCAAAGTGCGTGCTGTAATGCGCGATGGAGGCAGAGCGGTCAAGGAAGCTGCCACGGGGGCAGTGAGAATACCATATGAACGGGCCAGGCGGGTAATGAAGTACCCCCTGGCTAGTGGGCTGCTGGAGGAGGCGCCGGTCGCATGGGTGGAGAGAGCGATCGCAAGGGCGTAGGGGAGATGGAGGAATCGGGACGGGTCGAGGAGGATCCATAAATACGTCATGTCGTCGCCCGACACCTTCTCGCCCCCCTCCCGATGCATGATGGAGGTGGAGACGATCCGGTGCATGAGACGGTGAAGTGGGTCGCGGAGGGGACTCTCCCTCGAAGTCCCTGCCTCGTACATCACATTGGACAGCGGTGTCCAAACCTCCATGTTGGGAGGGCGCTCCGGCTCCCCCTGAATGCATGACCCGAAGAATCGGGTGAAATAGCGATGCTGGAGGTCCTGCTCAGTATAGATACCTGTGCGCCTCCCAAACTCCCGGAGGTTGCACTCCCTGTGCACACCTCCCAAACGAAAACGCACCAGTCTGGAGCGTGGGTCCCCCGCTCGTGGTGCGAACTGGATAGTGGAGATGAACTCCAGTAGAAACTCTGTGTAGACCACATCCTCGTCCGTGGCCATAATCCTGTCCCAACCACGGCAGGTGAACGATGCCTCCTCGTGGGTCCAGGTGCGATGCAGAAACGGCTCGATCGCATCCCAAAGCCCTGCATCCCTCAGGATATCCCGGTCGATAACTGTCGCCTCAAGGACCCGGCGACGAATCAATGCATCCCTCCGCGAGATATACTCCACTGAACTGTCAAGTCCCGCGGGAAACTGGAGGAAGGCGTGGTCCAATCTGAACATCATCTGCAAAAGAAAATATAGCCACAAAACAAAAATTTTTTGCAAAATCAGTCCCTTTTCTTCCCCACCGCACCGCGGCGCGGCCCAAGAGCAATGGCGCGGCGCGGCGTACGCCTGTTTTGAAAACCCGGGATCAAATCCCCATTTTAACCTGCTATATCTCATTTTAATCATACCACAAGGTAGCCTAAGTGCCGACTAGCTCATCTAGGGTGTCCATTTGGCAAAACAAACACCCGATGGGCTAGCATTAGTGATTCTAAGTTTTTGAACTTTTTGGAATAAAACCCTAAAATTAACTACCTAATAACTAGTTTAAACAGCTGATAGATAGTTAAAAGAGCGTACGTTGGTAGTAGAAACACAATAAGCAAGAAAAAATGCAAGAAATTTTTGATCACCAGAGCTCCGAGTCGTGTGATTTGAGTTGTGAGCCGTGGCTCACCGTATAAGGGCAAAAACCGTCTGATCGTTTCCTGCGGCGCGCATTTCTCGTTTCCGCGACGCGCGTGTCGCCAAATCAACCCCTGCGCATCGGGTTGAGTTTCGAACCCGCGTCGCGCAATTCAAAAATCCGCGGCGCGGTCTTGAAGATTTCAAAACTTTTCACACGACCCCACACTTGCTTCAGACCACTAATTCCTGCAAAAGATTGATGTACTTTTTTTTTTTTTTAAATTAATCCTAAAAAATATAAACCTGCTTATGACACGATGGGTTGCCTCCTAACAAGCGCTAAGTTTAACGTCTTCAGCCAGACGTACTACTCCTAAGTTGACCCTTCTTCTTCTTGACCTCTTGATGACATTTGCTGGTATTCTGGCATGAAATTATTAGCCATCATTGTCATAAGGGATGTGAGTTGGGTCATCCGATCACTCACACCGCTGATCCATTGTTGTTGAGATTTCAATAGCTCGAAAACATTCGCCTCTCGTTTTCTGGATTCTCTTTCATATTGCTGATGCCTTGCTTCCATTATCTCTATCATTTCCAGCAATTGTTCCTTGTCGATGGCGGATAACGGGTGATCTTTAGTTTCCTTTAAAATTTCCTCTTTTCCTCCCTCTCCTGTACGTGTCCATATCTTTTCTTTGCTTCTGATTCCTGGCTCCATTAGTGTTTTCCTATCTGCTGGTTTGCCATTTTCCTCTGAGGGTAATGATATCGGGTTCCCAAACATATTCAATCTTCTTTTCCTGGTCCCGAAGAAAATATCCATATCTCCAGTCTTGCAATCGATCACTGACCCAGCGGTAGCTAAAAATGGACGCCCTAAGATGAGCTCAGGCGCATCGTCTGGACTTTCATATTCCATGACCAGAAAATCTACAGGATAGAAAAAGTCCCCAACTTTAACTATGACATTTGTCAACTTCCCCCTAGATACCTTAGTTGATTGGTCAGCCAGCTGCAGTACGACTTCCGCTGGCTCAATTTCTTCGTTCTTGTACTTGTCATATAAGTATCCTGGCAAGATGTTAACACTTGCTCCCAAATCTAATAGGGTGTTTCGAATAACCACATCTCCTACAGTTGTAGTGATCAATGGTGACCCGGGGTCCTTTTCCTTTCTGGGCAGTATACCCAATAATGCTTCGCTAGCTCTCACAGTCAATCTCCCCGTTTTTGGCGTAGGTGCTTTGCGTTTCCCATTCTGTTCACACATTTCTTGCAGAATCCTAGTGTCTTCAGGGGCATCCTTAAGCTCGTCCCATAGGGGCTGATTCATTAAGGGTCCCGTTGATCTGGATGCTTCCTGCTTCTTCTTTTCTTTCCTATTCTTCTTCTTCTGTTTGATCCCTGCTATTGTTGGTTGCTCTTCCTTTTGAACCTTTTTATCTATTTCTGGTTGAGTGCCATTCTCAATCGAAACTTCTCCTTCTTTACCTTCCTCGCTTTCTAGAGCCTTTCCTTCTTCCCCTGGTCTCACGTCACTACCCACTTCGAACAAGTCCTCCAGAGTGACCTTTCGCCATCCTGATTCAACAGTATTGACTTGTTCCTTCCCTGGACGTTGATTATGCGTAGGGTTGACTTCAGTAGCACTTGGCAGCTTGCCATTATCTCTCTTTTGCTGATCTGCAGCCATTTGACCTATTTGTCTTTCCATATTTGCGATAACTTTTGCATTCGCTTGAGATTGTTGTTGAGTCGCAGTGACCATGTCATACATTTTTGATATCATCTCTTCTTGGGTCCCTGGGGCATTGTTGGTAGCGTTGGTGGGCCCCCTGTTGTTGTTGTTGTTTCCGTTGTTTGCAGGCTGCTGGTTTCTAGGCTGACTATTTGATTGATTCTGATAATTGTTCTGCCTGAAATTTTGTTGCTGTCATTGGTTGTATGGCATGTAGGGTCGTCCATTATTGTGTTGACCTTGACCCTGGCCATAAACTTGATTAGCTTCCTGCATCTTAGGTCCTCCTTGACCTTCTTGCGACGAATTTGGCGGTCCATTTTGTAATGTTGCCATAAGCCTATCAAACTTTCTGTTCAATTCACTGATTTCCTTTTTCACTTCCTTTTTCCAATCAGCATCAACTCCTACTGCTGCTGCCGTACTTGTAGTCTTCCTGGTGGAGAAGTTTGCTTTGGAGCCATTACTTAACTGCTCCAAAAACTGCCAGGCTTCTTCTGGATCCTGCCACATAAATGTCCCACTGGAGGAGGCATTTATCATGGCCTGGTGTGTTTCGCTAACTCCCTCAAAGAATAACTTGACCAACTGCCATCTGGGAATCTCGTGATGCGGACAAGATCGGAGCAACTCCTTCAATCTGTCGAAGGCTTCATGAAAAGCTTCTCCAGGTTTTTGCTGTAAATCCTGGATGACCCTCCTGACTTCAGTTGTCTTGCTCGCTGGGTAAAATTCCTGCAGGAACTTTGCCTTGAGCTGATCCCACGTAGTAATACTGTTTGATGGCAACGATGTGAACCAATACTTGGCTTTGTCCTTAAGGGTGAACGGAAACAGTCTAAGCCTAAAAATATTTCTATTTGTGTTTCTGGGATTATTAGCATTAGCGATCGCTAAGAATTCATATAAATGGTTATAGGGATCATCCTGCTTATATCCTCTGAATTTTGGTAATATTCCTAATAACTGAGGTCTAATCTCTACTTGCGAATCTATGTTATCAGGAATATAGATCGGCGACGAATCATCATATTCCCGTGGTTGGAAATGTGATGCAACCGATTGCCGTCTCGGTTGTGCAAAATGTAAAGGTTGGGCGGGGTTACCGTAAAGATGATCATTATACTCCCGCTGACCTGGTGGTTGGTATGGTGGTGCTCGCCTGGGAGGTCCCCGACCTCGGTTCCATTGTGGTTGGGATGCCGGTGGCATCCATCCTTCATCTTCCTCGTCATACACTTCCTCCGTCTCTAGGTAATGGTATTGCGGTTGAGGCGGTGGTTGAAAGTGTATAGGTTGTGTTGGTTGGTATGTAGGTTGAGGTTTAAAGAGGGCTGGTTGTGGTTGTGATGTTGGTGTATGCTGTTTAGGAGTTGGGGTGCCATCTCGGGTCGGCTCTCCCCAAGTCATAGCAGATGTAAAGGGATTGGTGGATTGTGGTTGAGAAGCGGGTGTAAATGGTGGGATGGAAGGCGGAGTGCATGATGGTATGGGTGCAGGGGCTGAAACTGCACCACCAGAAGCACTTGTGCTTCCAAACTAAAATTCCGAAAGCGGAGGGATAGAAAACCTCCCAGTTGCCTCACCTGATGGATCCTGGGCAACACTGACCGGACTACTGCTAACTTGACTATAATTCATGATGTTCAAACGCCTACGGGCACGGAGTTTGCGCGCAGTACGCTCAATCTCAGAATCAAACTGCAATGGAGATGATTGCTCTCCCCTGCGGGTACGCATGCACTAGTGCAGCACGCCCACAAGAATCAAAACCAAAATGAAAATTACCCAAAAAATGAAATTTCAAAAAGCAAGAAACAAGTTCCTACTACTCACCTATTCTAAGCTCACAGCTCCCCGGCAACGGCGCCAAAATTTGACGTGCACGCAGAGGTCGTTATGCGGTCAAAAATAAGAAATAACCTAACATTCACTAGTATTGTGGAGTCAGGGTCGATCCACAGGAGCTACGTGGTTAGCCTAGATGAGAGATTACCAACTAATAGTGTCACAGCTATAGTCGGAGGAACTAATTTCTATCTTTCTACCTTGAAACAATATTCAAACACCTAAGCCAAGCTTAGCTATGTCCAAATGACCTAGTTACTTTCTGAACTCAGAAGTACATCTCTGAATCAGAAGCAATTGAAGGCATTCAAACTAGCAAAACCAAGCATAGCATAAACTAGCTAATAACTAGAGTTCTATGAGACAGTTAATAGCCAACGTTTAATGCCTAACCTAACCAAGTTAGCTACTGTTTTCAGCAAAGGGAAACAGTCCCAACCAAGTCACAAACAAAATACACACACAAACAAACAACCAAAACACAAACTAACATCCAAAATACCGAAAAATCAATATTTAATGTAACCGAATGATTTCATTCACTCAAACCAATATCCAACATCAAATCAGTAACCAAACACTACTAAAAACAGAACCCTAAGCTGAAGATCAATGGTTGTCACACCCAAAGATTCAACTCAAAGCTTACAAATGTTTAACTAAAATGAAATAAAATCTAAAACATGAAAATACCAAATGATGGCTTCTGAAATGGAATCCTCGAGTCAAAGAGCTTCTAGGTCGATGTTTACCCCCCGGTCTTTGCTAGGGTTTTCGGCTGGAAATGCCTCTATTTATAGTTGCAAATTTCCCGTGACCGCGCCGCGCATAAGTGAAATCCGCGGCGCGCGTACTTATCCGTTCCCCATTTTTTCGTCATCCAAATGTGTTCCACCGCCTTACGCCCGCGTCGCGTAGAAGATAAATCCGCGGCGCGCGTACGTCTTCTCTTGATTTTTCATTCTTTCCATATTTTTTCCTTTTGTACACTTTTAGTCCCTGTTTCTGTTCTTTTTCTCCAGACAAGTCCTGGCACGAAAAGTGAGAATACCCATGCATATTTGATATAATTTTACCAAGAACAGGGCTCAACAATGCCTAAAATACTTGATATCACTAGGCGTTGTCAACGGGATGAAGGGAAAAGCTGTGCTCCCTGTCAACCCGCCTGTCCTGGCTATTGGCTCCGGAAAGGGAAAGAAACGGAAAGGCCTTCCTAAGCAGAACTGGAGGGAAAAGACTCACGTCGGGTCATCTAGCGGTGCCCCGAAAGGTAAGTCTTTCGGAATTCCACATGTTCGGAACCCCAAAGAGGCCGACTGCTTTTACTGCAAGCAGAAGGGTCATTGGAAGAGGAGCTGCCCAACGTATCTGCAGGATGTCAAGGACGGTAAAGTGAAACCGTCACAGGCAGGTACGTATTCTATATCTAATAACTCATCCTTTTCCCGTTCATGGGTCCTTGATACAGGATGTGGTTTTCACATCTGTTATGATTTGCAGGGCCTAGAGGAAAGTAGGGAACTGGAGCATGGCAGACTGAACCTGGCCATGGGCAATAGGCGAACGTCACCTGTTACCAAGATTGGTGTTTATGGACTGATGCTGAGCAGTAGAGTTAGATTAGATTTACATAATTGTTGCTATGCGCCAGATATGGCAAAGAACATAATCTCTTTTCATGCACTATTTAGACAAGGCTTTTATTATGAGTTTAATAAATTGAATGGTTCAATTTCGGTTTTCAAAAATGATGTTTTTATATTTAATGCTATGCCTTGTGATGGTGTTTATGAATCTATTATGTGTGTTGATAATTATGGTAAAAATGTGTTGACCATTGCTGCTTCAAGCGGTGTAGAAAAGGCATGTCTATGGCATTGTCGCCTTGGCCATATAAACAAGAAACGCATCGCCCAACTCCAAAAGGATGGAGTGTTGGAATCATTCGACCTCGGGTCAGATGATGTATGCGAATCTTGCTTACTTGGCAAGATGACGAAATCACCATTCAAAGGTTCCTTTGAAAGAGGTGAAGGTCTGTTGGATATCATACACACTGATGTGTGTGGTCCCTTCAGAACAACCACTAGAGATGGCACGCGGTTCTATGTGACCTTTACCGACGATTTTAGTAGATATGGATATGTCTACATAATCAAGAATAAGTCGGATACCTTTGAAAAGTTCAAAGAGTTTAAGAATGAAGCGGAAAATCAATTGGGCAGAAAGATAAAGATGCTTAGATCCGACAGAGGCGATGAGTATCTTAGTATCGAGTTTCTCGATTACCTCAAGGAATGTGGAATTGTTTCACAGTTTTCGCCTCCAAGAACACCTCAGTTGAATGGTGTTGCAGAAACACGCAACCGAACCTTGTTGGACATGGTCCGTTCCATGATGAGTCGAGCCTCACTTCCAATCCATTTCTGGGGGTATGCCTTAGAGACTGCCGCCCATATCCTAAATCTTGTCCCAACCAAGAAGGTTGCAAAAACACCGCACGAGATATGGACGGGGAAAGTTCCCTCGTTGGCACACATCAAAGTCTGGGGCTGTGAAGCATTCGTGAGACGAGATACTTCAGATAAGCTTGCAGAAAGAAGTGAGAGGTGTTACTTCATCGGATACCCGAAACAGTCTTTTGGATACTTGTTCTACAGACCAAGCGAGGACGTGGTCTTTGTAGCAAGACGGGGGTTCTTTCGAGAGAGAGAACTCATATCCAAAGAGGACAGTGGGAGTACGATCGATCTCAAAGAAATTCAGGAGACGCCCGATGAGACAACCTTAGAAGAAACTAGCAACCAACATGAGGAAGAAGTTCCTGTTGGACCTACCGACATTTCATTTCCCCTTAGGCGTTCAGGTAGAGTTAGCATACCGCCCGAGTTCTATGGTTTCCATATTACTTCGGACGGAGACACGTTAGTCAGTGATCGTACATTGACTAATTTGGATGAGCCAGCTAGCTACCGTGAAGCAGTGGCAGCCCCCGAGTCTGCAAAATGGAAAGAGGCAATGGACAGCGAGATAAAGTCCATGTATGACAATCAAGTTTGGAACTTGGTTGACAATGTACCGGGTCGAAAGACAGTCGGATGCAAGTGGATCTTCAAAAAGAAGACCGACATGGACGGAAAAGTGCATACTTATAAAGCTCGGCTGGTTGCGAAGGGATTCACTCAAACCCCGGGGGTTGACTATGATGAAACCTTCTCACCAGTAGCCAAGATTAAGTCAATCAGGATAATGCTTGCCATAGCTGCGTTTCATGATTATGAAATCTGGCAGATGGATGTCAAAACCGCTTTCCTTAACGGGAAACTGACTGAAGATGTTTACATGAGTCAGCCAGAAGGTTTTGTAGACACTAAGCACCCTGATAAAGTATGTAAGCTTGAAAGATCAATCTACGGGTTGAAGCAAGCATCTCGCAGTTGGAATCTTTGCTTCCATGAGAAAGTCAAAGAGTTTGGCTTCTCTAGGAGTGAAGATGAGTCCTGTGTATTTGTCAAGGCTAGTGGGAGTATAGTCACTTTCCTGGTGCTGTATGTTGATGACATACTGCTCATGGGAAACGACATTCCGACCTTGCAGAATGTTAAGGCTTGGCTCGGGAAGTGTTTCGCCATGAAAGACCTAGGGGAAGCTGCTTATATTCTCGGGATAAGAATACTCAGAGATAGAAAGAGAAAATTGATAGGCCTAAGCCAGTGTACATATTTGGAAAAGGTGTTAAAAAGGCTTAACATGGAAGGTTCCAAAAAGGGAGAGCTACCAATCCTAAGTGGTGTAAAATTGAGCAAGACTCAAAGTCCGAGTACCGATCAGGAAAAAGCTGAAATGAGTCGAGTACCTTATGCTTCGGCTGTAGGGTCGATCATGTATGCTATGACATGTACTCGTCCCGACGTATCCTATGCACTAAGCTTGGTTAGTCGGTACCAGGGTAATCCTGGAAAAGCACATTGGATTGCAGTCAAGAACATACTCAAATATCTGCGAAGGACAAAGAATATGGTATTAGCCCTTGGTGGCAGTGATGAGTTAAAAGTGAGTGGATATACAGACGCCAGTTTCCAGACAGATAGGGACAGTGGACGGTCCCAGTCGGGCTGGGTATTTCTTTTGAACGGTGGAGCGGTCACTTGGAAAAGTTCCAAGCAGGAAACGGTGGCTGATTCAACATGCGAATCAGAGTACATCGCAGCGAGTGAAGCGTCTAAGGAGGCGGCTTGGCTGAAGAATTTCATCGGGGATCTTGGAGTTGTCCCGAGCATTCAGGAGCCGGTGGAACTTTTCTGCGATAATGAAGGAGCGGTCGCCTTGGCAAAGGAACCGCGAGACCATGGAAAGTCCAGGCATATCGAAAGAAAGTACCACTACATTCGACATCAGATAGAAGAAGGGCACTTACTGGTTAAGCGAGTATCATCCGAGGACAATCCTGCAGATCCTTTGACTAAGGCTCTGAATAGGATTAAGCACAATCAACATGCTCGGAGCATTGGATTGAAGGATGATGTTAGTTTTAGTAATTAGATAGATTAGAAACTTGTAACAGTATAAATGTAATTGACTCAGTGATTTTATAATAGAGATTTATAAATGAGTATTGTTACTGCCTTTGTCAATGGTTTATTTCTGTGTTTCTATATTTGCATGTTTAACTTCCTTAATAATTGGATTATTTAAAGCTCCACAGTCGATCATACTGTTAGGAAGTAAGTATGAATTAAGACTGTCATGAAATGGTTGCAGACTGTCTAAAGAGTTAGACATTGCAGTAAGACTGCTGCAACATTCATGAGTACTTAGAAATAGAGATTTGAGTATTGGATAAACCCACGCTTAACAGATTGCTTCATGGATTATATCACGAGCAATGTTAACACGATAATATCCGGTGATCTTTAAGTGGAGAGATATGATCTGTTATTTGCGATACAAGCACTTATTGACAATACGAAACTGCGCCAGTAACTCGGTGCTATAAAACGCATTGTTGTATGTATTTGGACCCGCAAAAGTTATGGACATATGAGTCGAAACTTATCCGTCCCATGACCCGATGGGAAACAGATATCTGTAGGCCTCTCGATGATTTAGAAGTTGACTGAAAGTGTTGGCCAACCGGGACTTGATTGATGTGTTCAATTAGTAGTCTCTAAAGTCATATGCAAATCAGAAATCGAGGAACAGAGTATCAGACCAAGATTGATGTTAGTCCATGTCTTGAGTCTGAAAATATCCTGTTGGACGGAGGATCATCAGATCACTTATCTTTGGACAGAACTGACTGGGTCAGAGTTTAGACAATTAAAGTCATAGACTTATCCAAGTGGGAGACTGTTGGATTAGGTGTCTAAGCCATGACTTGTAATTGAACTTTTATCTTGTGATTAAAAGCAAAGTCCATTTGGGTTGCCCTCATGGGTGGAGGAAAGATAGTTCAGTAGAGAGAATAGTTGATTTATTAATTGTACAATAAATCAATAGAAAACATATATATGGTTTATTAATATATTTAAGTGCTAATATATTAATTAGAAACTATATTAATTAATTAAGATTTAATCTAGAATTAATTGGATTTAATTTGGAGATTAAATTAATTAATTAAAAGGTGCAGGGACTGGTTTGGTATTTATTCAATAGTTGAATAACTGGCCAGGAAAACCAGGGACCAAAAGTGGCGCCACCTTGGAGGCTTCTCCAAGGGTTTGGCGAAACCCTAATTAGGGTTTTGGTAAGCCTGGTCCAAGTGGTCAAAAGCCTTGTCCAATTGGAGGCTCCTTAGGGTTTCAGGTGTAACCTTTGGAGGCTATAAAAGGAACCCCCTGACACCTCATATTCATGCCATCTTCTCTCTAGATTCACTCTGCTGGACTGATTCTTCCATCCCTTGGGTGTGACTTGCATTTGAGGCAGGATACTTTTGCTGCTGCTTAAAAGGATCATAAGATCAAAGGTTGGTTTTTCTTAATTCTTCTTTAAAATTAAATTGTATCCTTTAGGTTCTAAGTTCTAATCTTCATAGAAGAAAACATAGATCAATATTAGGGTTGCATGTGAACCTTAGGTTATTTTGTGTTCATTGATTGCATAGAAACCCTTCAATAACTTCGAATAATAGACTGTAGTAGCGTAGAATTTGATAAATCATACAAATATTATTTTGGTATAAATAATATTGATCACACGATGTATTCGTGTTTACGAACATGTGGACGTTTAGAACGTTGAAAACGGATTTCGCATACAAAAGTTACCCAACAATTCAGTCACTGAAAACAATAAATGTAGACCGGAAATAAGCATTAAATGTATTACAACATGCCTTAAACGTTAAGTATAAAATATCGGAACACGTTTTATAGAACATAATATGATCTAGTATTTAATTCTATACTCGTATTACTTTTCTGGAAAAAAATGTCATATACCGCGAATTCGGAAATTTACCGCGCTTAGATGTTTATATTTTTACATAACAAATTTGGAAACAATCTAAATATATGTTTACTAATATTAATAATAATAATATTGATTAACATATTTTTAGTAATTATATCTCCCAAATTTATATAAATACACAACACATTTTACCATACTTTTATAAAAATACCAAGATTTCTAAAAGTCGCTAGTTATATTTTATAAAAAGAAGCTTGAACCCTCTTCATCTCCCTCCCCATGGACGCCCCCTCCCCTTCCCATGCAAGATTTCTTCAAAGATCTTATGACACTCTATTCACCAAACTCACACTCCATCATCATCCCTCACATCACCTCTCACCCTCCAACACCCTACCTACATACACCATACCCCTTCCACCAACAATTCACTCAACTCACTCACCCTCTCCTTCTTATTCTTGGACAAGACACACACACACACCCAAATTCCAAACTTGTTCACCATTCTCTCAAACTCTCTCCAAGTAATTCAAGGTTTTCCAAGTATTTTGCAAGAGATCTTGGTAAGGTTCATGCCCATTTCAAGCTTCCAATATCTCCTTACCATCATTATTTGTTGGTCTTATATTCATACATATTACACTCAAATTCTAGGGCATTTTCAAATGTTCTAAGTTCATCCCTAGTTTTCAAGACTAGATCTCTCATCTAAACTCATCATCTCCTAAACAAATCATCAAGGTGAGTTCATACTGTTCATTTTGTCTTCTTTTACTTGTTTTAGGGGGAGAATACAAGCTTACTAAAGCACATGTTTCGATCTTGAAAATATAATATGATATATGTGTTTGGTTATTTTTCTATAAAAGTGCACTAATTGTTTTTGACAAAAAGACATGGAAAACTTCTTTCTAAAAAATGGTCATAAAAAGGTTTTGTAAAAATTTTGTATAACAAAAATAGTTTATTTTATGTAACTTGTTATTATTTGCATAAAAATGACCATTTTTAAGTATTTGCCATCATTTTATAAAATGACTAAATTTGATAGGTTGCCTTCACTTTTATAAAATGACCAAAACTAGTAAGTTTCCATCACTTTTATGAAAAATGGTTTTGTTTACTTTATGTTTATATTTAGTTCCTTAGATGTAAGAAAATATATATTTACAATCATCTAGCATCTTTTAGGTATAAATACATAAATACGAAAAATACACTAATATAAATTATAATTGGTATAATTTATGGAACAAACTACGACATTACAACAAATACGTACGGAAGATAATTATATAGATATATAATTATTTCATAATATAATTATCATAGACATTTTTTATAATTACAACTACAAAGGATTTTCATTTATAAACAAGGATTTCATTACGTTGAACAATTGTGTGAGACATTTTCTTCATCATGCTAAAAAAGTACAAGGGTAAGTCCTGGATTATAACCTTAATCATTACGAGCGAAATAATTGTGTATAGATCTATATGGGATTGACAATCCCCACCTATGGTTGTTCGATTCAACTACGACCGATGGGTCAAGGGTGACAAATGTTTTAACATTACGACGCTTGAAGAACGGCGTGTCAGGCCCACATCATAGTGGGTAATAGGGTTATAATATCTCACCAGTAACAGCAATGAATATCCACTGTTTAAGGAAAAATATTTTCACTTGGTTTTATATAATTATATAAAACTACATTTTCACACGTAATATAATTAAAGAATTACTTATACATTTCGGTTTATGACTACAAAGTACCTTTTGTCAAGATTTACAAAGTATGGTTTTATTTACACAATTCCAGTTTTATGGTTCTAAAACTACAACAACGTTTAAGAAAATATTGTTTTTCTTGCCTACAAATACTTCAGGTTTTCACTAAGGAAATATTGGGTTTTTCTCATTACAAAATCTTATCAACTCACTAATGTAATGTTGACACTTGTAAAACCGCTTGTATTCTCAGGTAACCATTAGTCTAGATCGACTATCTTTTGGATTGGGACACGAAGACGTCACTCTTACCATTTTGTTTATCATACAAGTAATTAGATTAGAAACAATTAACATTTGAAATATGTAACTTATCTAATAATAATGTATGGTGGTTGTTATTACTTACGTTTCAATGTATGCAATGCTTGTGATACTGTGTGACGTTACTCCCTCCGACGATTCGGCCATCGTGGTTTGGGGGTGTGACAGATTGGTATCAGAGCAATTGTCTATAGCGAACTAAGTATATTCTTCCATGTAAGAAATACAAATTTAGATACGGGGATTAATACCTCTGGCTAAGTATTATATATTACAATTATACTTTTGGAATATAATAATAATAATAATAATATAAAAGTATACTCATACAAGCATAGACGGTATCACAATAGAACGACCTAAGAACATTAAAGTCTAAGTTGGGCACTATGATTAGAATTAGTATAGTATGTTATCAAATCATGGAAAGACGTAGCCTGATCAACTACGTTTGACTAGGGTTTGACCGACATATAACTAAGTGTGAGCATAATGGGCAACGAAGTAAAACTCAAGAACTCTACATAACAACACTTAGTAACCGCGTCAATGTTTAACATAAATACTTTAATAGTATTAGTTATTATAAAGAGCCACGTAGTTCACACACTTATACGTATATTTTCATTCATGCTAGTTCACAACACTTAGTAACTGCATCAATGTTTAACATAAATACTCTAATCGTCGTTGCTGTCTGCTCTAACTGATATAGCTTCCTCCTCTATAAACCATTGCCATTACTTTCCCCACTCTTCGCTTCCTAATTTAGCGGTTACAACTATGTTCTATACCCTTCGTCACTGGCATGGCCCTTATATCTACCTCCATCCTACCGTTCTTATCTTCCAACACTAAACAAACTCAAGTTGATACTACTATATGTTATTATAGATAAATGGGTCCTTATGATGATATAAGAGCATACAACATAAACGTTTCATCATTTTAGTGTACGACTAAGTGACAACTACCAGTACTTACGGACTTGTTCCATCTTTAATCCATGGAACAGAGTCATGCCACCCAGACAAAGCCTAAGAGTTCGGAGAGGACCAACACTAACCCCAACACCGATACCAACACCACCGACACCTATGAACACGGCCGTGATCAAAAAAATGATTGCATAAAGAGTAGCGACCGCAATAGCAAACTACAATGCCGATAGGCATGAGGGATCGGGACACGTTACTAATAGTTCCCTCGGCTACAACAGAGGGAATTCTCGAGTATGTTCATTCAAAGATTTTTCCAACTGCAAACCCAAAAACTTCTATGGCAATGGAGGAGTAATCAAACTTACACGTTGGTTCGAAAGGACTGAATCAGTATTCGAGATAAGCTCCTGCATGAATGAGTGTAAAGTGAAGTTTGTCGCTTTCACTTTCATGGATTTCGCTCTGTCCTGGTGGAATGGCCACGTAAAAACTATGGGCCTCGCCACTACAGATGCCATGGTTTGGGATGAGGTGAAAGTCATGATGGTAGAGGAGTATTGCCTGAGGAACGAAATGCAAGGCCTAGAGTAAGAACTATGGAACCTCACCATGAAAGGTTCTGAGATAGCGGCTTACACCAACCACTTCAATGATCTGGCTGTCTTGTACCCAGGGATGGTTACTCCCGAGTGTTGGATTAGGTGTCTAAGCAATGACTATGATTAGTATATATTTAACTGATAGTAGCAAAGTCCTTTTGGATTGCCCTCATAGCTGGCAATTTGATAGAATTACCTTTAAGAGAGAGAGATTGATTTAGTATATGATTAATAAATCAATATAAATAATTTGTTAATATATTATAAGGATAATATATTAATTAGAAATAGTATTATTTAATTAATAATTAATTAGAAATTAATTGGAATTAATTTTGGGATTAATTGGATTAATTAAAAGTGCAGGGGCTGAATTGTAATTGTTTAATAGTTGAGCAATAGATAATTATAGTGTGTGTGTATATATATATATATATATATATATATATATATATATATATATATATATATATATATATATATATATATATATATATATATATATATATATGGTGAACGAAATTTTAAGGATATTTATCCTTATAATTTTCGAAATATATATTAGATGAATAATGGTTTGAATTTAAAGATAACAAGTTTATCCGGTTTGAATTCAAATAAGGCTTATCTGCTAAACCCTTGAGGCTATAAATAGGGAGCCCCAGTACCCTAAGAGCCACGAAATTTTAAGGGTTTTTCTCCCTCTCTCTGGTTTTTCTTGTTGCTAGTTTTGGGTGTGAACGATTAGAGGCACGACGCTTGTGGTACTCGCTTCCAAAAGATCAACAAATGTTAGTAATTTTCTTTTAATCCTTTAGTAATTTTAGATTGGCGTATAGGTATTTATTATATGTTCAAATAGTGAAAACATAGATCCAATTAAGTTGCATGAGAACTTAGGGTTTAAGTTTAGTTGATTTGTATAAAACCTATTAGTTGTATTAGAGCATTTGGTTTGTTTTCTGTTTGAATTGATGTAATTGTTATACATTGATTTTAGGGTTTATTGAATCTAAACCCTAAATATGCCTAAATCGATTTTGGGATTAGGGTTTTCGAAACCCTATCCCCTCCCCACCTTATTTTCGAAATTATTAGGGTTTTAGAAGGTTTTTTTTTTTATTTTTGGTAAATGTGATTTATTAATAAATGGATAACCTTAAACCCTTATGTGATTTTCGATCTGTGGGTTAAAGGATAGGATTAAATTAATTTGATTAATTTATTCATCCCTATCTGATTTGATTTAATTTAATTAATTGTTAATTAAAAGATAAATATTAAATCAATTAAGGCTTAAATTTAAATTTAAATTAAAAGTTTAATTTCGAAAAATTTAAGTGAATAAACCAAAATATTTTAAAAGGTTTAAAATACATCTTATATATATATATTTATTAAAAGTTAATATTTATATGGGTGTCCACTCTCATCCACCTTTCTCTTGATTAGTGGAGGGTCGTTAGCAGAACGGATTTGATAGGAAAATTTTAATCTCATTAAAAGGATAATGTGAAAGATATGCTAATCCATGAAATTTCACATTATACTTTATGAGACATTAGTGGAGCGTGTGTGGTTAACCAGCACACTAATAGGGGCTCATAAAGAGTGGTAATGGGTTTCTCATGAATTATCATTGTTGATGGAGCATGTGTGGTTAACCGGTACATCAATTCGAGATGATAAATGACATTGAGGTTACCAAGCACATTTGCATGGTTATTCACATCTTGTTTGTGATCCTCGGCATCCCAGTCACAAATGGAAGAGCATCGTCCGAGATTAAACATGCCATTGAGCAGTTCAATGAATCTTACAGATCTAGGAATTTCATAAGACCGAAATTGATAAATGTATATCTACCTTAATGACCATTATGGTGTGATTACGACATCCCTCTTCACAGCATAGTTGGGAGATTTTGGATCCTAGCCTTGTTAGATAATAAATTGGGTAATTATTTAAAAAGGATTAATTAAACTAATAAATTCTGATTTTATAGATGTCTGAATCTAGTATCGATTCTCCTCCTTCTCTTCCATCACCCATTTCTGAGAGTTTTAGAAAGTACCTGTTATAAATGGAAAGTCTATGGAAAGGCTGACTGTCCTAAACTATGTGGCATGGCTTCGCAAATAGAGAATGGTTCTTAGTTTTGCTGGCAAGCCATAGCTGATTGAGTGTCCGCTCCCCAAAGCATGGCATCACACAACAGCTTGTGATGAGCATGACTTCTTGACTGACGAGTTCAAGGAAGTTCGTTGCCTCATAATGTTGACCATTGTCCTCGAGTTCCGCATGGATTTTGAATTCCTGGGGTCATATGAGTTAGCACAGCTCGTTGAGGAAAGGTTTTGAGGACCGGTTGAAAAGGGACGAGTTAGGATTTCAAAGAGCTTGAAGTGTGCAAGCTAGAAGGAAGTAGCACCAGTTCGTATAGTCTCAAGATTGAGGGACACATAGGCAATCTATATAAAATTGGTCACCCTTTTGATCGGGACTTAAGCATTAAATCGACTCGCTGATCAGTTCATCCAGATGTACAGGAAGGGTAACCAGGATAAGACAATCATGGCAATGTATTCAATGTTGACTTTATATGAGTCGTTCATGGAGGAGCATAGTTCCATTGATTCAGCTGCTTCGGGATTTAGTCCAGTGATAAGGCGCATTAACAAATGAACCAGATCGTCTGGACTGGTTCTTCGATGTCTCAAATTGGGAATCCACAGTGTAGGACACAGTCACAGAAAGATTGAAAAAATGCTCCGAAGCCGAACAGTTTGGCAACTCAGGCATATCTTAAAACTCGGAACTCCTAATCCTCATTTCCGTGATACAGGATGTGATTCTCACATTTGCACTGTATGCAGGGACTCAGTAGGATGCAGGATATTGTTACATAGGAGCGTATTCGGATTGGATCTGGGGCTCGTGTAGTTTTGGAGTTTAACTAGATATTTGACTATGTTATTAGTTTATAGATGCATATGGCATTGTTTCACATAGTACATTGTTCTGAGGATAATTATGGTTTAATAAAATATTATATTTAAAAAACGTGGTTGTTTTAATTATCCTCGAAAATGTTGTGTGAAAGTGTTGATGGCATAAATGGTAATAACTTGAATGTTGATGCATCCAAAGTGTGTTGGATTCATGAATTGTGTCTTCCATGATTGTTAAAGTAAATTTTATAAGAATCACTTCAACCAAAGGTCCCGTTGGATAGGACTTTGGAATCATTTGACTTGGAGTCACATGATGAATTGAGTTCTTAATAAAATTAATTGTTGCAAGAAATGAATCACCCAAAGATCCAATGGACAAGATTTTGGAATCAGTTGACTTAGAGTCAGGTGATGAATGTATATCTTAAACAAATTAACAAAGTCATTAAATTTACATGGAGATGTAAAAGACATTAAGATTATGAGCAACAGACACATTAGTTATTGTGAATTGCTTGAATCTTCAAACAAAACACAATTAGTTATATTTCATAATATTTGCCAATTAGTATGACACATATGGCTTCGCTTATCAGAATAAGCGATTGATTGAAACCTTGAACTGTTCAAGGACTTCAAAGGAAGTATAAGATCAACAGAACCTGAGTGACAACATAAACTGAGAAAATGTTTCACAGTTCATCCTCTTCCAAGAACATTAATGGTGATAATGTGTCTTAGGGAAGATGATCTAGCATTGGTCGAAAGGGCTTGAAGATTTCGATCCTCGATGTATAAGATACACTTCCAATTAGCTTTCGATAAATTGGATATTCAACCAGTCAGACCATAAAAGTATATGCAGACCACATCTTAGACTAAGTAGGTTGCACAGACACCGTCTGAAATGTAAAGTAGGGTTCGACCCTACTTGTACATGGAAAGTCCAGGGTCATGTAGCGTTCGTCCGAACCTCTAACATGCCTGATACTGATCGGCAGTGTCGTTTCATTGTCCATCCCACCTGTACTTTTGTAAGAAGAGTCCTTTCTGAAAGAGCTCATATTCTAAGGAAACAGTGGGAGTAAGAATAATCCTGAAGGATTTCAGGGATTAGCCAAGTGAAAAAACCTCTAGTCATCACTAGGCCTTGACCGGGAATCAGATTCCTGTTGATCCTGACATTCTATTCTCTTCGCTTGACCAGTAGTATTGGTCACCGTCATAAGGTGTTATGATCTGGGTGACATACCTATTAGTGGTAAAACACTAAGTTGGTATGGATAAGCAATCCTACTACTTGGAAGCATTGGTTAGCCCGGTTGCTACCAAATAAGAGAACCTAAGGGCGAGACTCAGTCTATGTGATAATTTGACTGATCTTACACCTGGTTAAGAACCAGTGGGAGTAATTGAATCATCAAAAGAAAGTGACATAGATAGAAATGTACTTATGCTTAGAGCACATCTGGTTGAGGCGATACTCAGAGTCAACCAATTGACTCCGAGAGAAACGCTCTCAATAGAAGATGAAATCTGAAAGGATACTGATTGATATAACTGCACCTTGTGAGTCGTTAGTTGAGCGTGTGTGGTTTATCGGCACACTAATAGGGACTCATAAAGGGCATGCCAATACAAAAGGTACATGGCCCCGGGATTCATCCCTCGGGCACATCGCAAGAAAGGATATTCAGATTCTCAAAATATGCCAAAAAGGTTTGGATTTTGTGAATAGCCTGAAAGATTCCCATAACCATGTCAGAATGGTTTGGACTTTTGATTCTCAGAATATGCCAAAAAGTTCGAATTTTGTGAATAGTCTGAAAGAGTCCTATAACCGTGTCAAAGCCAATAGGAGCATCGTTGATATCTGCCTATCAATGTATGTCAGTTACATATTGTTTCTAGAAAACGTCTCTTATCATTGCAGAGTGTGATGAGTTAGCATTAAGAGATGATTTTGCTGTGAAATGTCTAGAACAGATACAACATACTAAGGTGGTCACAAGCATCTATCAGATATATGACATCATCAGTGTAGATCCTGCTAATGTAAGTATGATCTTGATAAGATTCAGGATGCATGACTTCAAGAAAGGAGATTCTCAACATTACAAAGTGTAATGACCTGACATGATCTAAAATAGATACCGAATATTCATGTAGTTGCAAGCATCTATCAGATAGATGAAAACACCAGTATAAACCCTGCCAGTATTTGTATGATCTTGATAAGATTCAAGATTCATGTCTCCAAAAAGGAAATAGTTTCCGAAAGTCATGACACAGGGATTGTAAGTAATTTTTAGATTCTGAAATGGTTTGGAATAGAATAGATCGGATTCCACGAGCTTCTTGGATCCATCACTAGTGTCATGAACTTATCCTGATGACTTGATCCTTGGAGCATAGTAAGTTGGATTCAGGATACAATCTGGCTGAGTATAGTGGATGGTCTATTTGAACACACGTGAGAAATCATTAGAAAATGATTGGGGTGAATGTGATAGTAATAATTTGAAAGGAGTTTCAAATCTATAATTACTAACATCAAGATGTGGTCCTAAAGGACTTCGTGGTTAAAGATTTTCATTGGTATTCTGATGGAGCGCGTGTGGTTCACCGTCACATCATGACACCTCGAAATAGTCATTGGGTGCAATCATGTAGACTTAAGACCCCGAGAACCATGGGAAGTCACAGTACACATCGCCGTTTCAGGAATGGAGTTGAGAGAGAGAAAGACAGAATGACATATTGAGATATCATCGGAAGAGTATCCGATTGAATCATCTGCAATGAAGTGTATCAATGTTAGCCATTTTGGATACATAGAAATAGCGAAAGGTCATTTAGGGAATATAGACATAGATATAAAACTTGAATTGAAAGTTTAAAAGAAAACAAGAAACACATAATAGTATTATGACAGATCCGACTTGGTGATTACCTCGTGGAGACTTGGTAATAAGCAGGAGTAACTGCTAGTCAGATCTTTATGTTTCACTTTTGCATGTTTTACTTCCCGAATAATATGATTATTCAAAAGTCCATAGTCGCTCATACTTTCGGAAGTAAGTAGTGAATTAAGACTGTCATGAATTGGATTGTAGACTGTCTAAGGAGTTAGGCATAACAACACCATTGCTACAACATTCATGAGTACTTAGAAATAGAGATTTGAGTATTGGATAAACCCACGCTCAGAGAATTACTTCATGGATCTCATCACGAGTAATTTTGAGACGATAATATCTTATGGTCTTGAAGCGGAGACATATGAATTGAAATTTGCAAGTCGGTTGTGCATTGATAATGCGTAAACGCATCGGTAACTCGATGTTATAAAACGTATTGTTGTGTGCGATTTAACGAGTAAAAGACACAAGCATATGAGTCAAAGTTTATTCGTTCCTTTTGCCCTTATGGGAAAAACGATATTTGTGGGCCCCTCGATGATTTGGTGATTGACTTATAATGCTAGGCCTAGCAAGGACTGAATTGATGTGTTCCATTAGAAGTCCTGTAGCATCACAAATCAGGTACCGGGAAACATAGTATCGGACTGAGATTGATTCTAATCCATGTCTCTAGTCCAAATGATATCTTGTAGAATGGAGGATCATATGATCACTTATCTTAGGACAGAACTGACTGGGTCAGAGTTCGGCAGCGGCTTTTAGAAGCTACAATTGCTGGTCAATTTAGAAAGATATACTAGTAGTTATAGTCAAAGACTTATCCAAGTGGGAGACTGTTGGATTAGGTGTCTAAGCAATGACTATAATTAGTATATATTTAATTGATAGTAGCAAGGTCCTTTTGGGTTTCCCTCATAACTGACAATTTGATAGAATTACCTTTAAGAGAGAGAGATTGATTTATTATGTGATTAATAAATCAATATGAATAATTTGTTAATATATTATGAGGATAATATATTAATTAGAAATAGTATTATTTAATTAATAATTAATCAGAAACTAATTGGAATTAATTTTGGGATTAATTGGATTAATTAAAAGTGCAGGGGCTGAATTGTAATTGTTTAATAGTTGAGCAATAGATAATTATAGTATATATATATATGGTGAACGAAATTTTAAGGATATTTGTCCTTATAATTTTCAAAATATATATTAAATAAATAAGGGTTTGAATTTAAAGATAAAAGGTTTATCCGGTTTGAATTCAAATAAGGCTTATCTGCTAAACCCTTGAGGCTATAAATAGGGAGACCCAGTAACCTAAGAGCCATGAAATTTTAAGGGTTTTTCTCCCTGTCTCTAGTTTTTCTTGTTGCTAGTTTTGGGTGTGAACCATTAGAGGCATAACACTTGTGGTGCTTGCTTCCAAAAGATCAACAAAGGTTAGTAATTTTCTTTTAATCTTTTAGTAATTTTAGATTGGCCTATAGGTATTTATTATATGTTCAAATAGTGAAAACATAGATCCAATTAAGTTGCATGAGAACTTAGGGTTTAAGTTTAGTTGATTTGCATAAAACCTATCACCGAGTACATGAAAACAGAGAGATACATTTGGGGCCTGGCCCCACACATTAAAGGAATGGTTATTTCCTCCAAACTAATCACCTTTGACCGCACGAAGTGCATTGCTCATCAGCCGACTGACCAGGGCATCCGTCAGGGGACCAAGGTTCAAAAAGCTAACCCACGTAAGGGAGGGGACAACAAGAGGAAGTTCTGGGATAAGAAGAAGGAGAAACCCCAACAAGGCCCCCAGAAGATACAGGGAACAGTGGCACAGTCTTCGCCGCTACCACCCCTATAGCCACCACCCAACCAAAACAATATGTCGGGAATCTCCCAAGGTGTAATAGGTGCACTTTCATCACAACGCGCCTGTAGGGAGATGGTTTGCTTCAACTTCAAATAAAAGGGGCACACTGCCAGAGTCTGTAAGGCCCCAGCATAAGGGACCGACCAAGGATCCAATTCATTGGCGACTCGTGCCTGTTATGGATGCGGGGAAACTGGGCACTACAAGAAGGATTGCCCAAAGGTTAAGAATTCTGGTGGAGGTGGTTAAGGAAGAGTTTTGGCCATGGGAGCGAAGTATGCAATGCAGGAGCCTACCGCTGTGACCGGTACGTTCCTTATCAATAACTCTTATGCGTGCATACTTTTTGATAGTGGTGCTGAAAGAAGCCATGTTACTGATAAGTTCAAACAACTACTAGATCATAACCCACAACCACTTAAAGAATATTATACAATAGAAATGGCTAACGGAAGAACAGAAAGCACTAAGGAAATTTATTTAAACTGCACCCTAACTCTGGACGACCACACTTTCCAAATCAATCTCATGCCAATGACTATTGGTAGCTTCGATGTAATAGTCGGCATGGATTGGTTAGACCCACACCACGCTGACATCATGTGCCACGAGAAAGCGGTACGACTAAACCTACCAAATAACAAAACCCTCATCGTGTACGGTGACAAACTGGGCAACAACCTCTAAATCGTCTCGTGTATGAAAGCGCAGAAGTACTTGCACAAAAGTATTATGCTTTCTTAGCCCACATCGTTGATAAGAAGAAAGTGCTGAAGGGAATTGAAGACATACCAGAAGTCCGTGACTTTCCTGATGTATTTCTAGAAGACCTTTAGGGAGTACCACCAACCCGACAAGTCGAGTTCAGAATTTACTTAATCCCGATAGCGGCCCCTGTAGCAAAGTCTCCATACAGATAGGCCCAGTAGAGATGTAAGAGTTATCTAGTCAATTACACGAACTATTAGATAAAGGATTTATCAGACCAAGCTTCTCACTTTAGGAAGCACCGGTTTTGTTTGTGAAGAAGAAGGATGGATCCTTTAGGATGTATTGACTACCGGGAATTGAATAACCTGACCATCAAAAACCGGTACCCACTCCCCAGAATTGATGATCTGTTCGATCAATTACAAGGATCCAGTTATTGCTCGAAGATCGATTTGAGATCAGGGTATCAGCTCAGAGTTCATGAAGAAGATGTCCCGAAGACGACATTTAGAACTCGGTATGGCCACTACGAGTTTGTCGTGATGCCATTCGGAATGACCAATGCTTCGGCGGTGTTCATGGACCTTAAGAACAGCATATGCAGACCATATCTAGACAAGTTTGTGATTGTATTCATCGATGATATATTGACAAATTCACGAAGTGAAGAGGAGCTCGATCAACACTTGCGATTGATCCTGGAGCTGCTACAAAAAGAGAAGTTGTACGTCAAATTCTCAAAATGTGAATTCTGGATACGGCAAGTAAACTTTTGGGTCACGTAGTTAGCCAATAAGGGATCCATGTCGATCCATAAGAGAAGTTGTACGCCAAATTCTCAAAATGTGAATTCTGGATACGACAAGTAAACTTTTGGGTCACGTAGTTAGCCAAGAAGGGATCCATGTCGATCCATCCAAGATAAAGGCAATAGAAAACTGGGAGGCACCAAAAACTCCAACGAAGATACGCCAATTATTGGGTCTTGCTGGTTATTATTGGATTAGGTGTCTAAGCCATGACTTATAATTGTATTTATCTTATGAATAAAAGCAAAGTCCATTTGGGTTGCCCTCACAGATGGAGGATAGATGTATAGTTCAGTAGAGAGAATGGTTGATTTATTAATTGTATAATAAATCAATAGAAAAATAAATATATTGTTTATTAATATATTTAAGTGTTAATATATTAATTAGAACTATAATAATTAATTAAGATTTAATCTAGAATTAATTGGATTTAATTTAGTGATTAAATTAATTAATTAAAAGGTGCAGGGACTGGTTTGACATTTATTCAATAGTTGAATAACTGGCCAGGTAAAATCAGGGTCCAAGTTGGCGCCACCCTGGAGGCTCCTCCAGGAGATGGCGAAACCCTAATTAGGGTTTTGGGGAGTCTGGTCCAAGTGGCCAAAAGCCTTGTCCACTTGGAGGCTTTCTAGGGTTTCAGGTGTAACCCTAGGAGGCTATATAAGGAACCCCCTGGGTGCCCTAAATCCTGCGCCTCCCTCTCTCTGGAATTACTCTGCTGGACTGTTTCTTCCATCTTTTGGGTGTGACTTGCATTTGAGGCAGGATCTCTTTGCTGCTTGCTTAAAGGATCATAAGATCAAAGGTTGGTTTTCTTAATTCTACTTTAGAATTGAATTGTATCCTTTAGGATTTTAGTTTATTATCTTCATAGAAGAAAACATAGATCATCTTAGGGTTGCATGTGAACCATAGGAATATTTTGTGTTCATTGCTTGCATAGAAACCCTTCAGTTATTACCGGAGATTCATCAAGAACTTCTCGAAGATGGCAAAACATCTCATAGCATTAATATAAAAAGGTGTAAGTTTCAACTGGAAAGACAAAGAAGAGGTTGCCTTTCAGACGTTGAAACATATGTTGTGTAGTGCACCAATCCTATCTCTTCCAGATGGCATGGAAGATTTCATTGTGTATTGTGATGCATTGAAACAAGGTTTGGGATGCACATGCTTATGCAAAGAGAGAAAGTCATTGCCATGTTTCTAGACAGCTCAAAACCCACGAAGTCAACTACACCACTCATGATCTTGAGCTAGGAGCTATGGTATTTGTGTTAAAAATATGGAGGCATTACCTGTACGGTACCAAGTGTACGATATTCACTGATCAAAGAGCCTCCATCACATCCTCAATCAGTAAGAGCTTAACATGAGGCAGCGAAGATGGGTCAAGTTGTTAAACGCTTATGAATGCGATATTCGTTACCATCCGGGCAAGGCAAACGTGGTGATAGATGCTTTGAGCCAAAAGGAATACTCAGGGCGTCGAGTAAGATCATTAACAATGACCATAGATTCACATCTTTCATCTCAGATCATGGATGCTCAACTTGAGGCCCAGAAACCAGAAAACATCACGGGTGCAGCTCTGCGAGGAATGGATAAGAACTTTGAACTCAGAGATGACTGGACTTGGTACTTCATGAATCGGATCTGGACGCCAAAGTTTGGTGGCCTTAGATATTTGATTATGGATAAGGCACACAAAAAATATTCCATTCATCCTGGGTCAGACAAGATGTATCTGGACCTAAAAAAGCTATATTGGTGGCCAAACATGAAAGCTGAGATTGCCACTTATGTGGGCAAGTGCTTGACCTGTGCTACGGTCAAAGTAGAATACCATAAGCCCTCACCCTCGGGTCTGTTGCAGCAACCGGAGTTACCCGAGTGGAAGTGGGAACGGATTACCATGGATTTTATAACGAAATTACCCAAGACTGCCGGTGGGCTTAACACCATTTGGGTGATTGTTGATAGACTGACCAAATCTGCACACTTCCTGTCAATCAATGAGACAGATAAGATGGGAAAGCTAACAAGGACATATCTTAAGGAGATCGTGAGACTGCATGGTCTGCCAATATCCATCATCTTGGATAGAGACAGCCGATTCACTTCTCGCTTTTGGAAATCGTTGTAGAAGTCCTTGGGAACCCGACTCGATATGAGTATAACTTACCATCCACAAACAGGTGGTCAGAGTGAACGAACCATCCAAACATTGGAAGACATCCTACGTGCTTGTGTGATAGACTTTGGCAAGGCATGGGATATTCATTTACCACTGACTGAATTCTCCTACAATAATAAGTATCACACCAGCATCAAAGTCGCTCCGTTTGAGGCTCTTTACGGCCGAAAGTGTAGATCACCATTATGTTGGGCTGATGTTGGTGATACCCAACTAGCTAGAGGTCAAGTGACGAATAGCACACTCACCGGCCTAGAAATTATACGAGAAACAATAAAGAAGATCGTTCAGATACGGGAACGACTGAAGAGCTATGTAGACAAAAGACGCAAGCCCTTAGAATTACAAGTGGGTGACCGTATAATGTTAAAGGTCTCCCCTTGGAAATGAATAATACACTTACGCAAACGGGGAAAGCTTAACCCACGGTACATAGGACCTTTTGAAATTCTTGCTAGAATTGGTCATGTGGCCTACAAACTTCGGTTACCTAAGAGCTCAGCAAAGTACATAACACTTTCCAAGTGTGAAACCTCAAGAAGTGTCTATCCCATGAAACCCTGGTTATTCCTTTGGACGTGATAGAAGTAAACGAAAGCCTGAACTTTATAGAGCAACAAGTGGAGAACATGGATAGGGAAGTCAAGAGAACGAAACATAGTTGCATTCCTATAGTGAAGGTCCGTAGGAACGCTAAGTGAGTGCCTGAATATACCTGGAAATGCGAGGACCAAATGAAACAAAAATATTCCCAACTTTTCCCAAATCCCTAGGAGCCCGGTATCAGAAGCTAATTTCAGGACGGATTTCCTTTCAACAGGGGGGATAATGTGATAACCATCAAACTTGGTCAACAAAAGTCAATAAAAGTCAATGAAGGTCAACCATAGCACAAATTAGGATAATACGTTGAAATGTAATTTTCATAACTTTCCTAAGGTATTATTAGAAATTACAATACTACAATACGCTATTTGGAATCAATTATCAAGTAAACGCTATAACTTCGAATAATAGACTACAGTAGCGTACAATTTGATAAATCATACAAATATTATTTTGGTATAAATAATATTCATAACACGATGTATTCGTGTTTACGAACCTGTGAACGTTTAGAACATTGAAAACGGAGTTCGCATACAAAAGTTACAGTAATTCAGTCACAGAAAACAATAAGTGTACACATGAAATAGGCATTAAATGCATTACAGCATGCCTTAAACGTTAAGTATAAAATATTGGAACACGTTTTATAGAACGTAATATGATCTAATATTTAATTTACCACACTTTTATAAAAATACCAAGATATATAAAAGTGGCTAGTTATATTTTATAAAAAGAAGCTTGACCCCTCTTCCTCTCCCTCCCCATGACCGACTCCCCCCCCCCCCCCCTTTCCTATGCAAGATTTCTTCAAAGATCTTATGACACTCTATTCAACAAACTCACACTCCACCATCATCCCTCACATCACTTCTCACCCTCCACCACCCTACCTACATGCACCATACCCCTTCCACCAACAATTCACTCAACGCACTCACCCTCTAATTCTTATTCTCGGCCAACACACACACACACAAATTCCAAACATGTTCACCATTCTCTTAAACTCTCTCCAAGTGATTCAAGGTTTTCCAAGTGTTTTGCAAGAGATCTTGGTAAGTTTCATGCCTATTTCAAGCTTCCAATCTCTCCTTACCATCATTCTTTGTTGGTCTTATATTCACACATACTACACTCAAATTCTAGGGCATTTTCAAAGGTTCCAAGTTCATCCCTAGTTTTCAAGACTAGATCTCTTATCTAAACTCATCATCTCCTAAACAAATCATCAAGGTGAGTTCCTACCCCTCATTTTCTCTTCTTTTACTTTTTTTAGGGGGAGAATACAAGCTTACTAAAATACATGTTTTGATCTTGAATATATAAGATGATATGTGTGTTTGGTTATTTTTCTATAAAAGTGCACTATTTGTTCTTGACAAAAAGACTTGGAAAACTTCTTTCTCAAAAATGGTCGTAAAAAGGTATTGTAAAAAGTTTGTATAACAAAAATAGTTTATTTTACGAGCATACGACACACATGCATATGACACACATGCATGTGATTAAGATTGATGATATTTTGTTTTAGTGGAAGTTTTGCATTTTATTTTGGTGTTTTATGTTTTGTTTAAGAACAATTATTTACTTTTATACGGAATCACGATTCAGTTTATTCCATTATTAGTTGCACTTATTTGAAGTTTGATCTCATTTCAAGCTAAATATGAACTCATAGGAAATCTAATTTGATTCCAAAACAACATATTTAAGTTTCATATATGTCGTTTACTCATATATGTATATGTGACTACTGCTAGGTTTAACTACACAACTGGTAACAAAGACCGCTTTGATGTTATATTGTTATGATTAATGGGCAATATTGTCTAAGGTTCTCAATGTTATGATAACGTATACTAAAAAGCTTATATGGTTATATATACATTTGGATATTCGTGGTCTAGTAGGAGATTTTTGGGTAATTATAGGACCACTTAATAAATGTATAAACTATTGTTATCATGAATTAATTCACAATTAATATATAATGTTATTTAAAATTGTTGATGGGTTGCTTTTAAATAGTAGATAAACCCTATGTACTTTTTATCTTGTGGGATGAGTTCCTGATTGACTCGAGTTATCTTTATCCCTTAGAACTCTCATATTCGGTTATGTCTTCGTCTATATAAACATGTGAAGAGTGGCAAATTAGAGATACAAAATTCACAAACAAAGTTCATGAGCTTATTCGCCAAGGGATTTAGAAAGAGTTCTTCAGATCAATTGGAAACCCAATTGTGCTCATCAGATCGAAATTTTCAATGGAATCAGGTGTATAATTGATATTTCTATAACTATACATATATTTTGGGTGATATCAGGATACTTTGATTTATATATTGATACAAATTAGGACAAAAGGTACTGAATACACTTGGAAATCGCATGTTTTAAGAATAACGAGTTGTTGATCATAAAGGAATTGAAAGGAGCGGAAATTGGACTGGAATCAAAACTGTAAAGAAAATGATGCTAACTGAAGACCACAAAACGTATACATGGGTTAGGAACGTGATGTATTAACCATCGCGATGTAATGATGCGAGATTACAACATGATACTGTATAATGATTTGCAAAAAATATGGGGAGAAGTGTATATCGCTACACGATCCAAAGGTTGTAACGTCGCGTTCTCGAAGTTCTTTAAAATTCTTATAAATAGATGAAACGCTCATTCCAACTAGACATCATCGATATAGTTTGATAACTTTCGACTTCAAAGAGGGGTTTCAAGGTTTTCTAAGCAATTCTAGACCAGAAGAAGGATTCCAAGCATGAAATTGGATGATCAAGTAAGTAACCTTTCAGTTTATTATGTTTAACTACTGTTTCTGAATCTTTTCAGATTATTATTGGTGATTGTGGGATAAAACTCTAATGTTTCACTTGGTTTTGATGAAAGACTATTATTTGGTTTGAAGTTTTAGTGTGGTTATTAAAAGTAATTTAATTTTTTTTCTAATTGTTTGTTCAAAGATCCATATGTATTAAAGATTTGATTTTTAGTAATTTGTTGCTGAGTTATAACAATCCAAAGGACCAATCGGATTGTGTAGCTTGAATCATAACTGTTGTATAACGATTAGGTACGAATGACTAGTGAAGAACCAATTCCTAGGTTAGGTTAATGACAACGCCTAGTGATATCAAGTATTTTAGGCGTTGTTGAGCCCTGTTCTTGATAAAATTATATCAAATATGTCTGGGTATTCTCACTTTTTGTGCCAGGACTTGTTCGGAGATAAAGAATAGAAACAGGGACTAAAAACGTGCAAAAGGAAGAAGTTGGGAAGGAATGAAAAATCAAGAGAACTCGTACGCGCGCTGCGGGAATTAACCATGCGCGACGCGGGCTTAAGGCGGTGGAACACATTCAAATGCCGAAGAATCGGGAAGAGATCAGTACGCGCGCCGCGGATTTCACTTCTGCGCAGCGCGGCTGCGGGAAATTTGCAAGTATAAATAGATGCATTTTCAGCCGAAAACCCGAGAAAAGACCGGGTGTAAAATCGACCTTGAAGTTCTTTGACTCCAAGATTTCATTCCAGAAGACTCTCAATTGGTATTGGTTAGTTTTAGATTTTATTTGTAATTAAATAGTTGGATTTAAGCTTGGTTTTGTATCTTTGGGTGTGACAACCATTGATACCTAGCTTTAGCTTCTGTTTTTGGATCATTTGGTTACTGTTTTTCTGTTTGGATTCGGATTTGGTTATTGCAATCATTCGGTTACACTTAATATTGGTTTTTCGGTGTTTTGGATGTTTGTGTTTGGTTTGGTTATTGATTTATGTTTGGATATTGTTTTGACCTTGTTGGGACTGTTTTCCTTTGCTGAATTCAGTAACTAATTAGGTTAGTTTGTAGGCATTAAACCTTGGCTAGTAACTGTTTAGTAGAACTTTAGTTAGTGGCTAGTTTATGCTTTGCTTGGTTTTGCTTGTTTGGATGCCTTTGATTGCTTCTGATTCAGAGATGTACTTCTGATTTTAGAAAGTGACTAGGTCATTTGAGCATAGCTTAGCTTGGCTTGAGTGTGTTTGATCATTGCTTTGTTTGCTAGTGATTAGGAAGATAGAAACTAGATCCTCCGACTGTAGCAGTGACACTACAAGTTGGTAATCTCTCATCTAGTCTAACCACGAAGCTCGTGTGGATCGACCCTGACTACCGCTATACTAGTGTGTGTTAGGTTTTCTCTTATTTTTGACCGCACAACGACCGCTGCGTCGTCAAATTTTGGCGTCGTTGCCGGGGAGTTGTGCGCTTAGGATAGACGATCAGTAGGGTTGTTTCTTTTGATGTTTGATTTTAGTTTGTTGTTTTTTGGTATGTGTACGTCTTCATAATGGGCGATTACATGTACCTGGATCAGTATTATGAATATTATGAAAATCCGGCCGACACCTATTACGAGGATGATTACTACAATGGATCATCCGATGACAAAGGATGGCGGACCGAGGAGTCATCTCAACCTGAAAATTCAGCAACCTGGGCCCAACTTTGGGTACTCGTGTATAACACTCACCAAGAGCAGAAGGACCAGGCTGATGCTCTTGTAAGATTGCAAGCTTCTTTAGATCAGTTAGAGGAAAGTTGGAAATGTTCACCACCTTCGCCAGAACCGGAGGCGAGTGATTTTTATACTAATGATAATGTGTGTGAACTTGCATCACCCGAATATGTGATGGAAGGGCATGCACCGTGGGAAAGTCAAGAGACCACTGAGAGGGTCGAAAATGTTGTTGAGGAAGAGGTTGTAGGTGACAATGCTACCTCTGAGTCAACAGCTTTTGATGTTTTTGATATTTTTGAAAATGTTGATAATGTCGAGCTGGTGATGAGTGAATCCATACCATCACCAGACGATTTGATTGATGAGGAGGTTGTGGAGGAGGCTGTAAGTGACAGTACAGACCCCAGCCCAACAATTCCTAAAAATTTTGAAAATTTTGAGTCTTTTGAAAGTAAGGATCTGGTGATGGGTGACTTTGTACCACCATCAGATCAAACCAGTCACCCACTCTTGGTCCCGATCCACCTGTTGGACGATGATTAAGAAGTTGATGTTGACGAATTAATATTTGAAAATAATAAACTAGATTTTATCACCACTCATGATCTATTCATGAATGGAAAATTAGATGTGATCAATACCATCGATGAGGACATATGGAAGCATCCTGATATGTTGCCTTCCAATCCCACTCGATTGGAAAATCTCTACTGGCATTGCAAGCCAAAATTGCAACCTGAAGATAATATGTGGGACACTGGCAAAATGAGATCTATAAAACAACTACTGGGAGCGGCATTAGGCATGCTTCATGTCAAGCCTTTAACTTTAAAGAGATGTAGAAGGAAAGATCGGGCTTGGAGATTCAAAGCTACCTCCAAGCATTCACAGGAGTTAATTAAAAGACAGCAACCTGGCAGCAACAGGAGAACCAACAAGCCATTCGACCCAGGAAAGTTTGAGGAGCATGTGGGCAACGAAGGGACGGTGGTGACTGAAAATAGGCGAAGGAAGAAGGCGTACGATCCACCGTAGCTGTAGAATGAATAGAACGTCTGGCTGAAGACGTTAAACTTAGCGCTTGTTGGGAGGCAACCCATCGTGTCATAAGTTAGGATATATTTCTAGACATAAAATACATCAATCTTTTTGCAGGTACTATTGGTTTGAAATAAGTGTGGGGTCATTTGAGAAGTTTTGAAATTTTTTTAAGTCCGCGCCGCGGGTATTTGAATTACGCGACGCGGGATCGTAAACCAACCCGATGCGCAGGGGTTGATTTGGTGACACGCGCGACGCGCAAATAGCAAACCCGCGACGCGGTAAACGATCAGTCGGTTTTCTCCTTTATAAGGTAAGCCGCGGCTCACACGACCCACACGCGACTCGGAGCTCTGGTTATCGAAATTTTCTTGCAATTTTTCTTGCTCATTTTGTTCCCACTGCTAAGGTACGCCATTCTAACTATCTACTACTCGTTAAAACTAGCGATTAGGTAGTTAATTTTAGTGATTTGCCCAAAATAGTTCAAAACTTAGAATCACTAATGCTAGCTTATAGGGTGTTTGTTTTGCCAAATGGAGACCCTAGATGAGCTAGTCGGCACCTAGGCTACTTTGTGGTGAGATTACATTGAGTTTTAGCAGGTTAAATTGAGAGATGGGATCGGGGTTTGGAAACAGCCGCACGCCGCGCCGCGCCCTTGATCTTGGGCCGCGCCGCGGTGCGGCAGAGAAGACAAGGACTGATTTTGCAAAATTTTTGTTTTGTGGCTATATTTTCTTTTTGCAGATGATGTTCAGATCGGAGCATGCTTTCCTCCAGTTCCCCGCGGAGCTTGCCAGTTCGGCAGAGTACACCTCGTGGAGGGACGCATTGACTGCTCGCCGAGTTCTCGAGGCGACAGTCATCGATAGAGATATTCTGAGGGACGCCGGACTATGGGGTGCCATCGAGCCGTTCTTGCATCGCACCTGGACCCATGAGGAGGCATCATTCACATGTAGAGGATGGGACAGGATCATGGCCACGGACGAGGACGTGGTCTATACGGAGCTTCTCCTGGAGTTCCTGTCCACTATCCATTTCGCTCCCAGGGCATCGGATCCACGATCCAGGCTCGTACGCTTTCGTTTGGGAGGTGAGCACAGGGAGTGCAACCTTCGGGAATTCGGGAGGCGCACAGGCCTATACACCCCAGCAGACCTCCAGCACCGCTACTTCACCCGGTTCTTCGGGTCCTGCATTCAGGGGGAGCCGGACAAGGCTCCCAACATGGAGATTTGGACACCATTGTCCAACGTCAGGTACGAGGCAGGGACCTCGAGGGAGAGTCATCTACGCGATCCACTTCACCGCCTCATGCACCGGATCGTCTCCACCTCCATCATGCAGCGGGAGGGAGGCGAGAAGGTGTCTGGGGATGACATGACATTTTTATGGGCTCTCCTCGACTCGTCCCGATTCCTCCATCTCCCCTTCGCCCTTGCGATAGCTCTCTCCACCCACTCTACCGGCGCCTCCTCCAGCAGCCCACTAGCCAGGGGGTATTTCATTACCCGCCTGGCCCGATCCTATGGTATTATTACTGCCTCCGTGGCAGCCTCCTTGACCGCTCTGCCTCCATCGCGCACTACAGCACGCACTTTGGAGAGGATGCGGCTCATTGAGCTGCAGCGCCCAGGGCAGTACATCCGGGCCCCAACCGAGCCTCCTCAGGCACCTCAGCCCGCGTATGCCCAGCCTGGCAGGAGACGCAGAAGGCCAGAGCCAGCACCACAGCCCGCAGCCCCGACACAGCCACAGGAGGACTCAGCGGCCATCCATCGGTTGGAGGCCCGAGTTGCGAGGATGGAGGACCAGCTCGAGTGGATCGGGGAGGTACTTTTGGAGTTGGCCACTCAGCAGGGCCGACGTCCTCGACCATTCCCAGCCCGGGCCCACGATCATGAGGCCGGACCCTCCAGGCCGCCTGGCAGCGATTGATGTACCTTTTTCTTTCTTTCTTGTTATTTTTTTGGGATATATATACAAACTTATGACACTTCTATCTGTATATTTCTGTTCATGTTTTATTTGTCATGTTTGTTTTTAATTTATTTGTTAAGTTATGCATGATATACCAATGTGAGAAGGAGTTGTCTCAGACAAGTGTGGGGTCATCGTGCCCCCTCCACTTGTCTCGACCACCGGCGTGTTCACTGTAGCGCTACAACTCCAGAATACGAAATTGAGGATCCATTTGTACGCAATTATACCTGTGATATTGAGCACCAAGCAATCTATCATCCAAAAAGGGGTAACTCTTTCTCCCTTGTTTTGAAATAATTTTGTACAACGGGGACGTTGTACGGTTTTAAGTGTGGGGTGTGGACGGTCGAAAGAGAATGTTTTTGAAATTTTTGCAGAAATGATCAATTTTTCAATTTTTAGCAATATTTTTCAAAATTTTTAATAAATTGCAATTTTGAAATGAATGATTTGTGATTGTGATAGCATTAGTATTTTTCAAGAAATGTTATTTATTTGTGATCATACTATTAGTTAGTCAAATAAGTTGAGTTTTATGAGTTTAGAAGATTGAGCTGTTTTAGGATTGGAATTTAGGAAGGAAAAGTCAATCTGTGGCCTTTGTTGTTCGAGCCGGTAGGTCTAAAATGGGTGGGTCTTATGCACCTTACCACCTAAGATCGTCTGGTCTGGGATGGTATTTCTGAAAGCTCGCTACACGGACAACATCGAAAGTCATGGACAATTCCTTAATGTCCTTTAGAATCTGAATGAGTAAGTACACTTCATTGTGGACAGAAAGTTTGTAATCAAGGGTTCTCTAGAAAGCCATGAATTCCAAAGAACAATTCAATTATGTTTTCACGAACTATTTCACTCTAACTCAAATAACAATAAACTTTGAAACTAAACACAGTCAAAAAAAATTGTTTGATTCTTTATTATAATTTGTTAAAAACTCTCTTGCTTGGGGACAAGCAAGGCACAATTGTGGGGTGTTTGACAACGCCTAGTGATATCAAGTATTTTAGGCGTTGTTGAGCCCTGTTCTTGATAAAATTATATCAAATATGTCTGGGTATTCTCACTTTTTGTGCCAGGACTTGTTCGGAGAAAAAGAATAGAAACAGGGACTAAAAACGTGGAAAAGGAAGAAGTTGGGAAGGAATAAAAAATCAAGAGAACTCGTATGCGTGCCGCGGGAATTAACCATGCGCGACGCGGGCTTAAGGCGGTGGAACACATTCAAATGCCGAAGAATCGGGAAGAGATCAGTACGCGCGCCACGGATTTCACTTCTGCACGGCGCGGCTGCGGGAAATTTACAAGTATAAATAGATGCATTTTCAGCTGAAAATCCGAGAAAAGACCGAGTGTAAAATCGACCTTGAAGCTCTTTGACTCCAAGATTTCATTCCAGAAGACTCTCAATTGGTATTGGTTAGTTTTAGATTTTATTTGTAATTAAATAGTTGGATTTAAGCTTGGTTTTGTATCTTTGGGTGTGACAACCATTGATACCTAGCTTTAGCTTCTGTTTTTGGATCATTTGGTTACTGTTTTTCTGTTTGGATTCGGATTTGGTTATTGCAATCATTCGGTTACACTTAATATTGGTTTTTCGGTGTTTTGGATGTTTGTGTTTGGTTTGGTTATTGATTTATGTTTGGATATTGTTTTGACCTTGTTGGGACTGTTTTCCTTTGCTGAATTCAGTAACTAATTAGGTTAGTTTGTAGGCATTAAACCTTGGCTAGTAACTGTTTAGTAGAACTTTAGTTAGTGGCTAGTTTATGCTTTGCTTGGTTTTGCTTGTTTGGATGCCTTTGATTGCTTCTGATTCAGAGATGTACTTCTGACTTCAGAAAGTGACTAGGTCATTTGAGCATAGCTTAGCTTGGCTTGAGTGTGTTTGATCATTGCTTTGTTTGCTAGTGATTAGGAAGATAGAAACTAGATCCTCCGACTGTAGCAGTGACACTACAAGTTGGTAATCTCTCATCTAGTCTAACCACGAAGCTCCTGTGGATCGACCCTGACTACCGCTATACTAGTGTGTGTTAGGTTTTCTCTTATTTTTGACCGCACGACGACCTAGGCGTGTCAGTTAATAAAGATTAAAACTTTAATGTGTGTTAAAAGTATGTAATAGATGACTATTCATTGCAACTTGTTAGTTTTCATGACCATTAAGACTAACCAGAACCAATATTACATTATATGAACTAGATATCCAACAATAAAGTTTGGTAATTTGCATTACCCTTGTGATTAACTACTTTAGAGACATAGGGTTAATATTCAGACCAAGAAGTTAATCATTTTATGAATCAATGAATGACTTTTCAATAACCATTGCACTCCTGAGAATCAACCATAACTAGGAAGTTGTCAACCCAACTAAAATACCTTTTATACATGTTTAAATCCCGAATCTAGACCTATCTTTTGTATAATAGTTTAGTTTATTTATAATAAAATCCCCCCATTTAAGTTTTTGTCTAATTTAATTAACAATTGAATCTACTGAATGTATCATGTTTATTCTCTAAGTGTTCAACAATCCATTATTACCATAGTTATACTACTTCTAGATTAGGTACAGTGGCTAGTATGTGACAATGCTTAGTTTTGATAAATACATTTATAAATTCTAGACGAGATTTTACACACTAAGTTTTTTGGCATTTGCCAAGAACTTGTTTCATATGCATCAAGTTTATAGCATTGTTGCCGAGGAACTAGGAGTGAGCAAAAATCGAACCGCAAAAACAGTAAAATCGAAAGCGAAAAACCGAAAGCGAACGAATAAACCAATGGTGCAGTTTCTTATCTTTTAAAAAACGATTATTTGCAGTGTAGTACGGTTTTGCATTATATACCACACCACACAAACCGCACCGCATCAGTTGTAAAAATCGGATCGCAAAACGCGTCATATGATATTTTAAATATTTAATTAATACATATTGCATATTTAAGTTTTTATTAAATAAAGTAGACTAAAAAGAAGCTAGAAGTAGATTTAATTTTAATCTAAGTCTCTGACATAGACGAATATTTAGTTTGAATATTTAAAATATGTATTTTTCATCACATAATATCATTTTTACGTTTTTTCAAATATGTTTTAGCAATGATTTTAATCTTTTTAGCACTTTAACAACTAACTCGTGATAAAAATGTTTTACATTTGTGCTCAATTTATTATACAACCAAAAAATATAATTATAATCCATTGATTTAGCGCTTTTATAACCGCTCTAATGTAAAAACCGTATCGTAGCTATTGCGGTTTATAAACCAAACCGAACCACATAAAAACCGAATCACACTTAAAACCGCAAACTGCACCAAATATAAAAACTGAATGGTGCGATGTTAACAATCTAAAAGCTTATCTATGCTGTTTTTGGTGCGGTTTTAGCATAAATCTGCACCACGCTCACCCTACGAGGAACGACTTAATTTGATTTAGTTAATTCAACTGTTAGTTATTCGACCATGTCTGTGAGAATTTTCTCATACGAAGTCTTATCTCTTGTATAATTGTTTAGTTTATTTTATAATAAAATCCCCCATTTATGTTCGTGTCTAGGTTATCTAGCAGTTGAATATTGATCATGTCCGTTTTACAAGTGTTTGACAACTCGTTCTTAGTACAGCTATATTGTTTCACGATTAGGTATACTGTCTAATATGTGATAGTCCTTAGTTTTGATAAGTATATTTATGAACATGTAAACGAGATCCTGCATACTATGTTTTTGGCATTTCTCACGGACTGGTTTCACATGCATCAATAATCATTGTTTGTTATTTCTTTTGATTCCAAATAATTAAGAAGTTAAATTTAAACTTCCGCTATGTTTTAATTATTAGAAATAACTTCCATGTTATTCTTTGATTAGGTTTGTTGAAGGCTATCACTTTTGTAATTAGACTTGAGACTCTATTAATATCCCAACCCCAACAATTCATATGTGATAACTTCCCCAAAGACTTCCACAGCACCAATTCAGACTACTTCTCGAAAAGTTTCTTTCTCTCCTCTTGTTTTTATGTCGGGAAATTATGCAATTTTCAATATTTGTTCGCTTAAAACGAAACTGATGCCGTAATACGAATTACATACAACTCCCACTCAATCACACAAGATTATTAAACCTCAGACCAAATTCGATATACCGATACACAAATAATGCAAAGGTGTTTAATAAGATCATTGTACATCTTTAAAATTAAATTTCTCATAATCAGTCATATTCAATCCCAATTCACAAAAAAAAAAAAAAAAAAAAAAAACCAAAAAACCAAAAAACCAAGAAACCAAAAAACAAAAACAAATAAAACAAATCAAAAAAAAAAAGAAAAAGAAAAAGAAAAGCAAAAAATACATAAGAGCGTTGGTTCACTGTTATTTCAACGGTACATTCCTCCGTGAACTATCGGTGGCATATGTACTCCATGATTCTGCCTTTCCATGTTACCTTCCCATCCTGAAATCCAACAAATTTTGATATCAAACTTCGATAAATAATATTCTCATATCACATGACATATACATCTTGGCAAGCTAGTGAGACCGGTTTACCAATAGATATGTCAAATCCACGATGTTTAAGCTCACGATATTCCTGACACAAGGCACAAGGTTCACAGAAAAAATGAACAAGGCAATCGGGACAAGGAGTTTCGCGTAGACCGTACTGAATCCTCATATTAGTCCGATATGTACAAGAATACATGCACCCACAACATGTCAGAGCCTGGATTAGAGAGTACAAAGCCCCGTGTACCCCGCAAGCTGTATAATACATTGACAAATATGTTTATCCCGTATATTAGAAAAAAAAAATCGGTTTATAAATGTGGCAAATTAAAAAATTTGCGTAAACGCTGAGTTTAAATTAACAATTATTGATATATTTAGCAAAATAATTCACTTACAAGTGTTCCCTTTGTCAATGATCTCAGCTATTTGTCCAAAAGTAATGCATGGGCACCAACATGTTAAGCAACCTGTGGTTCAGAAACTATGGTTAGTTAGTTGTACCAGACGTATATAAAAAGTGACCAGCAATTGACTTACAGTTGGGGACATCGGAGCAGCAGGCACAAAGGCTGCTGGACCAGCTGACGTTGAGGGGATGAGGAGCTACATATTGAGCTGGAACGCTGGTGGAATGCGGCTGCGCAGGTGGTGCTGCTGGTTGTTGGTAATATGATTGTGGAGGAGCTGACGGTGGCGGTGATTTGGGGGAATAGTCTTGTGAGAGAGAAGGATACATAATGAAAGATGAGTTGTTTTCTGGTGGTTAAATCCCGTAAATATTTGATTGAAATTAAGTTTTCTAAATGAATATTTAATGTTATAAACAAAAACTATTATCTAATTCATCAACTTGGGAGTTTTAAATAATGTTGACCAAGACCTTGTTCTTATCGATAAAAGTTTTTCAAAGCCTCTTTGCACTTGCCCGATATTTTATTTTATAGGTTTTTTAAAGAGTATTGATAAAAAGAACTCATGAGGGGTCAGTGAAACTCAACTCATACAATACATGCATACATTCACACACATAGAATGAGATTTATTTAAGATCACCCTCTTTTAAATCCATCCATATAATTAACTTTAACTTAACTGCATCAAGACGGTCAAAAGACTAACAAGCTATGTTTTAATCCGTTTTAGATAATTAACAAAATTAGTTTTTTTAAATGAGGTTACTAGATCTTGTGGTTAATAATATTACTATGCATAACTGGTTATACTAATTGATAAAGAGATCGACATTGTTGGTGCTAGGAAATCAATGTATGATATGCGAATGGTATAAACACGTGTTGATTATTCACGCACGTTTTTTTGATCATTTTTTACTTCCCATGGGATAGCTTTGAAAACAACGTGTCACGTAATGAAACCATCACTCGTCAAGCTCGCGAGAGGGGAAACCCTTCTTAGATCCATACATTCATGTTTCACTAATTTCTATTTGAAAACTAAAACATCTTGATCATCCTTGTAACGGTCAATCAAGAAGTTCATTGGTGTTCTTTCTTACCAGGATTACCCCCTAAACACATAAAGAATGTCCCTTACCATGTTATTTCAGTACATGAAATTCAAGAGCTCTTTATAATGTACTACATGCTCCCAAAAAGGATTTTAAGCATGCATTACGTCAAACTTGTCATATCTCATCAACTACAAATAACAAAACTATGAGTCAATACTTGAGATAGTACGATACTCCATTGATGATATATTTTTGCCTAAACCATCTATATGGATAGCTAAAAGGAAATCTAGAGGTTGTGGTGCTCGTCACTCGAAACTGCTTTATATCTTACGGTCAAGTTGAAGTGTACATGCATGTCCTGCAATTTTTACTAAATATGGTGTTTTCTAATACATTTTGGGCTTTAGGGGCATTCAACTTGTTAGAAAACTGCAAAAGTCAATGCACATAATCATATCTCGAATACAAAACAAACCAAAAACCATTACTAGAAAATATACCTTTAATGACACACGAACAATGACACACGCTAATTTATGACATACAAAAATAGTGTGTCATAAAGAAAATGTCATGTTTCTTAAAATCTGAAAGATTTACGACATACATAATTGTGTGTCGTAAATCTTTGTCATGTTTTATAAAATTTATGACTTACAAATTTAAGTGTCATATTTTAATGTCATAAAATGAATTTAAAAAAAAAAACACACGGAGTACACTTGATTATTTGTGTGTCATCTTGAATTAATTGTGCGTCGTCTTATTTCCGGCCTCTTTTCCTTTCCGTTCACAACAATTTAGGGTTAGTCGGTTTCAACTCTATTGCTCATTACCCTTCTTCCTCTCGTTTCCATCTCTCTCTAGTCTTACCGATTCATCTATCATCTTCAAAACATACTTAACCGAAGTCATCTTCTGAGTTCTCTCATGCTCCTACGATTCAAGGTTCAATCTCGAATCTCCCTCTCTTCAATACTATCTTCAAAGGTTTCTTCCCTGTAGTCACTGCGATTCGAAACACGCTTCAACTGGTCGACATGTTTAGTGCGATTCAACAGTCGGAATCGGTTCCACCGGTTATTTCTAGGGCTTGGAGTCGATAGGTATGCATTTCATCGGTGCTTTCTAGGGCTTGGAGTCGGTTCCACCGGTGATTTCTTAACTTATCTTGTGATCTAGTTCCAATTTTCATCTGTTATCATAATTCTAAGATTCTTTCGAGTTATTAATGGGCTTGGAGTCGACAGGTATGCATTCCATCGGTGCTTTCGTTGGCATCAACCATTTCTTATGTGAAGAACTTTCTAGTTTGACTTGATTACTAAGTTTTTTTAAGCAGATTTATATTGAGAAACTATGGAATCCTGCTGATTCTGGTGGTTGGAGACCTTCGTCCACTCCTAGATCTAACTGGTTGAATTGAAGAACCAAAGCTCATGTTCCTTTCAATTGACCAACAAGACCGATCAATATATCGCCTTCAAAGTACTATATCAGTACCTAAATTTCTTCACTAGCTTTTAATTTTCTGTTCTTTCACAAAGTTCTCAAGCTTTTATTATATGGTTTGAAGGTTAAACCAACAAATCCAAGAAATACTATGTTCGTCCAAACACTGGAATTGTGCAACCAAGATAGTTTGTAATGTCACAGGTATATACTTGTATTAGCTTATCAAGATAACTGTTAATAATCCCTTGATGTAGTAGAACTATGTGAATCAGTTTTTAGTTATCTAGATTATACTATTAACTATTGTCACAAGAATGGTAAAGATTTTTTTGGGGGTTTTATAAGTTTGCGGAGAATTAAACTTCATAGAGATGAATATGTGATATAACTTCTTTTTTTGCTCTTATTTTCATTGATTTTTGGCTTTTTACAAGATATTTATTTGTTTGTATCATCTATTGTGCGTGTGTGTGTTTAACTAAATATTTTTAATGAGCAAAGATCTAATATTTTGGTTTCTGCTTTCTGTTTCGTCCTTTTGTGGGTTTATTCAATTGATTTGTATTTTTTTGTTATGGTGATGTTTGTAGGTTGTAATATCTCATATTCTTGCATGTTTAGCTTTGTATTTAACATATCATTAAGATCTACCATGATTATTGTCTTTTTCTTCAGTTCTTTCTATGTTTATTTCATGAACTCTGTACTTATGTCACTGTTTTCTGCTTGACCGTTTTCTTCTTATATAACTTAGTTTTTCCCAAAAATAGTATGTTGCCATTATAAGTGTGGAATTACATGTACAGGTTGAGAAACTTTCATCCTACTTGGAGAAAATGCCATTCATTTACTAGAATGTAAGGACTATTACATTTATTTATGAAAGATCAATCTGTGTAGGAGCACTAAGACGTTGGTAAAGACTATTTACCCTAAAAGTTTAATTACCTTATTCTTTAGTTTAAATATTCAATGTTTATATTTTAAAATACTTGCAAATGCAAGTTTAACTATAACTAACTATTTTATTTGAACCATGTTGAAACAGGTTGCTTTTTGTGACATGGAATCGGATTCTTCTTCGGATCATGCCGAAAACTCCAAACAAAGAGGTCCGACAATAAAATCAAAATCTACTAAAGGGAAAGTTATAGTTACGTGCAATAAATGTAATTTAATATAATTTGAAATGTAATTTAATAAAATCAAAATCTACTAAAGGGAAAGTTATAGTTACGTGTGTCGTAAATGCGTGTCTGAAAATACGTGTGGTAAATGTGTGTCGTAAATGTTTGTCGTAAATGTGTGTCATAAATGTGTGTCATAAATTTATGGCACACAAATGTGTGTCATCTTTCATTTATGACTAGGGCTTCAATGACACACATTTGTGTGTCATCTGTACCCTTTAATGACATGCAATGCGTGTCATTAAATGTATATTTTCTAGTAGTGAACATAATAGTAATCAACAACGCATATGCCACTGTCTCGTAACATTTGGGTCATAAAGATTATAAAAGAATAGAAAGAAGCCTCTACTATCAAATACAGCCCCAGGCCACCAACCGGACAGGGAAAGAAGCAAGTCACCATTGAATGTCTCCAAAGAAAAGATTTCCACATGATACAACCTACTCAATCGAACTGAGTAACCTTTTCTCAAATAACAATGTCGTATACTACATTTGTATAGTTTGGCATGCCCTTAAGTCAAAGAAAATTTTACAAATACCCATACAATATCGAACCAAGAGGAGCTCTACTCTACGGGTCACCTAACTATGGAAGAGACACATGATGTCCAATGTTATGGCCAACTTCTCTAAATCTCTAAAGTTTCTTCCATAATCAAGTATGATGCATTGAAGAAGCTCGCAATTGTCTTGAATATTATGCACCAGAAGGTACAATAAAAGATAAAAAAAAGTGGTCCCAAGGGCCACCTTGTTGTACTCTATTATTTGACTCGATTTTAACATTATAGATTACATTATTATTTCGTATCATGCCAATAATAGTTTAATATATACGGTTATGGTTGGCATTTTCATTCTGCTCAACATATTGACAATTATTTAATATCTTGACCTAAATAACATCTTGGGGACATACCATTGTTTTTATTGTCATTGATTAAACATGTCATTAAGCTAAGAACGAGCATTGACCAAGTCAAAGAGACATAAGCAAAGATAATATTTGATTGTTTCTCCAGAATCAACGGTGAAATGAAGATAAAAAGGGAGATCTCGAGTTTGTAGGATAGTTAGTTACCTTATCCTTGTATAAATACGAGAGATATAGAACAAAAATCATGCACTGGCTACATATATTCTCTTTATACTCAATTTTAGAAAACCTCTCAACTATAGTCTTTATTCACTGATCAAATTTCTAAGGCAGTGTGACGTTTGTCACCTTCTGAGGTTTTATGTTAGAGATCTTGAACGATCACGGACTTTCTCCGTAAGATCTTGTGTTGTGTTCTTATTTTTAAATCCAACACCCTATGCAGTTATCGCGGTCAAAACCGTAATCGCGGTAACCTACCGATATTTAATTTTGCGGTTCTCGCGGCGGTATAGCAGTGGTATAGCGGTTTTTTTATTAATATGTAGAATTCATGACATATTATTGTTGAGTGTCGTAATCAACAAAATAAAAGAATTGAAATATGGTTTGAAATGATTTATTAATTACCAATATTTCGTGATTGCACTACTTGTTATAAATACTAACTGTGTAGTATAAATGGCAAGCAGGGTCGATCCACAGGGAGCGATGGTCTAATGGATTACACCTTGAATTCACGGAAGTCAAACTTGTAAAGAAAGTAACAAAAGGGGGGTTTTGATGAATAGTTGGACAACAATTATGTAAATGTCGAGAACAAATAACTTGGGACAAAATATATAGAATGATTGTTTTTATAATTTGGGGACAAATTCTGGTTTTGCATTTGTAGTCATATGATTGGAAATAACAATAAGAATGATGTTTATAACTTTAATCTTTCTAAGTTGGTACTTTGTGTATGCCGAAAGCTCGCACATACACCATTCACCTAATGTATCTTAGTCAAGAGAAGCTCATTAACTAAGACTAATCTTACTAATCAAATATAGATAAGATCATAGAATTTGAATGAAAGATTGCGTTATGTTTTATGTGAACGTTCCCAACAATGTTCAATACTCCTAAACAAGCGTTGAAGCGTTAAAACATGAGATATGATTTTCACCTAATTAAAGATGATTATCACCAATAACATTTTATAAAACAATTACGGATTTTATAATTTGTATGATTAGATTGATTGATATTTAAGATCAAATGGCCAATATGAAATAAATAAAAATCAAACACTTGTTAAATCTCAAAATCATATCACTAGAAAGATATAAAATCAAACATCAAACTTTATATTAAATCACAATCATAATCCTTAATACAAAACCAGAAAATAAGGTTACTAGCCACTCATGACTAGTAAAAGATAAAAGAACTTACAAAATGAAGATAATCCACACTTGAAGTTGCACACAAACTCAAACACAATGTATCTAGAGAGTAATCAGAAAATAATGGAAAGATGGCCTGCTTCTAAGGCTAACTAGACACATCTATTTATACTAACACACCAAGGGCAAAATGGTAAAATGGACAATGGCAAACATCATCATTCCAAGACCCACTTCTTTCATCACATGGCCTCAAAATCAGGTTGGATCTGGATCTGGTCGTGTAGCATGGGAATGACAGCACAAGAAGGAATAAACAACTCAAAGTGGGCCAAAAAGCAGATCTGGTCACCAGGAAAAGTTACACGGCCGTGTAATTTCTTGGGCCAAAATTACACGGTCGTGTAATCCTGCATTTCTCCTGGATCTTCCCCTGAGCTGACATGGCATCCACGTGGCATAGCAAAGTTACACGGCCGTGTAACTTTGGCCCATAAAGTTACACGGGCCGTGTACTCCACTGTGTTCGGGACGACGATTTTGTAACTTCTTCGTTTGAGCTCCGTTTCTTCTGAAATTTCTTGTGTAGCTTCCTATTGTCATCCAATGCAAGATTCAACCCTCAAAAGCACCTGAAAACAACCACAAAATGTGAAAGTAGGTTGCTATTCTTGAAATCCCGAAAAACATGAAAATATGCAATAATGAGAATGAAATGCAAGGTAAAACAAGGATAAAAATGCATGAAAACATGCTTAGAAATACACCTAACAAATATCCCCAAGCTTAGACTTTTCTTGTCCTCAAGGAAAACAAGGATCTAAACAATGTGGAAAACAAACTACAAAGTATAAAAAGAATAGACACCCTAGGTAGCAACCAAGACAACATCGATCATAACTAAAAATCATGTCAATTTGGACCCTACACACATATAAGTTAGACCATCTATTCAAAACAAAAGACCATTAAAAGGAACAAATTTTTATCAATTACTTAGCATACGCACGTTGGGACAAAATATAAACTCACACATGAAACCTTCACTCGTTATTCAAAGCGTCTCGCAAGCAAAGGATGTGCTCACAATTGTTCACTCCTCTCGTGTTTATTCACTCATGTCACAAGATGTGTGACCTTGCAAGTTCCATTTTCAAGATTTGGCTATAGACACTCATTTTTATAGGAGGGGCGCTCGGATATCGAATCTAGGAAGCTTATACTAAGTTGACTTTGCTCAAGTCCTCCAATCGACCTCATTTGCATATTTATTTACTAAACACATGATTTTTCAAAACAGAGGGACAAAAATTTACAACTCAATTCCTATTTACAAATGATAGATACCTAGACGACCGAGACAACCAAATCTTTTGAACTTCATTTTTGACCAAAGATGTATGAAGAATTTTTAAAACATGGTCAATGAAGTTGTAACTAGATCAAAATTAGATTTGGTTGTTGAAAGCAAAAAGGATGAAATGAGGCTTTCAAACAAGTAACCGCTTTATTGTATTTTTGTGGAAAATTTTCATTTTTAAAATGACTCGAGTGATCACTTGGTTCGGTCTTTTTTTTTTTTTTTTTTTTTTTTTTTTTTTTTAATTTTTTTTTTTTTTTTTGTTTTTGTTTTATTTGACCAATCTTTTAGAACCAAGTGAAACAATTTCTGGATTTTCACCATAAAAAGAATTTCACAAAATTTTTGCTAAAATGATTAGACAAAATATTTTTATGCTATTTTTGTAATCATAATAAAAATTTAAACACACTAATGACCAAAATAATATAAACAAGGCCATATGACATCTATTAACACCTAGTACTACACAAAACAAAAAAATGTAGAAAATAAGATTTTTGTCCATGACTTTGGAAAATCGCGATTTTGAGATAAACCTTATGTTTAATAGACAATATGCAAATGTATGGTCATGAGGGGGAACTAGTGCAACTTCCATAGTATTTCTCCTAGTCGATTACACACATTGATGAACTCACGGGTGAATAAAGCATCCTTTGCTAGAATAATTTTGATTCAATTTCATGTGTGTTTTATAATTCTCCCAATCGTATCTATGCTAGAAAATTAATAACAAGAAGTTCCTAATGAAGATCTAAGGTTTCAAAAGATGGTGATGTTGCATGTATATAGGGGACAAAAATACAAGAAGTTTAACTATGAGATGTATTATGGTTGCAATTTAAAGGTGTCACATAGGTGAGAAGCAAGAGATAACAAAAATGCATGCAAAAGTTTAAAATAAATGCAAGAAATAAAATATTTTTAATTTTTGTTGTTTTTTTAAAATTTTTTTTTTTTTTTTTTTTTATCGAATAAAGGGATTTATTCCCCCATCCCCAAGCTTAAAATAAATGCAATGTCCACAATGCATTAGGGAAGGAGAAAGAAAGAAACAACCTACTGAGGGTCGGGGAAGGGTCCCCGTGGCGGAAATGGAGGGTATGGGTATGGTGGGAAATACGGGTAAGGTGGGAATTGAGGGGGCGGGGGTGGTTGGCTGCCTGGCTGCTGTTGTTGCGGTGGCTGTAGTGGTTGCTGCTGTTGCCATGGGTTGAAGGCAACGGATCTTTGTATGTCAGAGAGTATAGACATAACATCTTGGTTATGTTTATATTGGTTCTCTCTAAACTGCTCAAAGTCTTGGCGCAGCTCTATTTGGTGTGTATCAATCTCACCCAGATTATCATAGATACCTTGATAATCAAGGCGAAGATCCGCAAGCTGGGAGTTGATGCTAGAAAATTGCTCCATGTATAGACTGTGCTCTGGAGGAAATGAGCTAGCAGAGCTTGAAGGGCCAGGCTCCTGGGGCTGTCTGGGTGGTGGGCTGGGCTCTCGAGGGGGTAGGTTGGGAGCGGGTAGTTGTATTCCCATGTTGGAATGAGGCTTCCAATTTGTGGTGGAGACTGGGTCGGCTAATCGTAGGATTCGGGCATTTCGGTTGTTCACCCGTAGGTAGTCGCGTCCGTCGGCTTGCCATATTTCGTCTGATTCGGGGCGTCGAAATAACCTCATACCCTCAAGAACATCAGAGGTGAGGTATCGTTCACCTCTGACTATCTCGAGGTTATCAGGAAATCTGATGCCCAGGGCTGGATGCTTGGCTATTAAAGTGATAATGCCACCGCAATGTAGCTGGCCAGATGAACTTCTACTTAGTTTAAGTAGTTTGTACATGATCCAGGATCCAAAATTTGGGGTTTTAGGCCCTGGATTAATCATGCAGTAGAGAAGTTCAAGCTCATTTAGGCCAGCCTTGCTTATCTCTTCTTGTGGGAAGAGGATAGAGGCAATGATGCGGTGCGTGACTTTTAGGACGGGGTGGATGATGCTGGAGGCTTTGGCATTACTGGGTCGGTAGAAGTTTTCTGTGGAAATTCTGGTCCAGAAATTGCCAACTTCCCGGTGGAACAGTTTGTTCAGTTTGCCTCTTTGGTCATAAGTGTTGGCCACCGGTGCGCCAATAAGTTCACACAATTGGTTTTGTGTGATTTGGTGAGACCTGTTGAACATTCTAAAAGACAGAACTGAAGTATGAACGTTAAATTCAACGGAAGACAAAAATTCGATAGTGGGGTTGGAATAGCTTTTCTCGCTTATATTCATCAACCCTTCCCAACCAATATTGGACAGGAGTTTGCGTACTCCTGCCTCTATGTGTAAGTCTCGCAGAGTTGGGACATCTACAAATTTTTGTGCCTGTCCAGTTCTTTCCAAGAAGTTATAAAAACGTGCCTCTTGGGCATCGGTCATGAATGCGATACCCGCATCGCCCATATCAAAGTCCTGCTGTTCGGGCTCCTCATCGGAAGAGCCACTAGAGGCCGAATACACGATTTGCCTTTTATTACCCCTAGAGTAGGTACGGGATGATGAGGCCATTTTTTTTTTATTTTATCAAAGAAATTTGGACAAAAACAACACTCAAACAATAAAACACACAAATATAAACACAAAGGTTTCACAATTCAAAGCCAATAACCAATTATCTAGCCAAAAACCAAAAATTATGAAGATTTTGAGTTTTTGAAAGAATTTACCGAATTGAAGCTTGACAATGGTGATATTGACCTTGATTCCTTGTATTCTAACCTTCTCCAAGCTTGAACCTAAGCAATTTCAACAATTTAGCAAATAAAATTCAAAACCCTCTTTTTCTAGGGTTTCAAGAAATTCCGAATTTCACCATGGATTTGGATGATTCTTGTGGTCAAAATGATGGAAAAGATGAGAAATAGTGAAACTAACCTTTGGATTTTAACAAATCTTGAAGAAATTAGGAGAAAAAATGAGGAAATTGAAATGTTCTTGTGTTCTATCGGACTCGGCAGGAGCATATGAAGCAAATCGCAGCTTTGTAATGAATAAAATGAAGTGTTTGCCTTATATAGTGTGCAAAATGACGAAATTGCCCCTGGCCACAATTACACGGCCGTGTAATTTCTTAGGCCACAATTACACGGTCGTGTAATGTGAGATTATGACCGGCTTTGATTTTTGACCATATGTTGATGTTACACGGTCGTGTTATATTGTACTCACATACTACACGGTCGTGTAATGTGCAATTGTGACCGATACGAAATTTTACTCTTTATAAGTTACACGGCCGTGTAACTTCTTGGTATAAAGTTACACGGTCGTGTACCATACTGTGAAGGTTTTTTCGTTTTTCGTATCTTGAGCCTCGGTAGTCCGTTTTCATTTCCGATCGGTTTCTCACGTAGGTAATTGAAAGTTATATACAGAAAAATTATAAAAATACAAAAAATCACACTTTAAAAAAAAATGACAAAAATAACCCCGGGTTGCCTCCCGGTTAGCGCACTTGTTTAACGTCGTTGGCTCGACGCATGGCTCCCAAAAAAAGATTATTGGGAGCGGGCCGGCTCGTCTAACTTTTCGTCTTCAATGTTTTGTTCGACGAAATTTTCGTAGAAAGGTTTTAGCCGGTGGCCATTTACTTTAAAAATCTTTCCAGTTGTATCGCTTCTTATTTCTACTACACCATAAGTAGAAATATTAGTTACAATGAAAGGTCCCAACCATCGGGACTGAAGTTTTCCTGGAAAAAGTTTTAGACGGGATTGAAAAAGTAACACTTTTTGGCCAATCTCAAAGCTTTTCCGTGTATTGACTTTGTCATGGAAGGCTTTGGTCTTTTCTTTGTAGATTTTAGAATTTTCATAGGATTCGTTTCTTATTTCTTCCAATTCTTGGATTTGAAGTTTCCTATGAATTCCATTATCTACAAAATTTTGATTTAAGCGTTTGATGGCCCAATACGCTTTGTGTTCAATTTCAACCGGTAAATGACATGCTTTTCCAAATACAAGACGGTAAGGAGACATACCGATTGGTGTTTTATACGCGGTGCGGTATGCCCAAAGAGCATCGTCTAAACGGATACTCCAATCCTTACGGCTCGTACTTACCGTTTTTTCCAAGATGGACTTGATTTCTCGATTGGAGATCTCGGCTTGTCCATTTGTTTGTGGATGGTAAGCGGTGGAAACTCGATGTAGGACTCCGTATTTCTTGAAGAGCGCCTCTATCGTTCGGTTGCAGAAATGTGATCCTCGATCACTTATAAAAGCTCTCGGCATTCCAAATCGACTAAAAATGTTGGCTTTTATAAAGTCTGCAACTACTTTGGAATCATTAGTCCGTGTGGCTTTTGCCTCTACCCATTTAGAGACATAATCCACAGCTAGAATTATGTACATATTTCCAAAGGATGACGGAAACGGGCCCATGAAATCTATACCCCATACATCAAATATTTCGCAGAAGAGTATGGAGGTTAGTGGCATTTGGTCCCTTGGTCTAAGGTTTCCAACTTTTTGACATTGCTCGCAAGATTTGCAAAACTTGTAAGCATCGGCAAAAATAGTGGGCCAATAAAATCCGGATTCAAGGACCTTATGGGCCGTTCTCTTAGGACCAAAATGCCCTCCACAGGCTTCAGCATGACAGAAGTTTAGAATAGAGTGTACCTCACGGAGATCTACGCATCTCCTTATGATTTGGTCGGGACAAAATTTCCACAAGTAAGGCTCATCCCACACATAATGTTTTGAATCTTTCTTCAGTTTGTCCTTCTGAGCTCGAGTGTAGTCTGAAGGGAAATTTTTGGTGACCAAATAGTTTACCATGTCAGCATACCATGGTGTGATTGACTGGTTGGTAAGCAGCTGTTCATCTGGAAATGAATCATTTAGTGGGGTTGGATCTTCATTGTTGATGATCCTACTTAGATGGTCTGCAACTAAGTTTTGCTTTCCGCTTTTATCCCGGATTTCCAGATCGAACTCTTGAAGTAGTAGGACCCAACGAATGAGCCTAGGCTTCGCGTCTTTCTTTGTCATCAAATACTTTAACGCTGCATGGTCAGAAAAAACAATGACTTTAGTTCCCAATAGATATTGTCGGAATTTTTCCAAAGCAAATATGATGGCAAGAAGCTCCTTCTCTGTTGTTGAATAATTGCTTTGAGCGGGGTCCAATGTTTTCGAAGCGTAGTAAATGACGTGGGGAACTTTATCCTTCTTTTGCCCCAACACCGCCCCTACCGCGTGATTACTTGCATCGCACATAATCTCGAATGGTAGACTCCAATCTGGCGGTTGAATGATGGGTGTGCTTACCAACAGGTTCTTCAAAGTTTCAAAGGATTGTTTGCATGCGTCAGAAAATTCAAATTCTACTTCTTTTTGTAGAAGTTCGCACATTGGTCTTGAGATTTTTGAAAAATCTTTGATGAACCTCCTATAAAAACCTGCATGACCAAGAAAAGAACGGACCTCTCGGACACATTTTGGGTAGGGTAGAGTTTTAATAACATCAATTTTTGCTTTGTCTACCTCTAAACCCTTTGCTGAAACAACGTGTCCTAGTATGAGTCCTTGGTCAACCATAAAATGACATTTTTCGTAATTTAAAACCAGATTGGTTTCAATGCATCTTTTCAAAATTTTTGTCAAATTATTTAAGCACTCTTTAAACGAATTTCCATACACAGTAAAATCATCCATAAACACTTCTATAATCTCTTCAACATACTCGGAGAAGATACTCATCATGCACCTTTGGAATGTGGCGGGGGCATTGCAAAGCCCAAAAGGCATCCGCCGGTACGCAAACGTGCCAAAGGGGCATGTGAACGTTGTTTTCTCTTGATCTTCCGGTGCAATGGGTATTTGGTGAAAACCTGAATATCCATCTAGACAACAATAATGAGTTTTTCCCGCTAACCTTTCCAACATTTGGTCGATAAAGGGTAGTGGGAAATGATCTTTACGAGTAGAAGAGTTTAGCTTTCGGTAATCAATACAAACACGCCACCCGTTTTGCACACGGGTGGGTACCAACTCACCTTGCTTGTTTTCCGTTACCGTGATTCCGGTCTTCTTTGGGACGACTAGGATTGGACTTACCCACTTGCTGTCTGATATTGGGTAAATCATTCCTGCGTCCAATAGCTTAAGTATCTCCTTTTTCACCACCTCCATCATGGGTGGATTGAGTCTTCTCTGGGCTTCTCTTGACGGTTTGTACTCGTCTTCCATGAAAATCTTGTGCATGCACATCGATGGGCTAAGTCCTTTGATGTCGGCTATTGTCCAGCCGAAGGCTTCTTTGTAGTTCTTTAGCAATCCCATCAATTCTTTCTCTTCTTCTTCAGACAGTTTGTTGGAAATGATGATTGGTAAGGTATCCTTTTCTCCCAAGTACATGTACTTTAAATGGTTGGGGAGATCTTTTAATTCCAACTTTGGTGCCTGTGAAATGGAAGGAAGAAGTTTTTCATTAGAAATTTGCAATGGCACTTTTGGCAAATCATACCTTGCTTTCTTTTGGTGGTCTAGGTATGATGCGATTTCCAAGATTTCTTGACTTAGATCGAATTTCTCGATAAGCTCCTTCGTCTTCTCCTTGTCTAAATTTTTGTTTAAAACTAGAGCTAATAAATCAGTGTTAGACAATTCGAAACATTCTTCAACTAATGGGTTGATTACATCAAGAAAATTTAAAGACGAAACAGTTTGTGGATAACGCATAGCATCAAAAATATTGAAATTTATGATTTCTCCATCGAATTCCATGGAAAGCGTTCCATTGAAAACATCAATTTTTGTTCTTGCGGTGCTCATGAAAGGTCTTCCTAAGAGTATAGAACAAGAATTTGATGTTTCGTCTCCACCCATATCCAAAACGTAAAAGTCGGCGGGAAATACTAGTTCATTAACTTGTACCAAAACGTCCTCTAATACACCTTTTGGGTGTACTATAGAGCGATCGGCAAGTTGAATTATCACCCCGGTGCTTATTAATGGTCCTATTTTTAGTGATTTAAAAATAGAGTAAGGTAGGACATTAATTGAAGCACCAAGATCTAGCATGGCTTTTGGAATGTAGAGATTTCCCATTTTACATGGAACAGTGAAAACACCCGGATCTTTACATTTTTTTGGTAATCGTTTTTGCAAAACAGCCGAGATGTTTTCACCGACTGTAACAGTTCCGCTTTCTTTTAGTTTCTTTTTGGAGGTACAAAGTTCTTTAAGAAATTTGGCATATCTAGGAATTTGTTTGATTGCATCCAGTAAAGGAATATTTACTTCAACTTTCCGAAACATGTCCATAATTTCTTGATTTTCCTTTTCTTTCTTTGTGTTTTTAAGTCTAGATGGAAAAGGAGGAGGAGTGATTTTTACCTCAACTTTGGATGGTTCCTTTGGAGCTTCTCTTCTTGAATCGGTATCGTCTTCGATTTCTATCTCTCTTTGTCTTTCTTTTGACAAGCTTGGTCCTTCATAGCTTTTCCCACTTCTTAAAGTAACAGCATTTACATTATGTTTGGGATTTTCTTGAGATTGAGAGGGTAACTTACCTTGAGATTCCATCTTGTTGACAGAAGTGGCTAGTTGAGCCATTTGTTGCTCCAGGTTCTTGATACTAGCCCTTGTTTCTTGCTGAAATGAATGCGTGCTTGTGGCTAGACTTTTCACAATGTCTTCCAAGGACATGCTCGTGCTTGCTGTATTTTGTGGTGGAGGGTTTTGATAGTATTGTTTTGGTCTCTCCTGGTATTGGTTACAGTTTTGATTGGACTGGTAGTTCCAATTTTGGTTGCTCCGAGGTTGATCAAATTTTCTCTGATTTTGCCCGGTAAATCCCCCCATTGCTTTCGCTTGCTCTTGATCATCTTGTAACTCGGGACACATGTCAGTTGGGTGTCCGTGTTGCAAGCAAATTCCACATGCTCTAACCGTTGGTTCAACTCCTTTTTCTTTTGTTAGTTGCATCACAGTTTGGTTAGTTCAGAAATTTGATTTTCAAGATAAGGAGTGTTTACCTCTTTTACTCCTCGTGGTGGATCTACATACCATTCGTCCTCTCCTTGTGTATGTTTGGACTCTTCCGCCATTTTCTCGATCAATGCTCTTATTTGGGTCGGTGTTTGATCGATTAATGAGCCTCCACTTGAAGCGTTTATTAAACGTCTCTCCATTGGTGTTAGGCCTTCACAAAAATATCGGAACAATTGGTAATCGGAAATACCGTGTTGCGGGCATCGGGCACACAACTTTTTGAATCGTTCCCAATACGTATGTAAAGCTTCTCTCTTCCCTTGCTTGATACCAATTATTTCCCTTCTCAGACTTGAAGCTTTAGTCTCCGGAAAATATTTGTCAAGGAATAACCTTGCTAGACCATTCCATGTTGTGACCGACCCCGGTGGTAGGTCATACAACCATTCTTTGGCTGAGTCTAGCAATGAAAAGGGGAGTGCCCTTAACTTGATTTGGTCTTCCGAGACATCATGTGGTTTCATCCCTACACATACGACGTGAAATTCTTTCAAAAATTTATGCGGGTCTTCATTTTCTACTCCCCGAAATTGAGGTAGTAAATGAATGAGCCCAGATTTCAATTCGAAGTTCGTCATGTGCGGGTAAGTTATGCAGAGAGGTTGTTGGGTAACATCTTGGGTTTCCCATTGGCGAAGTGTTCGTTCTTGAGGTGGATTTTCGGCCATAGGAGTATGGTTTGTTTGAGAGGGAGGTGTATGTGGGACGTTGTTATCTGATTCGGATTCTGTTTCAGTTTCGGATGAAGAAAGGTCTTGCCAAATGTCTATGATAGGAGGGTTTGATGAAGAAGCGGTTTGGGAAGCTTGCTGCTTCTTGCGAAGTTTAGCTTGCTTTCTTAGCCTTTTCGCGGTTTTCTCAATCTCCGAATCAAGTTCAAGAGGCGTACCTGTTCGTGAAGATCTTGGCATAAAATATTAGTAATACCGTGCTCCCCGGCAACGGCGCAAATTTGTTGAGTATCGTAATCAACAAAATAAAAGAATTGAAATATGGTTTGAAATGATTTATTAATTACCAATATTTCGTGATTGCACTACTTGTTATAAATACTAACTGTGTAGTATAAATGGCAAGCAGGGTCGATCCACAGGGAGCGATGGTCTAATGGATTACACATTGAATTCACGGAAGTCAAACTTGTAAAGAAAGTAACAAAAGGGGGGTTTTGATGAATAGTTGGACAACAATTATGTAAATGTCGAGAACAAATAACTTGGGACAAAATATATAGAATGATTGTTTTTATAATTTGGGGACAAATTCTGGTTTTGCATTTGTAGTCATATGATTGGAAATAACAATAAGAATGATGTTTATAACTTTAATCTTTCTAAGTTGGTACTTTGTGTATGCCGAAAGCTCGCACATACACCATTCACCTAATGTATCTTAGTCAAGAGAAGCTCATTAACTAAGACTAATCTTACTAATCAAATATAGATAAGATCATAGAATTTGAATGAAAGATTGCGTTATGTTTTATGTGAACGTTCCCAACAATGTTCAATACTCCTAAACAAGCGTTGAAGCGTTAAAACATGAGATATGATTTTCACCTAATTAAAGATGATTATCACCAATAACATTTTATAAAACAATTACGGATTTTATAATTTGTATGATTAGATTGATTGATATTTAAGATCAAATGGCCAATATGAAATAAATAAAAACCAAACACTTGTTAAATCTCAAAATCATATCACTAGAAATATATAAAATCAAACATCAAACTTTATATTAAATCACAATCATAATCCTTAATACAAAACCAGAAAATAAGGTTACTAGCCACTCATGACTAGTAAAAGATAAAAGAACTTACAAAATGAAGATAATCCACACTTGAAGTTGCACACAAACTCAAACACAATGTATCTAGAGAGTAATCAGAAAATAATGGAAAGATGGCCTGCTTCTAAGGCTAACTAGACACATCTATTTATACTAACACACCAAGGGCAAAATGGTAAAATGGACAATGGCAAACATCATCATTCCAAGACCCACTTCCTTCATCACATGGCCTCAAAATCAGGTTGGATCTGGATCTGGTCGTGTAGCATGGGAATGACAGCACAAGAAGGAATAAACAACTCAAAGTGGGCCAAAAAGCAGATCTGGTCACCAGGAAAAGTTACACGGCCGTGTAATTTCTTGGGCCAAAATTACACGGTCGTGTAATCCTGCATTTCTCCTGGATCTTCCCCTGAGCTGACATGGCATCCACGTGGCATAGCAAAGTTACACGGCCGTGTAACTTTGGCCCATAAAGTTACACGGGCCGTGTACTCCACTGTGTTCGGGACGACGATTTTGTAACTTCTTCGTTTGAGCTCCGTTTCTTCTGAAATTTCTTGTGTAGCTTCCTATTGTCATCCAATGCAAGATTCAACCCTCAAAAGCACCTGAAAACAACCACAAAATGTGAAAGTAGGTTGCTATTCTTGAAATCCCGAAAAACATGAAAATATGCAATAATGAGAATGAAATGCAAGGTAAAACAAGGATAAAAATGCATGAAAACATGCTTAGAAATACACCTAACAATTATAATATTCTCAAAACTACCTAATTAATCTAACACATATGAAAAATACATCCATGATCCATCAAGCTTCAATTACGTATATATAAAAACACACTTTCTTAATCCAACAAACTTCAACTAATTATATATTAAATCAGAAAACACATTTGATACAATTATGTATATATGAAATCAGGAAACACTTGCTTAATCCAACAAATGTGCTTAATCCAACGAATGGAACAAACTGGAATTGATTGATACAATTACATATATATGTGTGTGAAATCATGTCAATAAAGAGACTCGGTGCATGAGAGAATTGATGACATTGAGAGTAACCAGTGATCATAGTAGTCCAGGAAATGATATCTCTTTTTGGCATTTCATCAAATAGTTTCCGTGCATCAGACAAGTACCCTGCTTTTGCATAACCTGAGATCATGACATTCCAGGAAACTAGATTTCGTTCCTCCATTTGATCAAATACTTCACGAGCTAAATCCATGGAGCCATGTCTTCCATGCATGTCGATTAAAGTGTTTCCAAGGTAAACATCCATTTCGATGTTATTCTCCATGAAGCGTACATATCAATTAAAGAGTTACATGAAGCGTACATATGAATTAAAGAGTTACATGAAGTGTACATATGAATTAAAGAGTTATAAACATATAGATACGATCTGAACCACATCTTAAACGAATGGGTGTGAATTTTCCCTCCAAACCTACCATCTTTAACACGACCACAAGCTTTTAGAATGATTGAAACAAACATGTACCTGCAACGATTGAACATCTTTAACACGATTGAAACAAACATGTACTTGCAATCCAATCCCGAGTTGAAGTCAATCGAACCTGCAACCTGCAACCAATCGAACTGTAAGTCAATCAAACCTCAACCAATCCCGAGTTTATCCCGAGTTGAACCTGCAACCAATCGAACCATGAATTGCAAGTCACAATTGGAATCACGAATCAATCAGAACCAATCGCGAATCACGAATCAGAAACAATCAGAACCTGTAAGTCGGAACCTGTAATCAGACCTGTACCAAACTGTAAATTGGAATCAACCAATCAATCAGAACGACGATTGTTTGAGTATGGAAACCTGTACCCGAGTACCCTTTTGAACAATCCAAGCTTCAAACGAGTTCGAATCAACTGGAACGGAAGTCGGGACTGTTAAGTGATACCTGAAATCAGAACTTGGAACCTGCAATCGGAAGTCGGGATGAAGTCGATGAAGTCGGGATGAAGTGAAGTCAGGATGAAGCGAGGCAGGATAAATTTGGGACTGTTAAGCGATACCATCCCACATCGCTTAGAAATAGAACATTGACATCCCCCTCTTCTTATAAATAAGAAAATTGGTTAAGAGTCTCAGCCATTGAGCTAAACTTAACCGGGTTCAAACCTGGTTCAACATAGCTTAGTCATTGGGAGTACCTTTGGTGAACCCTTATGTAAATGTTCAAAATTTTTAATAGCGGGCTAAAATCGCTATAGCGGTTGGCTAAAATGCGGTAAATCGCGTTAAATATCGCCGATAATAGCGGAACCGCTATTTTGTAACACTAAACTAGTTTTTGTAGCGGTCGATGAGCGATAACCGCGATACCACAGCTATACCGCCGGTATAGCGGCGCGATTGACTGCCCAGCCAACACCTTGAACTCATCTTGAAACATCATATGATTTTCACTAATTTGGTTGAACTAGCACTTTTTATTTTTTTCACCAAAACATATACCATGACAAGGATGTTCTTTAAAGTAAAGAATGACATTGTTATAAACTAGCATAGAGTCATGTTCAAAACCAAATTCAAAACCATCTTTATAAAGTGTATGAAAAGATGTAATGTTTCTTATGATATCAAGTGAATAACAGCATTCTAAAAGAACCATGGTATGATCACAGAAAGAAAAAGGTCATAGCCTGCGATCCTCTTGACAAAAGACTTATTCCTCTTGCCCTTGATTAGGTCCAACTTTACACGCCTAAGATCTTTCATGCTATAGTTATCTAATACTTTCTACATGTACGTTAATTGGGAAAGTTTTAAGGGACCCACTAATTTATCTCTGACACTTCCTATGTCATGTATTTGCTTACCAGCTTAAGATTGTCGATCTCCTACATGAAAGATCCAAGTACTAGCATGTCCTCAACATATAACAAGAGGATGGTGTAAGAGGATTTAAACTTTGGACAATAGCTTCTTAAGATTGTCGATCTCCTGTTGAGTGTGAAGCCACTCTTGTGGTTTGTCAAAGTTGGTGAATGTGAAGAGTTTGAAAGTGTAGTTGGTGAAGGCTTTTTTCAAATGGAGTTGGCAGCCCATTTTTGTTGAAGAAAAATTTCTTTTGTTCACATTGAAATATTACACACTCAAATGCATATATAAAGGATGCATTGGCTAGCTAGAACATGTACCACACCACACAAAAACACAGAAGCAATATACATTCCTAGTTATCCGCCGTGGACGTAGGTCATTTTTGGACCGAACCATGTTAAATTCTTGTGTTCTTAATTTGTGAGCCGAGTGCGTGAGTTTAGTGTTCGTATGCTAAGTGTCTCGATCCTAACAAGTGGTATCAGAGCCTTGGTATAGCTCCAGAGAGTGATTTTCTGTTTTTGGGTCGAAATATTTTTGTCTCAAAAATGATTTTGGTTAACGCCGTTGGAAAGGTCTCGTTCCGCTGATTCCGAAAATATATTTTTTTGAATTTTTCGACCACCGGAAGACCTCCAAATCGCCGGTCAAACGTTCGCCGGAATAGTGACCGAAGAAACCAGATCGTCGGAGAAGACGACACTGTAGCGCAGGAGTCCGCCGGAGAAGACGACACTGTAGCACCGGAGTTTCGCCGGAGAAGACGATACTGTAGCGACACTGTAGCGGTATTGTAGCGACACTGTAGCGGTACTGTAGCATATTTTGAAAAACACTCCCTGAAGTTCCGAAAATTGCAGTTTAGCCCCCAAACTTTCAGAATATTGTTGTTCAGCCCCCAAACCTTCAGAAAATTGTTTTTTAGCCCCCTAAACTTTCAGAAAATTGCAGTTTAGTCCCTGAACTTTAGGAAAATTGCAGTTTGGTCCCTCAACTTTGTCAAAGTCGCAAAACAGTCACTCAAACATTTGTTTTGGGCAGTTTAGCCCGAAAATAATTTGGGTGGAGATTATATTTTGCAAATAACGAGCTAAGAACAGTCGTTAAGTTCAGACAAGGCTTCGTTTAGTAAAGATTGAAAAGTTGGTGGAAGACGCAGATTGAGGCTTTATGTGTCAGAAAATTCAAGATGTGGTATCGGTAAACGGAGAAAATTAGAGAATTACAGAAGATCAGACGTTCAGACAAATCCAGCGATGATCAGAGTTTTAGGGGTTCAAGAACAGATCATGGGATGAATAGATCAAGTAATTAAGAGAAAATCTGTTTTCGGTAGATCCAGCAGTGATTAGAAAGTCAGCAGACTTAGGTGTAATCACGGGATCAGAAAGTTCGGTGTTATTCATGACGTTGAGGTGTGGACATTCTTTAGAGTCGATGTCCAAATAGAGGAAATTCTGCTTCTGAGAATGTGTCTGGGTTTGATGCATTGGGACTTAGTGGAAGGCAGTGAAGACTCTTGGGTCAAGAATTCTGGTGCTTCATTTCACGCTACCCACAGCAGTGAAGCACTGCAGAATCTGAAAGTTGGAGACTTTGGAAAGGTAAGGCTTGTGAACGATGAATGTTCGCTGTATATGGTCGGATTACCGTCTGAGGGAGTGACCGTCCCAGTTCAGAAGAGAAACAAGGTCTGGTTCACAGAATCTCATGGGCAGAAAAGGGTGACCTTTTGCAAGTAGGAAGCCTAGAGCTACAAGGAAGATTCAGGTTGAACGAGCATGGAAAGGTTCAGAAAAATCAGTCGAAGGATATTGTGGCAATGAGAGCACAGAGTATTGTTTCAGTTGCATAGGTTTTGCAACAGTGGGAGCATAGGTCGTGTTTCAATCATAGGTCCAGGACGACAGTGGATTTATGGAGAGTGTTGTTGTTTGTTCTCAGATTGTTCCAGGATTCGGTAGTTCGTTTTCAGTGAGAGCCGATAGGGACAGAGAACGGGTCAAGGGCAGTTTAAGTCATGACGAACATGTTGAAACTCATGGGAGTTTTAACGGGCCTTTCAGGTTAACTGATGAGAAGGCCGGGGTAACTAAGAAGGAGTTTACGGAAATACAGATGCACAGTTGAAGCACAGGTGAAGATTGTTCCGTGGCTTCAAGTGGGAGATTGTTGAGTGTGAAGCCACTCTTGTGGTTTGTCAAAGTTGGTGAATGTGAAGAGTTTGAAAGTGTAGTTGGTGAAGGCTTTTTTCAAATGGAGTTGGCAGCCCATTTTTGTTGAAGAAAAATTTCTTTTGTTCACATTGAAATATTACACACTCAAATGCATATATAAAGGATGCATTGGCTAGCTAGAACATGTACCACACCACACAAAAACACAGAGGCAATATACTTTCCTAGTTATCCGCCGTGGACGTAGGTCATTTTTGGACCGAACCACGTTAAATTCTTGTGTTCCTAATTTGTGAGCCGAGTGTGTGAGTTTAGTGTTCGTATGCTAAGTGTCTCGATCCTAACATCTCCTACATTCCATATGTCAAACACTAGCCCTTCTAAAACCTGCAAGTTGATGTCAAGCATTGAACCTTTGAATCCTTTCCACATGTTAAACAAAGAGACCTAAAATTGATGTAAATCGTCGGTGACTACTACTCCCTCAACTTGTATAAGTATTCCCCAACCATTTGAAACAGCTTATTGAATATTTGAAAGAGTAACAATGGCAATCGTAGGTTTAGTCTTTGAGCTCCAAATATAGATTGCTCAGTACAAAACGTAAAGAATAATGATTATTTTGTTGATGAGAAATGAACCAATGTACTATCGAGTGTTCCAACGAGGAACCGAAGACGATCATGTTCGATTGAGGCTTGTAGTTTACATAGAAGGCATGGTTTGTGTTTCCGCTTTGGGTTTTAATGAGTGTGCCAGTGGAAACATCTCATATATAGACAGTTGTGTCATAGGAAGCAGTGGCGAGGTACCGAGCGTCGAAGGATAGTGCAATGTCAAAGATTCATTGTTCGTTGCTGATGATTTCTTGGAGAGGCAATCCATAAGAGGTAGATGACCGGTCCTGTCGGTGGATGAGGTGGCGATTAGCTTACTGTCTCTAGAGAATTGGACGCTGGAGATAAAGTGTTTGTGGCATGTGAAGGTTTGCTTTAGCCGGTAGGGTTGGGGCATGGAGGCACTGCTATATTGTTCCTCCAATGAAGAGAGAGATAGAGACTTATTTTTAAATAAATTATTTAAAAAATAAAATGAGGGGGTATATTGGTCATTTTACCCCTTATTTAATAGAAAAAGTTAAATCCAACGGAAGGAGGGACCAAACTTGTAAGTAAATGCATACAACATGGACAAATATGTGCGATTTTGAAAAACTAGGACCAATGTGAAAAAAGGGTAAACGCTGTAATTTACTCTATATATGTTATTGAAAAAACTACAAAAATGGTCCCTGTGGTTGTCAAAAAGTTGCAACTTTAGTCCAAAAAAGTTCGGGCTTGCACCAATGGTTCAAAATTAGATCTCTTTTGTGATTTTGGTCCCTATGGTTGAAATCTTTGAAGGGTTTCTATGCAATCAATGAACACAAAATAACCTAAGGTTCACATGCAACCCTAATATTGATCTATGTTTTCTTCTATGAAGATTAGAACTAAGAACCTAAAGGATACAATTCAATTCTAAAGAAGAATCAAGAGAAACCAACCTTAGATCTTATGATCCTTTTAAGCAGCAGCAAAATTATCCTGCCTCAGATGAAAGTCACACCCAGGTGATGGAAGAATCAGTCCAGCAGAGTAAATCCAGAGAGAAGATGGCGTGAAGAATGAGGTGCCAGGGGGTTCCTTTTATAGCCTCCTAGGGTTACACCTGAAACCCTAAGGAGCCTCCAATTGGACAAGGCTTTTGACCACTTGGACCAGGCTTACCAAAACCCTAATTAGGGTTTCGCCAAACCCTTGGAGATGCCTCCAAGGTGGCGCCACATTTGGTCCCTGGTTTTTCCTGGCCAGTTATTCAACTATTGAATAAATACCAAACCAGTCCCTGCACCTTTTAATTAATTAATTTAATCTCCAAATTAAATCCAATTAATTCTAGATTAAATCTCAATTAATTAATATAGTTTCTAATTAATATATTAGTACTTAAATATATTAATAAACCATATATATATTTTCTATTGATTTATTATACAATTAATAAATCAACTATTCTCTCTACTGAACTATCTTTCCTCCACCCATGAGGGCAACCCAAATGGACTTTGCTTTTAATCATAAGATAAAAGTTCAATTACAAGTCATGGCTTAGACACCTAATCCAACAGTCTCCCACTTGGATAAGTCTATGACTTTAATTGTCTGAACTCTGACCCAGTCAGTTCTGTCCAAAGATAAGTGATCAGATGATCCTCCGTCCAACAAGATATTTTTCAGACTCAAGACATGGATAAAATCAATCTGGTCTGATTCACTGTTCCTCGATTTCCGATTTGCATATGACTCTTAGACTACCAATTTAGTCCCGGTTGGCCAACCATTTTAGTCAACTTCAAAATCATCGAGAGGCCTACAGATATCTGTTTCCCGTTAGGGTCAAGGGACGAATAAACTTCGACTCATATACTTATGTCTTTTACCAGACAAATCACTCACAACAATACGTTTTATAACACCGAGTTACCGATGCGTTTTCATATTATCAATGAACAACCGTCTAATAAATCATAACTCATATGTCTTAGCTTAAAGATCAAAAGATATTATCGTCTCAACATTGCTCGTGATGTAATCCATGAAGCAATCCATTGAGCGCGGGTTTATCCAATACTCAAATCTCCATTTCCAAGTACTCACGAATGGTTCAGCAATCCAATTGCAATGTCTAACTCCTTAGACAATCTATTACCAATTCATGACAGTCTTACTTCACACTTACTCCCTTAAAGTGTAATCGACTGTGGATATTTGAATAATCCAATTATTCAGGAAGTAAAACATGCAAAATGAAACACAATGATAAAGTACTGACAAGAGTAGTGAACCATAATAAATCTCTATTATTAAATCACAAGAGTCAAATACAATACATTTTTACAAGTTTCGAACCTATCTAATTACTAAAACTTATATCATCTCTTAATCCAATGCTCCTAGCATGCTGATTATGCTTAATCCTACTCAGAGCCTTTGTCAAGGGATCTGCAGGATTATCTTCCGATGATACCCTCTTTACAAGGAGGTGACCTTCTTCTACCCTATGCCTGATGTAGTGGTACTTTCTGTCGATATGTCTGGACTTTCCATGATCTCGCGGTTCCTTTGTCAAGGCGACCGCACCTTCATTATCGCAGAACAGTTCCAAGGGCTCCTGAATACTCGGGACTACTCCAAGGTCACCGATAAAGTTCTTCAGCCAAGCCGCTTCCTTTGACGCTTCACTTGCTGCTATGTACTCTGATTCGCACGTGGAATCAGCCACTGTTTCTTGCTTGGAACTTTTCCAAGTAACTGCTCCACCGTTCAAAAGGAATACCCAGCCCGACTGAGACCGACCACTGTCTCTATCCGTCTGAAAGCTGGCATCTGTATATCCTTCAACTCTCAAGGTATCACTGCCACCGAGGACTAACACCATGTTCTTTGTCCTTCGCAGATACTTGAGTATATTTTTCACAGCTATCCAATGCGCCCTTCCAGGGTTACCCTGGTACCGACTGACCATGCTTAAAGCAAAAGCCACGTCAGGGCGAGTACACGTCATAGCGTACATGATCGATCCCACAGCTGAAGCGTATGGTACTCGACTCATCTCAGCTATTTCCTCGTCTGTACTCGGACTTTGAGTCTTACTCAGCTTCGCATTACTTTGAATAGGCAGCTCTCCCTTCTTGGAATTTTCCATACTAAACCTCTTTAGTACCTTATCCAAGTATGTACCCTGACTGAGTCCAATCAGTCTCTTCTTCCTATCTCTCAATATTCTAATCCCAAGAATATAGGCAGCCTCTCCTAGGTCCTTCATGGCGAAACATTTCCCAAGCCAAGCCTTAACATCTTGCAAGGTTGGAATATCGTTTCCCATGAGCAGTATGTCATCGACATACAGCACCAGAAAAGTGACTATACTCCCACTAGCCTTGACATATACGCAGGACTCATCCTCGCTCCTAGAGAAGCCAAACTCTTTGACTTTCTCATGGAAACAAAGATTCCAGCTGCGAGAAGCTTGCTTCAATCCGTAGATTGATCTCTCAAGCTTACACACCTTATTAGGATACTTTGCATCGACGAAACCCTCTGGCTGATTCATGTAAACATCCTCAGTCAGCTTCCCATTAAGGAAAGCGGTTTTGACGTCCATCTGCCAAATTTCATAGTCATGAAATGCAGCTATGGCCAGCATAATCCTGATAGACTTTATCTTAGCTACTGGTGAGAAGGTCTCGTCATAATCAACCCCTGGGGTTTGAGTAAAGCCCTTCGCAACCAGTCTTGCCTTGAAAGTGTGTACCTTTCCGTCCATGTCGGTCTTCTTCTTGAAGATCCATTTGCATCCGACTGTCTTTCGACCCGGTACATTGTCAACCAAGTTCCAAACTTGATTGTCATACATGGACTTGATCTCGCTATCCATGGCCTCTTTCCACTTGGCAGACTCAGGGCCCGCCACTGCTTCCTGGTAGTTAGCTGGTTCATCCAAATTTATCAGTGTCCTATCACTGACAAACGTGTCCCCATCCGAAGTTATATGGAACCCATAAAACTCGGGTGGCATGCTAACCCTACCAGAACGCCTAAGAGGTAAGGATACATCTGTCGGGCCAACAGGAACTTCTTCCTCATGTTGGTTGCTAGTTTCTCCTAAGGTTGCGTCATCTGATGACTCTTGAATTTCTTCCAGATCAATGGTACTCCCACTGTCCTCTTTAAATACGAGCTCTCTCTCTCGAAAGACTGCTCGTCTAGCTACAAAGACCACGTCCTCGCTCGGTCTGTAGAATAGATATCCAAAGGACTGTTTGGGATAACCAATGAAGAAACACCTTTCGCTTCTGTCTGCGAGTTTGTCTTGAGTCTCTCGTCTAACGAAAGCCTCACAACCCCAGACCTTGATATGTGCCAACGAGGGAGTTTTCCCCGTCCACATCTCATGAGGTGTTTTCGCAACCTTCTTAGTTGGGACAAGATTGAGGATATGGGCGGCAGTCTCTAAGGCATACCCCCAGAAGTGAATGGGAAGTGAAGCTCGACTCATCATGGAACGAACCATGTCCAACAGGGTTCGGTTGCGCCTCTCTGCAACACCGTTCAACTGTGGTGTCCTGGGAGGTGTCAACTGCGAAACTATTCCGCATTCCTTTAGATAGTCCAGGAACTCGATACTTAGATACTCTCCGCCTCTGTCGGATCTGAGCATCTTTATCTTCCTGCCTAATTGATTCTCTACTTCGTTCTTAAACTCTTTGAACTTTTCAAAGGTGTCCGACTTGTGCTTGATCAAGTAGATGTAACCGTATCTACTAAAATCGTCGGTAAAAGTCACGTAGAACCGCGTGCCATCCTTTGTGGTTGATCTGAATGGACCACACACATCCGTGTGAATAATGTCCAATAGACCCTCACCTCTTTCAAAAGACCCTTTGAAAGGTGATTTAGTCATCTTGCCCAACAGACAAGATTCGCATACATCGTCCGACTTGAGGTCGAATGATTCCAACACTCCATCCTTTTGGAGTTGGGCGATGCGTTTCTTGCTGATGTGGCCGAGCCGACTATGCCACAGACATGCCTTTTCCACGTCACTAGTAGAATCAATATAATTTACACTTTGTCCTAGATTGTCAACACATTTCACAGTTTCATACACACCATTACAAGGATAAGCAGTAAAATTCAAAATACCATTTTTGAAAACAGAAATAGATCCAATATTATTATCAAAAGAAAAATGAAATCCTTGTCTGAATAATGCGTGAAATGAAATAATATTTCTTGCCATTTCTGGCGAATAGCAACAATCTAATAAATCTAAACAAACTTCACTACTAAGCACTAAACTATAAACTCCAATCTTGGTAACAGGGGACGATCTCCTATTGCCCATGATCAAGTTCAGTCTACCGTGCTCCACCTCCCTGCTTTCCTTTAGGCCCTGCATATCAGAACAAATGTGAAAACCACATCCTGTATCAAGGACCCAAGAATTAGAAGATGGTGAGTTTTTAGAGATAGTGTATATACCTGCTGTCGATGGCTTTACTTTCCCATCCTTGACATCCTGCAAGTATTTGGGGCAGCTTCTCTTCCAATGACCCTTTTCTTTGCAGTAGAAACAGTTTGCTTCATCGGGGTTGGCCACACAAGGAATTTGGGAAGTCTTGGTTCTCGAGCCATCACTGGATGACCCGGCCTGAACCTTTTCCCTCCAATTTTGCCTAGGAGGGCCCTTCCTTTTCTTTCCTTTGCCACTTCCAATGGCTAGAACGGGCTGATTAACCGAGGGTACACTTTTACCCTTCATCCCGTCTTCAGCTACTCGAAGCATGCGATGCAACTCAGTCATATTAGCCTGATTGTTGTTCAAATGATAAGCCAGCCTGAACTGGTCATAAGAACTCGGCAACGAGTTAAGCACTATGTCAACGGCCAACTGTTCCGGTACAGGCATCGCAAGCTTTCTAAGCCGCTCCACGTAACCTTGCATTCTTTGCACATGAGTGCAGATGGACTCTCCATCTTTGGGTTTGCTGTTCGTGAAGTCCTTGACCACTTCGCACCTTTCGATGCGCTCTTGCTTGCGGAACTTTTCCGCTAGCTCCTTGTGCATCTCATAGGGCCAGTAGTCTTCGTATATTCTCTGCAATTCGGGGTTCATTGTGGCGATCATGATGCAGGCCACTTTGGTTGCATCATCAGTATGTTTTTGGTACGAGGCAATTTCCTCGGGAGTAGCAGTTTCGGGGTCGACATCGACAAGCTCGGTCTCGAGAACATACTCTTTGTTCTCATACCTCAGAGCCATCTTGATGTTTCTAATCCAGTCATTATAGTTTGTCCCGTTCAATTGAACCCTGGAACATAGTGAGAGGATTGAGGGAACACTGGAGTTTGATTGGGGAGCGGATTGATCAGCAGAAGACATCTATAAAAGAAGGTAAGTTTAATTAGATACTTGTCGGTCCTTATAATAACCCAATATAAAATAAGGATAGGATCCAACTATAACAATTTGCAACATAGAAGAGGGATGCCGTAATCTATAAGCAAATTTTATAAAGGTAGGCGAATGACGATTCAGCCGATTCCACCGCGGAAAAATAATCTTATTATAAATGGAATTCCTAGTTTCTTATGAGATTTATTGAACTGTTCAATAGCATGTTTAATCTCGGATATGCCCCACCGTTTGTGACTGGGATGCCGAGGATCACAAACCGGGTGTGAATAACCATGCAAATTAGCTTGGTGCTCTCGGGATCCATTATCATCTCAAATTGATGTGCCGGTAAACCACACACGCTCCATCAACAATGATAACACCCGAGACACCCATTGCCACTCTTTATGAACCCCTATTGGTGTGCCGGTAAACCACACACGCTCCACCAACGTTTCATAAAGTGCAATGTGCAATTTCATGGGGTAGCATCAAATTCACATTTTCCTAAAGTAACTAGATTGGGATTTGTTTTAGGGTTCTAGTACTTTCAATTATAGCATTATACTTTTAAGAGGCTTAGCGGTTCTATCATACCCGTTCAGCTAACGACACTCGACTGACCAGGAGAGCGGTGGGTAAGAGTAGATACCCATTAGACTAACATTTTATAGTCAGTCGCCTTATACCCTCTTTATAGGACAGTTTTGTGAATGAGGCTTACTAGCGGTAGACTAACCAATTTTCTTATATATAAATAATTAACTTTTAATCATAAATATATAAGATATATTTTAAACTCTTTAAAATATTTTAGATTTAATTTTCTAAGAATTTTCTCAAATTAATTCATAATTTTCGAAAATTTAAATTAAATCATTAATAAATTTAATTGGTCTTTTAATTAAACAATTTAATTAAACTAATTAAATCTAGGTTACAGATTACCAATTAATCAAATTAATTAACCTGTAATGGTCCCATGAATTTCGAAATTCACATGCCAAATAAAAGGGTTCAAGTTATTTTAATTGATTTAGTTACCAAAAATAACAACACACAAATAAGGCAAGCAAATCAAGCATTCAAGGAAGGGACCAAGGAGGGGTGGCGGCTAGGGTTAGGAAACCCTAGCCTTGGGATCGAAATTAGCCTCCTCCCAAGGGTTTATTTTCGCAAAAACCCTAAGGCACAAAACAGTTTATGCAGTTCATAATCAATCACAAGAAAACAAGCTAGCTCTGATACCACTGAAGGGTTTCTATGCAATCAATGAACACAAAATAACCTAAGGTTCACATGCAACCCTAATATTGATCTATGTTTTCTTCTATGAAGATTAGAACTAAGAACCTAAAGGATACAATTCAATTCTAAAGAAGAATCAAGAGAAACCAACCTTAGATCTTATGATCCTTTTAAGCAGCAGCAAAATTATCCTGCCTCAGATGAAAGTCACACCCAGGTGATGGAAGAATCAGTCCAGCAGAGTAAATCCAGAGAGAAGATGGCGTGAAGAATGAGGTGCCAGGGGGTTCCTTTTATAGCCTCCTAGGGTTACACCTGAAACCCTAAGGAGCCTCCAATTGGACAAGGCTTTTGACCACTTGGACCAGGCTTACCAAAACCCTAATTAGGGTTTCGCCAAACCCTTGGAGATGCCTCCAAGGTGGCGCCACATTTGGTCCCTGGTTTTTCCTGGCCAGTTATTCAACTATTGAATAAATACCAAACCAGTCCCTGCACCTTTTAATTAATTAATTTAATCTCCAAATTAAATCCAATTAATTCTAGATTAAATCTCAATTAATTAATATAGTTTCTAATTAATATATTAGTACTTAAATATATTAATAAACCATATATATATTTTCTATTGATTTATTATACAATTAATAAATCAACTATTCTCTCTACTGAACTATCTTTCCTCCACCCATGAGGGCAACCCAAATGGACTTTGCTTTTAATCATAAGATAAAAGTTCAATTACAAGTCATGGCTTAGACACCTAATCCAACAATCTTGTCGTTGTTTTGGTCCACACCCAACCTGAAATGACTAATATACCCTTCAAGTTAAAATTTTTATTTTTATTTATTTATTTTATTATTAATTTAATTAAAATAAACCAAAAATAAAATCTGCCCAACCCCAACCCTCCTAAGTCCATACACCACCCCACCTCTCTCTCAATAGCGTTTATAACCGATGGTCATAACTTCACCGGTAAATCCATCATCGACATCCACCCTCCGCTTCATTCACCCTTACCCTACACCCGCCTCTGCAATCACTTCATCCACTAGTATGGGATTAAGGTTTTCGAAATTACTACGATAAAACCCTAATCGAGAGGACCCCGACAAATTCTGAATCATTAAAGGATCAAACGGATTATCAAGCTTAAAACTTGAGAAATAGATCGATGAATTTGTTGTTTTCGAGCTCCAAAAAAGCAACGAGGTCAAGGAAGCTAGAAACAATGGCGGTGATCATTATAAGAGATTTAAAAGAATCTTTACAAGGTACCCTGAAGGCCTCCACCTCCTTCCCCAAGAAGAGAACAAAGACGAAGAGGTAATAGTGTCGGTATTGATAAAGACAATCTTATAACAACCACAATCAATCAGATCTAATGTGATGATTGGGGTTAATGCCTAAGTTGCAAGTATCCAGTGTTTGCAGACAGCTCAATGGAGTTGCAGGTTTCTGGCCACTAAAACCTCCTTTCTCCTTCTCTACTCAGTATCAAAAATTAGGGATCTATTTTAGAATTCAAAATTGATTTAAATTTGTTCGACTGAAACAGGTTTATTACAGGTGAAAGATGTTCCGAAAAAAATGAGTTTATTACGAGTGAGGGAGTTGGTGATCGAAATGGCATGGACTCCAGCGAACCCAGTCGTGCCAACGACTAGGCTTTACAATATCGATCGACAAGCTTGCGATAGTGGTGTAGGTATTTGATTCTCAGAAAGGGTAAATAAATAGAGCCATGGTGATGAGGTGGGTAGAGAAATGGATGATTATGTCTCGATTCATGAGAGAGAGAGAGAGGAAGGTGGGCCCTTTTTTCATAATTATTTAAAATAAATATAATTAAATAATAAATAATAAATATAAAGGGTATAATCGTCATTACAAGTGGATAGGGACCAAAAACACAAAAAATACCTAAATTTGGACCAGTGGTGCAAGTTTTAACTTTTTTACAACCATAAGGAAAATTTTTCAATTTTGTCTACTTATATATATATCTATAATACGGTAAAAAGGAAAAATGATTTCTAAAAATGAAAATTCTTAAAATTAAGAGGTCCAAAATTTTTTGCACAAAGTACAAGTAATTATGCATAAAAGCTATCCTAATCCGGTGCAGATTTGAAAACTTGATACACAGCTATACAATTGACGTTTTCAATCCCGTTTTTCTCTCATACTTTGACTGGCTTCTTATCTTTCCCCGTATCTCTCATTCCCCCTTGTGGCTCACCGTCTCTCCCTCTAACCACCTTCAGCGACGAAGACTACCACCTTCCTCTCATTCGACCTACAATCGCCTACAGGTACTACTTCGCTTTCTCTTTGGGTCTTCAACAGCCCACCGCCACCAGCGGCTACTTTTCCGGCCACCATCATCAGTAATCGGCGAGGTATGAAATCGTTTGATACTGCCCGTTTATGCACAAAACACTTCTATTCCTCTCATTTACGTGGAGATTCATACTAACGTTAACCCTAACTCTGCATATCCTCTTTCTTTCTCTCAAGTAGCCGTCACAAACACGCCTCTCTCAAAAAACCCTAAATACACCGCTGACACCAAGCTCACCACGGCCACCGTTGCCACCCCCAACACACCATCTACACCTAGCTCCACACCATCCTCTGCCACCAGTGCAACATCACCGCTGTCTCTGCTAAGCTCACCATAAAATATTCATATTCATCTTCGTTCTTCCAAATTTCTATTTGATTTTGGCGAGGTTTGTTTATTTTTCACAATTTCCATCTTAATTTGCTTCTGATTTTAGCCAACTTACTGGGTTGCAGTTCGTTCGTGGTAATATCTGATGGCGTCCCTAGATGTATTTGTAAACTGGTTATAAGTATATACTTTTTTATTTTGGTTTTACAGGTTTGATTTTACTTTATGTTTTTTATTTTGATTTCACCGTATTTGGTTCTGAGTTTTGTTTTTTGGTTCCCCATTTTCATGAACATATTTATGCAATTTCGAGGTAAACCCCCTATTACTAATTACAATCTTTCTTCCTTTTTGTTGTTGCTCGTTAGGATGCCGAGAAGGGTGTGAAAAAATACTCAAAAATTAAGACAAGGGTGTGGTTGGTTAGTCCTTATTCTCTAATATCTAATATAAACATACGTTCTCTTTGTTTTTTACAGTTACAAAGCTCTGGTTTTGAGGGACGGTGGATTTCGAAGTTGTGGTATGCAACTTATGTGTATCTGTTAAATTTTTAATTTCTACTTTCTTGGTATATATTTATGTTAAGTAGGATTGTATTTTTTTGTTTATGTTTATCAGGAAAGATTTTCCATTCTTTGTTTTACAGTTACCAGGTTCCCTTAATTTCTTTAAGATCTTCTTTTTGTCAATGTCAAACTAAGCTTCTCAAATACGTCTATAGATATCTGTGTCTTTAAGATGCTCATTGTTTTTGTTTTATTTCTAGGACTTAAAGTGTAAAGAGATGAGAAATGGTTTCCTTCCAGCGATGACAACTCAACTGGACCGAGGTTCTTTGCGATACTGGTAGAAGGAGAGCTTGTGACTTGTGTCTCTGTGCATAATACACTAATAATAGCGTAAAGGTAGTTATTCCGATTTTATGTTACCACGTTATGCTTCTTTTCTGCTGTTTATATAAGCATTCACTATTCTATCTATTTTCCGGTATAAATTGCTACTTTAATAACTTTTTAAAGTTTACATTTTTAATATATAGGCAGTAACTATCTTACTATCCGGAAAACTCTACACAGAGGTCTACTTTAGACCTCTATGCAATTTGGTACAGATTTAGGACATAGACTTATTCAATTAAATGTAAGTAGATTGCTGAAACATGAAAATGTTGTATGATTGTGATTATAGTAGATAAATTTTATTGACATTTAGCCTTTAAAACCATATAAATTCATATATAAATTCATATTTTTCATGACGTAAAAAATAATAATACGATCAAACGTTGGATATGTTGATTATTCTTTTTATTATCAAGCGAGCTATTTATTTATATAGGTTAGCTTAATATATTTGAATTTTCTATAAAAGGGCACATCTTAATGATGTGGGACAATAACTAACGTACACTAATTTTCAGTTTTTGGTTGTTGATTGTAATTATTTTATGATTAGAATTGCTAATATGTCAATGTTCTTTTTCATCTATATGTAAATGGCAATGTATTTTCATTTACATATGTATTATAGCATCTTACTTTCATTTTGTTTTTATTACAATATTCATCTTACATATGTAAATGTCGATGTACTTTTTCATCTTACTATAATTTATTGTTCTTAATGTCATGTATTCCGTTTGTAAATGCATACTGGTGATATTTTATTGTTGCAATCTGTAGTTGTTATTGACCTTTGTCATTTATTGGCCGAGTTTGTATATTGCTTCCAAACACACTAACTTAATCTTTGATAGTGGAACTTTTTCCTATTAAATTGATGGTTGAAAAGGATCAGTGAATCCTTTACTGTTCAAATTTCTGTAAGCTCTCACATATAACTATCGCTGGGTGATATGATGTCTATTGTTCACATACCTTGTAGCAAACATATCAGTTATCTATATGCATACAATTTTATTGCCTCATTGGTGCATGTGTACTTGGAACCATCTATATTGCCTATAAAGTTTGGTGCTATTCTTGGAATTTGATCTTTTTTAAAAAACTTTTCATCTAATTCTCTTACCTATTTTTAATTTAGGATGCAGGTAGATGGAAATTTAAGGACTTCAACTATAGACGCTTCAGGAGTAGGAGTTGCAGGTGGAAATTATATTTTGTATGCAAACAAGAAAATGCATCTGCCCATGCTTCATTTTATTCTTACGATAATATATTTTTGTATTGTTTTTCGTTAATGCATTGTACTTTGAAAACTCTACACATTTATAGCATTTTACATTTAGAAGTTTATTGATAGAACTTTCATCGATCTACCTTTATAATTTGGTCTAGTTGAGTTTGAGTTTTTTTGTTTTATATATGGAAAATTGTTACTTTTTAAGTCCACTTGCTTTTGATCAAGAAACGATCAGTTGGATTAGAATTTCATAAATTTAGAAGTTGTTTCTCCTACTTGTAGCTCTTTCTACGCTGGCGAGTGCTTTAAGCTGTAATGAATTATGTTTAATTTGCTATTGGCGATAGTTTATGAGTTTGAACCTTTTGGTTTGATAGAAATAGAACTAATAGCGGAACGTTGCTCCCACCCCCCCCCCCCCCCAAATTAACGTCCGCCGCATTGCGCGGGTACACTACTAGTATATATATATATATATATATATATATATATATATATATATATATATATATATATATATATATATATATATATATATATATATATATATATATATAGTTACAGTAAGGTTAATATGGTAAATTGGTCTAAATAAGTCGGATGTTATTTTAAATAAGTTAGAACTAACTAACTTATTAAAAACTCATTATTTAAGCTAATAAGAACTTTTAATTTCACTGTATCCAAACATTGAAATTTGTTTATTAGATATAAATATTTGAATTGATTTATTTGTCTTCTTCATCCACCCTAATTAATGAAAATTTTTGATGGTATTTGATTATAAATGAGAAATGGTAGGTGTGTATGGAGCTTGATTACGTTGGTCAAGTGAGCGACTTAAACTATTGTGTTGTTATTTTATTAATGTTATAAATATACTTATTTGGTTAATGGGTATCTCTAGGAAGGGGAAAGGCAAAGTTAGGTTTACTAAAATCCAACCACAATGCCAAAGAAAAAGGCAAGGGCAACTCATGGATATATGTGTATTAAGAATAAATATAGTAAATTTAAATGTTAAAAGGAAATATTTAGTCCTGATCCTTTCAATATATGTGTTAGGGATTAGACTTCGAAAAACGCACACAAACACGATTATCAAGAAAATTAGAGATGCAAAGAATAAAATACCAACAAAATAATTTAAGTAGTTCAGTTGAGTGGGTGCTAGATACATGATTTAATAGAAGTAGAAGTAATAATCAAGCACCTAAAACTTGAATGAACGCCATCAAATGCTAAAGATTCTTGCCAACAAAGAAGATAATGAATTTTTAGAAAATCTAGAAAAAGGTGTTACATTTTATAGAAAACCGACATCAAATTTGCAATCAACATTAATTATAAAAATTAACTGTTAAAAAATAAATGTAAATCAGTGTTTGACAGTGCTAAATATGTATCTATAAGAAAAGTTTCAAAAAAACCCCTAAATGGGTAACCAGAAATAGGTTAAGTTAAATCATAATCTACGAATATGAATGATAAGGCTAGGTTTTATAAGTATCATTCGGGTTTCTACATCCAGGTGTATAATTTGTAATTGAATAAACCTAATCCGATTAAACAACTCAACATCAATTTATAACAAACAACTAGAAATCCACGAGTCACTTTAGTCTTTAGGGAATAATCATAGGCAAAATTAAATATAAAAAAGCATGAACTAGAATAAATTACCGAGTAAATTACACTTTTGCTCCCTGTGGTTTATATGATTTTTCCAGTGTTGCAGAAATCGGCCTTGGCGGCCGATTAATCGGCGATTAATCGCTTGGCGGTCTTCAACCGATTACGATTAGGCCTAATCGGTCAGCTTGGCGGTTTGCTGCAAAAATCGGCCTTGGCGGCCGATTAATCGGTCTTGGCGGCCGATTAATCGGTCTTGGCGGTCATTTTCTAATTTTTTTGAACTTTTTAATTTATTTTTTATTTTTTTATTTTTAAATGATTGCACAAACACTCTCTAATAACTCAAGAATACTGAAAAAAATAAATATTAAAGAATAAAAACAATCAAATACATAATCTTTGATGTGCATCTCGAAATAAAAATGAATGAAACTTTGCTATTTTTTATATTTATATATTTTTAAATAAATTCCTTTATACTTTAGGGTCTCCGATTAATCTCCGACTAATCCCCGATTAGTCCGATTAATCGCTTAACCCCACCCGACCGCCAAGCTACCGTCAAACGATTTTTACAACCTTGGATTTTTCAGTTTTGGTCCAAGTTTTTATTTTTCAAATTTGTGGTTCTTGTGGTTGCCAAAATCTTGCAAAGTTGGGCTAGGTAAAGAGACCAATTTAGTTTTTCTAATTTCTTTTTCATTTTCTTTTAACCTATTATTTATTTTAATAATTAGAAAAACGATATATTCAAGAACGTCATTATATTTTGACTCTATATTCGATTAATCCCTAGTTTTTTATATTCAATTAAGCTCAACATTTTGTTAAATCTTTACAATTTTGGATGGTAGCTGGTTATGCCGTTTTTATTTTTTTACAACTGATGATATATAAGGTCAACTTAATTAAATAAAAACTTAAAATTTAACTCTAAATTGTTAAAAGAGTCAAAATGTAAGGACTATAATGAATATTTTCTTTTTATATATAACTAAAATTGTAAACATTTAACAAAATATTGTGCTTAATTGAATATAATAAAAAAAAGGATTTAATCGAATATACGGTAAAAATGTAAGGACTTTCCTGAATATATCACATTAAAAATACACTCTACCCCCTCCCCTTACCCCCACTACCTCATCTCTCTCTCTCTCTCTCTCTCTCTCTCTCTCTCTCTCTCTCTCTCTTCTTCATCCGGTTATCACTCTCTTTCGGTTCTTCCCTTCCTCTATTAGAGTTAGAGATCTCAGAAGGTGTGCCTCCTTTCCGTCAGTCTCAATATTTGCCATCTAACCAGACACACAGAACACATAACCACTCGACCGAATATATCATTAACACCAGAAGGTCTAAAAGAGGAAACTTTAGCTTTCTTACACTCTGTTAAGTACACTCCGGGAGGTATGTATAACAACGTCCCTCCTCTCTTCCGAAAATGCTTAATTTTGTAAATCGCCTCATTAAATGCTTTGGCATTCATTGTTCTCCCATCTCCAACTCCACCGAAATCAATTATCGTATTTTATTGTTATGGTATACCATGGGTACAATTCCAGAACACGTAACTACTCAGCCAGCTGCTTAGCAGCATTTCAGGACCATAATTGTGGCGGAAAGGCATGCCAAAATCTCGCAAACAGATCGAATCCTCATTTCTTATTATTAGATCAAAAAACTATAAGGAGAACTGTCCAGAAAATAAAACGGACAGTTCTATAAGGCGGTGATATCTGTGTATGATGTATTTGGATTTATAAGGAGAACTGTGCGTTGGATTGAATCCCCCTTTGGGAGAGCACAACCTCAATTTTGAACTAGCTATCCGGCTTCACAATCATTTGTGAATAAAAAAAGGTGGTAACACAAGAAAAGTTTAAATGGCCTTCTTTTTTTGTTCCTTTGTTCGCAAATTCCGAAATGACATGGTAGCAGGAGATTTTCGAAGTTTGATTTGAGAACAATAAGTTGGAGTTTCCGAATCAGGTTTGGTGGGGGTCGTTCATGCCTTATTCTTTCAGGCCTCTATTCCGACGAAAAACAGCCCCTTTTCTTTTTGTTTCCAGAGGAAGCTTTCAAAATTTCAGACCTCTTTCTTTCTCCCCCATTTCTCATTTTGTTGATTGAAACGCTTTTATAGATGGTTTTCCTTGGCTTGGATGTCTTGGTAAATGAAAAATATGAGAAAATCTTAGTTGAGGTACTAACATTTCCCAAAACTGCTTGAAAAAGACGGAAAGAGGGGAGTTCGACTTAAAGTTAAAGGCAGTACGAAGAATGTTTTTCTATTCCAGCCGAGAAGACTAGTCGAGCCATTGAAGCAGCGCGTCGAGCTTGAAACTTCCAGGAAAAAACTTCGAATTGGGAGGGGCGGAAAATCTGTAATTAAATGATGAACTTTATAAAGCATTAACATAAGAATTTAACCGTAGGATATGAATTTTCTTCAAGGAAGCGGCAAATTGACATTATGGTGTTAATGATAAATCTAAGGGAATCTGGAGGTTTTTTGAAGGAATTGATTGTTGGTTTTATGGTTTTCTTTGTTCTACAGGGATGAAATTGATTGAAAAAAAGTGATTGTGGATGATATCAGGAAGACCAAAGCTTGAAGCTTGAATTTTGATCATTTTGGGGACATTTTCATCTCAATCTCCAAGTTTTTGTAATTAAAGTTTTTATTTTTTTTAAAACCGATTTGATATTCTATACAAAGAGTTCGTCATTTGTTTTCATCATCAATATTTGAATGGAAGTGCTTTTTTGGCATTAACTGCAAAGTTAATATGTGCAAACACACACACACACATAGAGAAGGGGGTTGGATGCATTTTTTATTAATTAATTTAATAATATCTTAAAAGAAAAATGGAAAAGAAATTAAAAACGTTATTTTAGTCTTTTTACATGGATCAGGGACCAATAGTGCAAGCTTTTTGCAACCACATGGACCATCAGTGTGAAAATAAAAAAAAAATTGACCAAAATTATTAAAAAATGGTAAACCACATGACCAAAACTGTAATTTACTCTAAATTACCATTAACGTCTATCAATAAGGAGATGAAAATACACAAATATGCGTTAACGTAGAGGTGTTTGAATGAAAGAACGTATACATAGTGGTGCCTTTATCAGGATTTTGAGAGTGATTAAAACGACATAATGACCAGAAGATTTTTTTGGACATTAAGTTCTTATAATGCCAATGCCAAATGTGGCTTATTAATATTGTCAATTTCAATATCTGATAGCTGATTTATGCTCGTAACATACAGATTGGCAAAAGATCCACCTATAACCCCTGAAATATAATTTTGAATCAAAGTAATGTATAACTATGATAATAGAATGTTTAAAATGGTTTAATCTACCTCTAAGGTCGTGAGGTGTGCCACACGTGGATGGTCCGCGTTCTCCATGTCACCAAAGAAGACGCGGCAAACACCCCCCAGTCCTCGATGTCCGGCGTCCAGGGGTAGCCATCCTGCGAACGCGTGAAGACCTCCCCATTTCAAATATCCGACCATTGCTATGACCGTTGCTAATTAAAAAAAATCAGTTTTTTTATAACTTTAACACTATATATATATATACATTTCAAACACACATAATGTACAGTGTTATCATATACACAATATGATAATTGAAGAAAAAGGTCGGAATATTTGCATCTATCAACCTCATCATATGACACAGATACCGACACAATTTCTTTCCGGTAGCGAGCAATACTTTTCTCGCATACTTGTAACACCCAAAATTTTTCGCAAAATATTTTAACTTTCAAGATGACTTTTATAAAAATAGTTATATGTTTCCAAAATAAATAAGTAGCTCAAACCCAAAACATGGCAACATACTAAAGTAAAGTGCGGAAGCAAAAATGACATAGTCTCAAACAAATAAAACTCCTAGTAGTGGCATCCCGGTGCTCCAAGTCATGCCTTAGCCTCTTAGATCATAACACCTGAAAAATGTTAGGGAAAACCCTAAGCACAAAGCTTAGTGAATTCAAACACAAACATCATATTAATATTCACATTTACCAGCCCTAATCCATTTCCAATTATAATTATAAAAACTAAGCAAAGAACGAATCAGTGCTTATATAAAATAGGGCAGACTTGTAGGTTTGAGCCGCACCGGGTAAATCCCGTATCCTTTGGCCCCTATCCCTGCACCTCATAAAGAGTATAACGTTGGTGATCTTACCTAACTACCCCTCATAGTAATAATCAATTACATAGAGTGCACATGTACGATTTATAATAATAATATAGCATGCTTTAAATAATAAATCTAAACAATCACACACGAGCTAACTAGCAAACACAAACATCAATACAACGGTGTGAGAGAACTCACCTTGAGTGAGTGAGTAACAGATAGGAGTAAATATAAGGCTACCAAGCTTGTGCAAACTTCAAAGCTTCACCTAAATAAAACTAAAGGTTAGAAGAATGAAGTTGTGAAACTAAGGAATGAGAAAGAAGTAATCACAGCAAGGTCTCTAAAACAGACCTGCTGTTCGGGACTGAATTACCCCAAAATATACAACCGAAACATAGGCTTAATTTATTTTTACAAGAAACTACAATGACTTAGGTTTCCATAACCATAAAGAACTCCTCCTAACTCCAAAGGATGTGAGAGATATAAAATTTATAAAAAGACATGTCACTGCTGTCTTTGGACGGACAGTCAAGTGGTGTTGGCCAATTCTACCCAACTTGTGGGTGGAATTAGCCCCAACCAAAAATCAGAGGAATATTAAACACAAAAATACAAGTCTCAGAGTTGGAATCGATTAAAAAGGGTTTCCCAAGCTCTGGATATAAAAATCACAATGTGGGAAATCACAGAATCAGCATAAGCTGGTGACTGTCCACTGATCTGGAGTGTGGATCTATTATAACCAAGTTATGATACGAATTAACGACCCATCTTCTCCAGATATTAAATTAACTATGTAATGTACATGTGGGAACTTGGAATCACTCTAGATCATTTCCCAAGCCCTAGTAATGATAAACACAAAATGTCATATCACAGCAGACCCGGTTTACACCTAACAGCAAAGAAGCTGTTGTTTCCCATAGATTAAGTCCTTTTCAGAAAGAGTGCCTTTTAATAAAGTTACTCAACTCAATTTGTGAACTTTGGGCACTGGTTGTGTGTGCATTTGATTCCTAGAACTCGAGATATGAGTTTTACAAGAATAGACACTCAGCAGTGAAATCTGACAGAAACCCTAGGTTATGTTGCAAAATTCATAACTCAATATTCGTACCTTGAAATCAAAATCCATCCGTCAGAACCTTCATATATGTCTTGGGAACCTTCGGTTAAAGTTTCGTGGCGATCCAACCTTTCAATCTCCGGGAATCGTCCAAATAATGCGGCTGTGTTCTCAAATCTGGGAATAAAGAGAGATACAGAGGGAGAGAGAGAGAGTGCCATGAGGGAGAGGAGGGAGTGAAATGAAGGAAATTAGGGTTTTGAGCCCTAATATACTAGATCAATGGACTAAACCCTAAAGCCTTTGGGCTAGAAGAACAATTAAGCCTTAATTGGGTTTGGCTATAAAACCCATGGACTTAATTATATGATTAAAAGATGGCAATAGTTATAAGCCCAATCTTTCAATTAATCATATCTTAATTAAATAAATTAATATAATGCCACATAATTAATTAATTAAAATAAATAACGTACCGAGAAAAACCAGGGCGTTACAACTCTCCCCCACTAGGAACGGACTTCGTCCTCGAAGTCATCGCCAACAAATAGATCTGGATAATGAGCCCGCATCTCGTCTTCCGGTTCCCACGTCCATTCCGAACCCCGTCTATGTCGCCACTGAACCTTAACGAAGTTTATAGATTTGTTCTGAAGGGTCTTCGTTTCCCGATCTAAAATCGCAACTGGTTGCGCAACATAGTTGAGACGCTCATGAATCTGGATATCCTCCAATGGTACCACTGCGGTATCATCAACGACACATTTCCGTAGCTGAGAAACGTGGAAAGTGTCATGGATCAGGCTAAGCTCATCAGGTAACTCCAAACGATAGGCCACCTCCCCAACGCGAGCAATGACCTTGTAAGGCTCAATGAATCGTGGTCCAAGCTTTCCCCGCTTCCGGAAGCGAATCACACCTTTCTAGGGAGAGACCTTTAACAAAACGGAATCTCCCACCTGAAATTCAAGGTCGGAGCTTCTTTTGTCGGCATAGCTTTTTTGACGACTCATCGCCGTGGCCAAATGGTCTCGTATCACCTGTATCTTCTCCGTAGTTTGTCGCACAATTTCGGTACTCTCAAGTACCCTCTATCCTACCTCGCCCCAACAGACAATCGTTCTACACTTCCTTCCATATAAAGCTTCATACGGGGGCATTTTAATGCTGGAGTGATAACTGTTGTTATAGGAGAACTCAGCTAGATGCAGGTGATCATCCCAACTAGCCCCAAAATCGATCGCACATGCCCGAAGCATGTCTTCCAACGTCTGAATCGTCCTCTCACTCTGCCCGTCTGTCTGCGGGAGGAAGGCTGTGCTAAAGTGTAATCGTGTACCCATCTCTTCCTGAAATTTCCGCCAAAACCGAGAAGTAAATCGGGTGTCACGGTCGGAGACAATAGAAACTGGCACACTATGCAATGAGACAATCTCACGATCAAAGATCTAGGCCAACTTCTTCGCAGATGAGCTCTCCTTTATGGCCAAAAAGTGAGCGCTCTTAGTCAGACGGTCGATAATCATCCAAATAGTATCGGTTCCACGGGCAGTCCTAGGAAGCTTAGTGATAAAATCCATGGTCAGATGCTCCCATTTCCATTCCGGAATCTCCAAAGGTTGCAATTTCCCATGCGGTTTCTGGTGCTCCGCCTTGACCTTCCGGCAGGTCATACATTCTTCCACATACCGGGCTACATCATTCTTCATTCCATGCCACCAGTAACCCTCTCGAAGATCTAGATACATTTTGGTAGCACCCGGATGTATGGAGAATTTAGACTTGTGAGCTTACTCCATTAGGATTTTCCGGTTGCCTCCTGTATATGGAACCCAAACTCTATATGGAACCCAAACTCTACCATGGCGAGTCAACAAACCTCGTCCATCTAGTTCCATTTTAGGCAGTTCATTCTTGATTTTCTCCCGCTTGATATTTATTGCCGTCTTTTGAGCGTCATGAATCAGGTCTAGCAAGGGCGACACCATCGTCATACGGAGGCACTTAGCTCGAATAGGCTTGGCAGACGGTTTTCGACTGAGAGCATCAGCCACCACATTACCTTTACCGGGGTGGTAGTGAATTTCGCAGTCATAGTCTTTCACCACATCCAGCCATCTAATCTGCCTCATGTTCAGATCCCGCTGATCGAACAAATACTTCAAGCTCTTATGGTCGGTATATACAATAAACTTTACTACATAGAGATAAATGTCTCCAAATCTTGAGGGCAAATACAACAGCCCCAAGCTCCAAGTCATGAGTGGGGTAGTTTCGCTCGTGGGCTTTTAGTTGTCGGGAGGCGTAGGCTATAACCCTGTCTCGCTGCATCAACACTGCACCAAAACCTAGAAGTGATGCGTCACAGTAAACAACTATATCCTCTATTCCGTCCATTTGGGCCAAGATCGGTGCATCACTCAATCGTGATCTCAACTCATCAAACGCCGCTTGTTGCTCCGGATCCCACACAAACTTCTCTGATTTCTTGGTCAGTCGGGTAAGTGGTAACGCAATCTTTGAGAAATTTTCTATGAATCTATAGTAGTAACCGGCCAAACCCAAAAAGCTACGAATTTCGGAAGGCGTTTTTGGAACCTCCCAATGCTTAACTGTTTCAACTTTGGCTTGATCGACCTTGATACCTTCTTTGTTCACTACATGCCCCAAAAACAGGACCTTTTCGACCAGAACTCACACTTCGAGAATTTAGCATAAAGTTTTTCTCTCGCGAGAGTCTCCAAAACTTCTCGAAGATGTCGCTCATGCTCCTCCTTGGTCTTAGAGTAGACTAATATGTCATCAATAAACACAACAACAGAGCGGTCAAGCATCGGGGCTACACACCCGATTCATGAGGTCCATGAAAGTGGCGGGTGCGTTGGTGAGCCCAAAAGGCATCACCACGAACTCATAATGCCCATAGCGAGTACGGAATGCGGTCTTCTCACTGTCTTCTTCTCGGACTCGCATCTGGTGGTAACCGGACCGTAAATCAATCTTGGAGAACCAAGATGCTCCCTGCAGCTGATCAAAAAGATCTTCAATACGCGGTAGCGGGTATCTGTTCTTTATCGTGCGCTTGTTCAGCTCCCTATAATCGATACACATACGCTGGGTGCCATCTTTCTTCTTGACAAAAAGAATAGGAGCACCCCATGGTGAAGAGCTTGGCCGTATAAACACTTTTTCACTTAGTTCCTGGAGATGATCCTGAAGTTCTTTCATTTCAGATGGCGCCAAACGATAAGGAGATTTAGCTACCAGAGTCGCACCCGGCATTAAATCAATGCGAAACTCCACTTGTCGAATAGGTGGCAAACCAGCGAGTTCTTCTGGAAAGACATCGCTGAAGTCGGAAACTATAGGAACATCGAAAAGTAATAAGTTCTCAACCCCTAGGGTTTTGAACACGAATTGTTTCTTCCGGTAATGGATTTCCGCATCAAACGCGTCTAGCCAATCCATGCCTACAATAACGCAAAGCTCCTGCATCGTAATAGGAATAAGATCAATGGAGAATTCAACCCCAGAAAACTCGAGTGTGTAACCCCGATAAACATCGGTGAAATATATAGTTCGATTGTCAGCAACCTCGAAGATCATTGGGCGCGCAAATTTTCCAATACTCCGGCCCAAACGATTAATAAAATTGCAGAATACGAAAGAATGAGTGGCACCGCTATCAAACATAACAGCAGCGGGCTCAGAATCTAGCAAATACGTGCCTGATTCACAATTATATATAACAATCATGAATGCCATTCAAAATAGAACAAAGTTATAGTGCAGGAGGGGAAAGAAAAATACTCGGCCTAATAAAACCCTTATCACTCCGTTCCTGAAGATGCCTATGAAGTTCTTTCATCTCTGGTGGTGTCAGTCGATAAGGAGCCTTGGCTACCAGAGCTGCACCCGACACCAAGTCGATACGGAACCCTTCTTGCCGAACCGACAGCACTCCAGTTAGTTCCTCTAAGAATACGCCACTAACTCGAGAACAATCGCAACGTCACTAACCACCACGGTCGCTGAACAATAAGCTACGGATAGGCGATCCCCCCTTAACGACCAGTTCTCCCCCACTTGGGTTTGAACCCGCACCTGCTTACGATGACATGAAATCTCCGCTTCAAAAGTATCCAGCCAGTCCATGCCCACGGGGACACATACTTCCCTCATAGCAATAGGAATCAAATCAATAGGAAACTCTATGCCAAAGATCCATGGAGTACAACCGCGATATACATTGGTAACATAAAGAATCCAGTTGTCTGCAACCCGGACAACCATTGGACAAGATAGTCTACCAACGTCTTGTCCCAGACGATTAGAAAAAAAGTGCGAGAAACGAACAAATGAGTAGCACCGATATCGAACATAACAACAGCGGGCTTAGAACTAACCAAGTACGTGTCTGCTTCAACGATTTATAACAACTTATGAACATGAAAACCTAAGGGTTATATATTAGGAACATGTTTAGCAGAAATAGAGGAAAACTTAGGCGATATCTGCATCCGCGGAAAAGAAAGATAATATAGAGACATTTCAGCCTAGATATTTCTAGGAAGACGAAACACTCAGCTTACCGAAAATTTTTCAACCTTGCCCCGACCCGAAATCGGCACCGGTGCTTCAAATAGTAGGGGCCCTTCTACTACCTTCCACACAATTTCCAATTTCGCATTCGCGTCTAGTTTCAAAATTTTCAGTTCGCTCTAGCCGTTTATTTATACAACTCTCTCACATGATAATACTAACAGGTATATAATCTAATATTTTAAGGCTAATTGAAACAATCCAAAATTAACAATTTAACAAAGTAAGAAACATATGAAACAAAGCTTACTTGGGCGGCTGACTGGCACACCTCGAGATAATCCACTACTAGTATTCAAAAGTTTTAAAGAAATCTTTTAAAGAAAATATTTAAAGAAAATAAAACTTTTAAGAGCCTCAAATTTGAGTCTAGAACATTCCTAAGAATGCCTAGTTCCCTCAAACGTGTGCTCTGATACCAACTTGTAACACCCAAAATTTTTCGCAAAATATTTTAACTTTCAAGATGACTTTTATAAAAATAGTTATATGTTTCCAAAATAAATAAGTAGCTCAAACCCAAAACATGGCAAAATACTAAAGTAAAGTGCGGAAGCAAAAATGACATAGTCCCAAACAAATAAAACTCCTAGTAGTGGCATCCCGGTGCTCCAAGTCACGCCTTAGCCTCTTAGATCTTAACACCTGAAAAATGTTAGGGAAAACCGTAAGCACAAAGCTTAGTGAATTTAAACACAGACATCATATTAATATTCACATTTACCGGCCCTAATCCATTTCCAATTATAATTATAAAAACTAAGCAAAGAACGAATCAGTGCTTATATAAAATAGGGCGGACTTGTAGGTTTGAGCCGCACCGGGTAAATCCCGTATCCTTTGGCCCCGATCCCCGCACCTCATAAAGATAATAACGTTGGTGATCTTACCTAACTACCCCTCATAGTAATAATCAATTACATACAGTGCACATGTACGATTTATAATAATAATATAGCATGCTTTAAATAATAAATCTAAACAATCACACACGAGCTAACTAGCAAACACAAACATCAATACAACGGTGTGAGAGAACTCACCTTGAGTGAGTGAGTAACAGATAGGAGTCAATATAAGGCTACCAAGCTTGTGCAAACTTCAAAGCTTCACCTAAATAAAACTAAAGGTTAGAAGAATGAAGTTGTGAAACTAAGGAATGAGAAAGAAGTAATCACAGCAAGGTCTCTAAAACAGACCTGCTGTTCGGGACTGAATTACTCCAAAACATACAACTGAAACATAGGCTTAATTTATTTTTACAAGAAACTACAATGACTTAGGTTTCCAGAACCATAAAGATCTCCTCCTAACTCCAAAGGATGTGAGAGATATAAAATTTACAAAAAGACATGTCACTGCTGTCTTTGGACGGACAGTCAGGTGGTGTTGGCCAATTCTACCAAACGTTTGGGTGACATTAGCCCCAACCAAAAATCAGAGGAATATTAAACACAAAAATACAAGTCTCAGAGTTGGAATCGATTAAAAAGGGTTTCTCAAGCTCTGGATATAAAAATCACAATGTGGGAAATCACAGAATCAGCATAAGCTGGTGACTGTCCACTGATCTGGAGTGTGGATCCATTATAACCAAGTTATGATGTGAATTAATGACCCATCTTCTCCAGATATTAAATTAACTATGTAATGTACATGTGGGAACTTGGAATCACTCTAGATCATTTCCCAAGCCCTAGTAATGATAAAAACAAAATGACATATCACAGCAGTCCCGATTTAGACCTAACAGCAAAGAAGCTGTTGTTTCCCATAGATTAAGTCCTTTTCAGCAAGAGTGCCTTTTAATAAAGTTACTCAACTCAATTTGTGAACTTTGGGCACTGGTTGTGTGTCTATTTGAGTCCTAGAACTCGAGATATGATTTTTACAAGAAGAGACACTCAGCAGTGAAATCTGACAGAAACCCTAGGTTATGTTGCAAAATTCATAACTCAATATTCGTACCTTGAAATCAAAATCCCTCCAGTCAGAACCTTCATATATGTCTTGGGAACCTTCGGTTAAAGTTTCGTGGCGATCCAACCTTTCAATCTCCGGGAATCGTCCAAACAATGCGGCTGTGTTCTCAAATCCGGGAATAAAGAGAGATACAGAGGGAGAGAGAGAGAGTGCCATGAGGGAGAGGAGGGAGTGAAATGAAGGAAATTAGGGTTTTGAGCCCTAATATACTAGATTAATGGACTAAACCCTAAAGCCTTTGGGCTAGAAGAACAATTAAGCCCTAATTGGGTTTGGCTATAAAACCCATGAACTTAATTATATGATTAAAAGATGGCAATAGTTATAAGCCCAATCTTTCAATTAATCATATCTTAATTAAATAAATTAATATAATGCCACATAATTAATTAATTAAAATAAATAACGTACCGAGAAAAACCAGGGCGTTACAGTACTAGAAATACACAATGCGGAAATGAATACCAATCTCCGACACGATTTGACGGAGTACGTGTATGCTAATCGTAACGACGAAACCGACGACGACGACGACGACGATAATTAGAAAATGTTTTTTATTTTAAATTGATTTAGGACATGTTTAATTTTTTTATGTCTTTTTTAATTTAATGTAATGTTTTATTTATTTTAATATTCTGGTTTTTAATTAATATAATGTTTTTATTTAAATTTAATTTAATGTTTGGTTTAAATTAAAAAAACGTAAAATAAAAATGTGACATGGAAAATAAAATGGAAGTCTTGGGAGTCCTGGTGACATGGCGCTGACGTGGCAGGTGTCTTGGGTTGTCATGGGAGTCTTGCACACCCTTCAGCCTAAACAAATTACACGAATGACCATCTTACCATTTTTCTATTTCTTTATTGGTTTACTTAATTTTTTGGTTTAATTAACTTATTAATATATTAAAAATTATAATAAATTTACTTATAAATCGATAAAAATAAGTTATTTTTTATATTTTTTCTTATTTTAATTTAATTGTCAAATTATTAAAAATTTAGTGTCTCTCTCTCTCTCTCTCTCTCTCTCTCTCTCTCTCTCTCTCTCTCTCTCTCTCTCTCTCTCTCTCTCTCTCTCTCTCTCTCTCTCTCTCTCTGAAATAAGAACTCTCTTACAATACACTAACCACTAGCCCTCACCTTCAGCCAACGCCACCAACCTAAAATAGAAAACCCAATAAACTGAATTTCTGAAACTCAGAACTTCAAACCTGAACTTAAACATGCACTAAAGATAGAATCAAAAACCAACTCCAATCTAAAATTTAAACCTGAGATCAAAACCTAACCTCAAGTTAAAACATATCAAAATAAAATCTTGAAATCAAACCCAAATAAAAAATCTGATGAATTTGTAAAGTAAGGCAACGATGATGAAAAAAGAGCTTGATGATGCCTTTTGTGTGTGGGAGATAAACTAATATCGGTAACCTCAAATAAAAAATCGGATGAACTAGTAACCTCAAATCATGGGTTTCTTCTGGGTAGCTGATTTCTTCTATACATGGGCGATAAATTGATGTTGTCTTCGGTTTTATTATGTGTCTGATCGTAGATTTCACCAGAGGAGGTTGTTGTTGGAAGATCATGATTGTGGGTGAATGGTTTCACCGGAGGGCGTCGTCAATGGAGGCGGTGGCTGCAATTCACATTAAATTGGAGTGTAGGGAGGCGATTTTCAGCAATATAAAGAAGAGAGGTGGTTTCCGATAGTAGGAGGAGGAGAGGCGATAGTAGGAGGAGGAGAGGCAGCAGGGAGGTGGCTGCTTGGATGATTTAGGGATTTCTATGATATGTGTGTGTGTGTGTGAGTGTGTGAGAGAGAGAGAGAGAGAGAGAGAGAGAGAGAGTTAAATGGGGTGGGGCAAATATGATTGTTTTGTTTATTTTTCTTTTTTTTTAATTAAAAAAATAAGAAACAAATAATGGAAAATTAAAAAATAAATTACAAAGGGTAAAAGAGTATTTTTTATGTTTGGTAGGGACCAAGCGTGCAATAAAAACATAAACTACGGACCATCCAAATTAAAAAAGAAAGTTAGAGACTAAGCACGCAAATTACCCCAAACTATAGGGACCATTCATGTTATTTACTCTAACTATAATAATAGAAAAAGCCAGTTAATTGCGAAACTCCAATGAAAAATAATGGAGTGTATTATGAAAGCTTCTGGATAGGAAGTAAAGGGATTGAGACGATGGACAATACCTATCAAGGAATAAGACTATATTTATATTCTAAATTCCAACTAATCTCTCAGTTAGACCTTATTAATTGCCGAACACATTTTAATTTTTTATTTGCAATAACAATTGTGACATTCAGACTGATGAGATGGATTGTTTCTACGACCATTTGTAGCTTCCATGTACACATAAGATTCTAAATGTTTACATGATTACATTAATTGGATAACATCAAAATCCAGTTTGGTTCAAACGTTCTAAGATTTAAACAAATTTAACGAATCACATTAGCAACAATTTTGGGTCAAGCAAAACAACAAAATGTGGGCATGGCTGTAAAGTGTAAACCATATATAGATACATCTGAAATTATTGAAAAGAAACATAACATGGAACTATCATGTGTTAATTTAAGTTCGAATAGTTAGGCCACGATTCTGAATGGATAAACCTCTTGAATAGGCACCAACAGATTTTCCCTTCAGAACACAAATTCCATGGATAAGAAAGAAATTAATGGAGATGAAAATTTTACAAAATGTATTTGTTTTGAAGAAAACTGAGAATCCGAACATCTCTTTCCTTGAGTCAGGAAATATGATATGAATACCAAACTGAACAAAAGTTCCATCAGGAAATATGAAGCCAATTGTATTTATCTGAAATAAATTAAATTACAACTCACAACTTTTTATTTTTATATTTTTGGAACCGGAGTATAACAAATCACATTTAAGCTATATTTATTACAATATGATAAAATTTAAGACGCAAAGAAAAACGTTATTACCTAACATTTTGGTTATATTCTTTACGAAACAATTATACAGTTGATCTATACTTCAATATTCGGTTTAACCTAATGAACGAATTTGTGAACGGAGTGATGAATAAGTATCTTAACGGTACATTCCACCTGGAGCTATAGGTGGCATCTGTACTCCATGATTCTGTCTCTCCATGTTACCTTGCCATCCTGGATTCATTCATAAACCACTAATTAAATCAAACTTTGATGAATAATAATATTGCAAGATATTATAAGTATATCACGTGTTTGGACATATGTCAGCAATAATTAGAGTCCTTACCAATAGATACGTCAAATCCACGATGCTTAAGCTCACGATACTCTTGACACAAAGCACATAGTTCGCAACAGCAATGAACAAGGCAATCGTTGCAAGGTTTTTCACGCAGTCCATATTGGCTCCTCATCTTAGTCCGAAACATACAAGAATACAAGCACCCACAACAAGTGAATGCTGCAATTACGGCATAGAGTGCCCCGTGTACTGCACAGGCTGTATTACATACCAATTATTATGTTTATCTAAAATTGTTTAAAAAAATACATTAACATTCAAATTTATGCTTTCTTTCTGTTGATCCCATTTTGATAATGTGATATTATGGCATGTCCATATAACTTCATCCGAGGGTAATCGCAAATTATCAATGGATTTACCCATTTTACCATTGGATTCGTTTGTGGCCGTGGTAACTAACTAGGTTCATGTAATGTCAAATCATGTGTTGCAATAATTTATCCCATATGCTCCTTATTAACTTACTTGAGCTTCAATTTTCAAACTAATCATACTTAATATTAAAATTGATATGAATACATATTATCTTTTTATAAAAGTATAGTTAATGAAGTTCATCTGTTGAAAAAACCAGTTCTTTCCAAAAGTAAGCAAAAGGCAACACATAGATGTATTTTCTTTTGGTTTTTCTTCCTTTAACTCTAATTCATGCCATGAAGGGTCAAACCCTATATATATATATATATATATATATATATATATATAGTAGCGATTGACTCTATTCTGACGTCGCCTAAAGGGTATTATAGAAAAATACACTGCTCGCTCGCTTCATAAGTCCTACAGTTCATTCGCTTACAGCTATATAGTACATATTCAGTAATGGAAATATAGAGTCGTAGCTAAAAATCTAGAAATTTTGATGTTACAATAATATATTATAATTCAAATGAAAAGAAGTTAAAAGGGAAGCAAATAGAACGGATTTGATTAAACACTCAAATCAGAAAACATTGCCATATATAATCCACTTACGAGTATTCCCCTTATCAACAATCTCAGCTATTTGCCCAAAAGTAATGCATGGACACCAACATGTTAAGCAACCTGTGGGTTCACAAAAGAATTTGTATCTTGTGAATAAATAGTTGTACAGAGAATGAAAAGAAGGTAATCAGGGATGGACTTACAGTTGGGTACATCGGAGCAGCAGGCACAAAGGCTGCTAGACCATTTGCCGTTAACGGTAGGAGGAGCCACGTATTGAGCTGGAATACCTGTGGCATACTGCGGTGGTTGGTAATATGATTGTGGTGGCGGTTGGTTATATGATTGTGGAGGAGCTGATGGTGGTGGCGGTTGTGGTTTCTGTGGATAATCTTGTGAATGAGAAGGGTACATGGTGATTGCTGGTGGCCAATCTTGGAATTCGTGTTATTTGGTTGAAGACGGATGAAAGAATATTTAATATTCAAACCGGTTTGAAATTTCTATGCATAAACTTGGAAGTTTCAACGGTAGCTTAATCTTGACCAAGACCACCTTGTTTATAACGATAACGCTATATTTAACTCTCTTACGTACCTCTCACAATTTAAATACATATTTTACGTTGCGTATTGTTTACAATTTCTTTCAGAAGATTCTAAATATAACTTTTTATTTAAGTTATGCAAGCACATAAGGAAAAGCAGTAAAAATCAAACAGAGATTTAAACTTAGTCTGGAATGACCTATATATGTTTATCGACATAAATTAAAGAACTCTATTACTATCAACTATCAAGGAATATTTATAACTTAAAACACTACTATTCGACCGGACCTATTTACAAGACAATATGGAAGTGTTTGGTATACACTGATCAAAGAATGAAAGAATGAATGAAATAGAGCGTTATGGGGGAAAACAAAACATCATGTTTAATTGTAAACAGCAATGGCATGAAGCATTCTTTTAGGAAACATGATTCCTTCTGATTGGTTAATTTTCATTCAAATGGAAATGTGTTTTTTTCATTCCCATAAGGAATGAAATGATATATAATAAAATTAAATTATTTTGTATAATCTTTAATATATATTAATATTTTTAAACATTCAAAAACTTCATTAAAAATATTTTTAAATAATAAATAAAAGTTTTCTAATATACTTATGTTTTAATATTTTTTTGTATCTGGCTCTTTTTATTTTGCAATTTTTTTTTAATTTATAGATATGTCTTGTTTAACTATATGCATATATGTACTTTGAACGAAATAAAATATGTTTATATATAATTTATTTAACGATATGTTCATATTTAATAAAATTTAATTTTATAAAATATCATTCATTTTTTTATTTATCAAATTTATTTTATTTAGCGTTCTATATATTAATAACAAACATTATCTATGAATAACTTATTTCATTCATTCTAACATACCAAACATGACAATGGAATGTGATGATTCATTTCATTACCATACTCATTTCATTACGTAGTTCATTCCATTCTATTATTATTTCATTCCATCATAAGTAACAGACCCTATGAGATAAGAAAACATGTACATACTATGATGGGCTCCACCCGCAACATACCCAATGAGATACGTGTGCAGTGTAACCCTTTCCTCACTACTAAAAAAATATATTTAATGACAAACAAATTACGGTTCACATTGAGTTTATGAGTGATAGAAATGTTTGGCATAAAAACAATGCATCTTTGTTGAAATCACCAAAAACAAATTTACATTTAGTGACACAGAAAAAATGCCACTAATTTATGAGTGATAGAAATGTTTGGCAAAAAAAGTGCCACTAGAAGCGCTGCCACTAAAGGCTTTTAGTGACACTTATTGGTAGTGCCGCTGTAACCGTATTTGGTTTCTGGCACTTTTTTATTGTGCCACTATAGCACTTATAGTTTTTAGTGACACTGTTCTTATGACACTATATAATTGCTAAAATAAATATTAATTTCATGCTTTTGGTGACACTTTTTTATTACAAAAAAATTATATTAACAAATTAGATACGATTTTTTTTAATTTAAATGGACATAAAATATTAATAAGAAAATTAAGAAAATAAATTGAAACACACAATTTCAAGCTTTTCTAGCAACAATATTCGAAATGTATAAACACAAATGGCTTCTAAAAAGTTCAGTAACAAAATAATTACTTTATTTAACCAACTTGAAATTTCATGATCGGGTACTTGGAAAATTAAAATTGGAATTGAAAGGGTATACAATCAAGAAATAATAAGGAATAATACCTTATGAGAACCAAAGTCAATTGTTGCTTCGAAGCAAATTTACAAACTGCTCCAAATTTCTCATTTGTACCGTATTAACTGTTTTGGTGTCAAACTGTAAAAGATATAACACCATAGACTTTGTAGATCTATCTTTGAGAGAACCTATAGTCAAGAGTCAAGACAAACACAAACAAAAGAAAATACATACAAACATAAGGATATATAGACTTAATAAGAAAAAAATGAAACCCAGTACCACTTACTTTTGCTTCATTTTTTCGTTTTTACCGAGATAGGTAAAGCATCTTTCATATGATCTAAATGATCTTGTGATTCCATAACACCTAAATAATAGAATAACAAAGTAACATCAACAAACATATTACCATAAGATTAATACACCATTCAACCAAAAGAACAGAGTAAATCACCACATAAATAACAGAATAACAAAGTAACATCAAACCTAAATACAGAATAACAAAGCAATATCAGCAAACATATTACCATTAACTCAAAATATAATAACTTAGAAATACATCATGGTTATTGATAGGTAATATCGCTAAATAGCGACAAGTCATCTATACAATACTACATACATGGTTCTGTCAACAACTTTATATAGAATACCACATACATGGTCCTGTTAACAAAAAAAAAGTGCATATAAAATTATAAATAGTTATATACAAATATACAATATAGACTATTGCTATGTTAAACCAGAAAACAATAGTCCCTATCAACAACTTAACATATAGAATTATAGATAGTCAATACTCAATTGCTTAGAAAACATAGAACAGTCTCTGTGACTGACTGAAAAATATACACAAATTATGTAGAAATCAGAAATCGACTAGTAGAAATCAGAAATCATAGATAGTCCCAGTGTAACTGTAACACAACTGACAATACCATATACACAATAGCATACGAACTCAGAAATCAACTAGTAGAAATTAGAAAGCAGAAAAACAGAGTATAGTCGTACACTAGTAGAAATCAGAAAGAAAGAGTAGACTAGTAGAAATCAGAAAGAGATTTATACTCAGAACTCCATAGTCATAAGTAATAAATTACTAGAACTCAGAAATCAGAACAAGGAAATATCTACTCAGAACTTGAAATCTAGAACCTTTGATAAAATACAAACCTCAAAAAATCAGAACTCGATAATCGGATTGCTTACTGAAACTCAGAAGTGGCTGAACTCAGAACTCGAAATTGGAGGTTTGTTTGCTCGCTAAAACAAAATACAAACCTCATAAAAATAAGGTTTCAAAAATCAGAAGTCAAAAATCAAAAATTTACGTTGTTCGATGCCATCGTTTTTGCTGTTCGTTGTCGTCGTTTTTGATGTTCGATGTCATCATGTCTTTTCACTGAAACACTTTACGCTGTTCGCTGAAACAATTTCGCTGTCGTTGTCACCGCTGTTCGGAAGGATTGCCGGTCACGGCGATTCATTGAGAATAAGGCGGATATGGGTCTAATTTGCGGCAGAAGCGAGGAGATAGGACGATGGCGGTGGCGACGACTGAAGGATGAAGAACATGATCGAACGTGTGTGATGGAAGAGAGCTGTTTGGGATGGAGCGGCTAGGTGAGTAATGTGAGTGTTTAGTTGCGGAAAACTGCTCCGTTTTCCGGAAAAATTTTCCAAGAAAAATGAGAATTTGGAAAACGCGTTTACTTCGTCAATTTTTTCAAAGTTTTCCAAGAAAATGAAAAATTTTCATTTTTCCAAAATTACAAAGAATTTAGAAAATTTTGGAAAACCCAAAATTATTGTTTTCTAAATTTTTCTATTTCTAAAATTTTTCTAAAATATAGAAAAAAACACACACACACACACTCATTCTCACCTACACCCCCAAAATTAAATCTACACCCATCCTACCTACCCCCACCCAACTCCACCCCACCCCCACCCCACCCACCCCGACCTACCCCACCCCACCCCTACCCCCCACCATAACACCCACCCCTACCCCCACCCCACCCAACCCCATTCCACCAACCACCCTTCCTACGCTACCACCCACCCCCACCTACCCCCACCCTACCCCACCCCACCCCATCCAACAGCACCACCCACCCCTACCTCACTCCACCACCACCTCCACCTACCCCCACCCCACCCAACACCACCACCCACCCCCACCTCACTCCACCTCCACCTACCCCCACCCAACACACCTCCACCCACCCCCACCCAACACCACCACCTACCCCCACCTAACTCCACCTCCACCTTCACCTACCCCCACCCAACACCTTCACTTACCCCCACCTCACTCCACCTCCACCTTCACCTACCCCCACCCTACCCCACCTCCACCCCACCCAACACCCCCAACTCACTCCACCTCCACCTCCACCTATGCCCCACCCTTACCCCCACCCCACCTAACACCACCACCTACCCCCACCTCACTCCACCTCTACCTCCACCTACCCCTACCCCCACTCCACCCCACCCACCCCCACCTCCTCCCACCCCATCCCACCCACCCCCATCCCCCCACCTCCACCTACCCGCACCCCACCCATCCAAATTAAAAATTGGAAAATGAAAATTGATAGAAAATAGATATCTAAATACGTTTTCTGTTTTTCTAAAATAGAAAATGAAAACGGAATCGGTTTTATCTAAACGCGTTTTCTAAATTTTCAATAGAAAACTGAAAATGAAAACTCATTTTGTTTTTCTGAAAATGAAAAATGGAAAACGGAAAACAGTTTTCTGCAACTAAACGCACCCTTAGGGTTTTCAAATTAGAAAAATGATTCTCCAATTAATATGTGTGTGCTATCCGAGCGAGCGGGAAGTACGGAGGGAAATTTGTGTGAAAAAAAATCCAGTGGGAACTAAAATAAAAAGAGGAAAATCAAAATTAAATCATCTACATATATTCTATTAAACGTGTATGCATATTAAACCTAGGTTTATAGTGGCACAAAAAATATGTGCCACTAAAAAGGTAATATAGTGGCACTTCTTGGATAATGCTACTAAAAACTTGTGCCGCTAAATGTAAATTTATTTGTAGTGAATCTTAAAAATTTACAACATAGATGATTATCAAATCTGAAAAAACATGCGCACCACTTTATCATTTTGATTATAGTAAAAAAATTGTTTGTCTTTTATATCACTCCTGGTTTCTCTCGACTTCTCCTAAATCGACCCTCTTTTTTCCCACTTCTCTAAATTTCTCTCTCAATGGTGAAGGGTTTATGGTGGTGAAGGAATCGACTCAGGGCCTCGCTATTGAGGGTTCTCAATCTTCATATACACGTGCATCGATTCGGGGGAAGACGCCGACACACACAACCTATGGTGGAGAATTTGGGGTTTCATGATTGACACTTTTTGTACCATCGCTCCTATACATTCTCTTCATCCAAACTCGCTGCCTTCCTCTGGAGTACTCATGACATCAGCACCTTGTCACACCTCCACCAAATGCTCCTTTGCTATTGCTACCGTCGGTGACGCCTTCACTGCATTCCTTTCGTCGTACTTATGCCTTTTTGCTTGATTTATCTATGGTTTTGGTTTTTTTTAATGTTTTCGTCACCATAATGTCATGGTTCTTTGTATATTCTTTTATTTCAATAATGGCAGTAAACTGGTTAACTTTTTTAACTCTGAAAATTTTGTTTTAATAATATTGTTTTTGTGATGTGTGAAAATCATCGAGGCCCAGTGCATTGCTTCCAAGACACGAGGTTAGAGTGAACTTGTTAATACGCCTACCTGGTGTTCAATAAAATGTCTCACTAATTGTAACTTGATTTTTTTGACATAATAAATGTGACGATTGAAATTATAAGGCATCAGTACTTGGTACATGGCGCCCAAGGCCTCTTGGCCAAGTGGCATCAGGAGTTACAAGTCTCCCAAGTGGTTTGGGTTCTATCCCCACTAGGAGCAAGGTGGTTAAAAACTAACAAGGTGAACTAACAGTAGAAATAGAATAGTCGTTCAAAAAAAAAAACTTGGTACATGGCATTAAATAAACAATTTTAATGTTATTGAATTCCCCCATTGTTACATTGAATTTTCAAATAAGTGTTTAAGTGTAGAAAACCCTGAAGCCTTATTCTGACAGTGGTACGCATGAATAATTAATAGAAATTGTTATTGTGTTTGTTGTTACTGATTCTAAATGTATACTGTTAAATGCAACATGACTTTTTCCAAAACATAGATGATGAATCTGCTGCTCAACGTTTGTTGATGGCACATCTCAAGGGCAATGCAGCAGCTACTCTTGACTCTTGGAAAATATTCAATGGTGAAATCACTTGTCGAAATGGAAGGAAAATTCTAAATGATCGCTTTCTAAGAGAACTAGGCATGCGTGAAGCATCTTACAAATTGTCATCAATAATTTTATAAATAGAACGACCACGTAAGTTCAACACACGTCGTTTCTGTGTGATTTGCCCAAGGCAAGCCATACCACTGAGAGGGTAACTGGATTTCAATTTGGCGAAGATCGACGAATAGAATTCTGTAGTTTTTTTGAATGGTATGTATTTGCATACAAGTATGCTGAGGCCCTAAATATTCTTCATGTTAACTAACTATGTTTATGTCAATTGAATGAAATCTTTTATATTTGTTGTTGGTTTCTTGGTTGGGTAAATGTAAACGTTTAATTAGGTATTAATGCAAATATTTTATACTTGGTGTTTGGGATTGTGGTGTGAATCTCCTTATTTACTTATTGGCTTTTTTTGAAAAGGGGTGTTTTTAATTGATAAATACAATTTTTAATAGTGTGAAACAACTTAGGATGTGTTTGGGATTGCTTAATTAACTCAATAAGCACTTTGGTTATAAGTGCTTATTGACTTATATGCTGAAAGTATTGACTTATTGGATTTTTTGAAAAAGGATGTTGTTAATTTATAAATACACTTTTTAATAGTGTGAAACAACTTAGGGTATGTTTGAGATTGCTTAATTAACTCAATAAGAACTTTGGATATAACTGTTGGATTAGGTGTCTAAGCCATGACTTGTAATTGTAATTATCTTATGAATAAAAAGCAAAGTCCATTTGGGTTGCCATCATAGCTGGGGAATTGATGTACAGTTCAGTAGAGAGAAAGATTGATTTATTAAGGGTTTAATAAATCAATAGAACATATATAGATGGCTTATTAATATATTTAAGTGTTAATATATTAATTAGAAACTATATTAATTAATTGAGAATTAATCCAGAATTGATTGGATTTAATTTAGTGATTAAATTAATTAATAAAAGGTGCAGGGACTGGTTGGCATTTATTCAACAGTTGAATAACTGGCCAGGTAAACCAGGGACCAAAGTTGGCGCCACCCTGGAGGCTCCTCCAGGGTTTTGGCGAAACCCTAATTAGGGTTTTGCGGAGTCTGGTCCAAGTGGCCAAAAGCCTTGTCCATTTGGAGGCTTTCTAGGGTTTCAGGTGTAACCCTAGGAGGCTATATAAGGAACCCCCTGGGCACCCTAAATCTAACGTCATCTCCCTCTCTCCTCTACTCTGCTGGATTGTCTTCTCCTTGCTTGGGTGTGACTTGCATTTGAGGCAGGATCTCTTTGCTGCTTGCTTGAAGGATCATAAGATCAAAGGTTGGTTTTTCTTAATTCATCTTTAGAATTGAATTGTATCCTTTAGGTTTTTAGTTCTAATCTTCATAGAAGAAAACATAGATCATATTAGGGTTGCATGTGAACCATAGGAATTTTTGTGTTCATTGTTTGCATAGAAACCCTTCAATAACTGCTTATTGACTTATGTGGTGGTAAAAAGAAGTTTTCATATAAGTGTTTGGATTGACTTATTTGGTGGAAAAAGGTTTTAAGTTGATAAGTAATTTAAAAAAAGGTTTTGGATTGACTTATATGAGTGTTATTGACTATTTTTTACTTATTGTCTCTTCAAAAAGCCAATAAGTCAATAAGTTAAAAGTCACCACAATCCCAAGCACCCCCTTATTAACTTATTGGCTTTTTAAAATCCAATAAGTCAATAAGAAGTTTTTATAACCCAATAAGTGAAAGTATTGCCTTATTGGCAAAAATGTATGGCTATTTTTATTGATTAATTTGTAAGGGTTACCATATATTAAATAATGGCTCCAAAATGATTAAAAACGATTTCACCCAGCGAGTACACGCTTTTTAAGGATTTTGCTGCCATACCATTATCTATATGATCATTACCCCTAACCATAATCTATCGTATGTTTGACTTTCCAAACCATTCTGATTTTCCAAAACCCTACTAACTGATCTTTTTCTTTCAATCATAACTCTTTAATCTTCTTAATTAATACTAATGCACATTGAAAGTAAGCGTAAATGATTTGCTTCCCCTGTTTTTTTAACAATGTTGGCATTTTTTTGTTTACTAACTGATCTTTCTTGCTTTATGTGGTTGTTCATATATATAAAATTAAGATAGCGATAATCTATGATATCCCCCAAGATATATTGATTGATATTCTTCCATGAGTTGGAGAATCGTCTTTGAAAAGTATTATGTGTGTGAAAGTGTGGTATGTATCTTCATGTAACATTTACTTATTCTTTCTTAAATAACATGACCAACGGTATTTTTATTATTGTATTTACAATTCAAATGGGTTAATGGAAGCGACAGACAACATACTCGTGTTGGCACGTGTAAATCTTGAAAGTATTGACTTAATTCAGCTTTTTCAAAGACCAAAATAGAAAGAGTTTCTCAGTAAATATTGTACTACTCGAAACCCTGATGTCTTATTCAGAAAAGGAGTGGTATGAAACGTGTAAATCTTGATGGTATTTATGTTTATTTGTAGTTGATTCTGATGGTTTTGTTTGTCACAGTATGACCTCTACCAAGATCACCAAGTTTGCTCCGCCTTGGAACATTTACGGAGAGCAAAAAACAAGGGTCATACATTGGCTACGTATACTCTTGAAATATCGCTTATTTTGAATGGGCCAGATACATGCTAAACTGGAAGGAAAATGCTTTATTCGTTCTTCGCAAGTCACTCAAGAGGAGAACTCAGATTAACTGTTCATCAATTTGAATATGTTACTCTTTCAATTAGGCGGATGTATAAGCTCAAGAAGGATGCTTTCTACATGTTGTGTCCAAAGGAAGGCCATAACAGTGACAAAATAATTGCACTAGGTTTAGGTGATGATTATGAAATATCAAAGTGTAAGTTTTGTTTTTTGGTATTATGAAGCACGTATATCTAGTAGGGTGTATTATCTTTCGTGTTAATTAGGATTATGTAAAGGGATACTTGTATTGTGTATGGTATATGATGTCCTTTTTTGCTATATGTTAATGGAACTTTTTGATTGTTTAATACAATGTACATACATGTATGGAAACGCAGAGTAAATTTATTTATAATACCATGTGTCTCAATTGGAAAAAACATAATAATTATGTTGTTTATAACATCCAACTTTAAACTTACTACCATTTATAACAATCGACTTTCATATTTGACATTTTTAAAACTTAGGCAAAAAATGTAAAATGTTGTGAGTACTAAATACAAATCTTTCAAGTATTGGTTATTTAAATTAAGTACATCTAATATGTCATACATTGTTGGTAAAATGTCCATTACACTATGATAACTAGGGTACTCGTGTCAATAATAACATTGTACTTGCATTTTACTTTCATTATAACATTGCACTATCATCGTTATCATTTGATTCATAGTGTAACAATCTGAACATTGAAAAAGCCACATATCACTTCCCGGACTAGGTTGTTAGTAAAATGCCCTTCAAACTCTAAAAGCAAGGGAATTGTCTCAATTATAACAACTTACTTTCAGTTTACTATTATTTATAGCATTGTACTGCCATATTTTTAAGGAAACCATTGGGAATAATTTCAACATTGCTCAACATGTATATATTGAAAAATATCCTCAAACCGTCACTTCTTTCTACCCCAACACCTTAAGACTGCATCAGCCAAGAGGATAGAAAAGCTTATTTTGGATTTCATGGAACACAGCCCACTAGCAAGTGTAGATGAAGCTATAAAATTTGTTGATGATATATATGGTGTTCGTATCCCTAAAATAAAAATGAATGAAGCAATCACACTTGCAAGACAGAAATTGGGTACTTACACCTTTAAAAATTGAGTTTGTACAAATTTTTTTATATTTTGATCTTATGCATGTAATTATATAGTCTATATAATTTTTAGTGTTGAACAATGTATATATTTCATTATCAATATAAATATATTGTCATTTCCAAATATTATGTTTGTGTGTTATAGATACTTGTATTTGATTCTTTAACCAAGTGTCTAAACGCTACCTTATAGACACACAAAATCATTTATGTGGACATATAACATTTATACACTCAGAACGTTTTCTATTTTACCATGACAATTGTTTGATTTTAAACACGCAAAAAAAAGTAAAATGTGACCATAAAATGGTTATAGTTACTTATTTTTGTTTTCCTTTACTAAGTGGCTAACCCAATCCTATGGACATAAAAAACCATTTATGTGACCAAATCATTTCATTCTTTATTACCAGTTATATTATATACAATTTTAGACACATATAAACAAGTATATGGTGACCATATAATACTTACACTCACAACATTTATGTTTTATCATATGACAATTGTTTGTTTTTAGAAAAACATAAGATATTACGACTTGACCATAACATGGTTATACTTGTATTTGATTCTTTAACTAAGTGTCTAAATGCTGCCCTATATGTCTACACACAAAATCATTTATGTGGTCATATGTACTCAATTTTACCTTCATTGAAATCAATCCATTCCTCTAAACACGTATGATAATGTATGTCGTGACTATATAATACTTATACTCGCAACTTTTCACTTTTATCATGACAAGTGTTTGTTTTTTAACACGCAAAAAAAATTAAAACGTGACCATAGTATGTTATAATTACTTGTTTTTTTTCTTTTACTAAGTGGCTAACTCAATCATATGAACACAAGAAATCACTTATGTGACTAAATTATTTCATTTATTATCACTAGTTACATTATATACTGATTTGGACACATATAATCAAGTATATCGTGACCATATAATACTTACACTCACAATTTTTCTCTTTTATAATGAGAATTGTTTGTTTTTAGACACACATATGATATTACAACATGACCATAACACAATTATACTTACTTGTATTTGATTCTTTAATTAAATGTCTAAACGCTACCCTATGGACACACAAAATCATTAATGTGGCCATATGTACCCGATTTTACCTTCATTGGAATCAACCCATTCCTTTAGACACAAATAATAAACTATGTTGTGACCATATAATACTTATACTCACTACTTTTCTCTTTTATCATGACAATTGTTAGTTTTTTGACACACCTAAAAACTTAAAACGTGATCATAGAATTCTTATAGTTAGTTGTTTTTTTTCATTTACTAAGTGGCTAATAAAAACTATCATATAGTTACACGGAATCAATTATGTAGCCAAATATACTCAATTTTAGCTACATTAAAATCATGTGTCTAATTTCACTCTACAATTTAGACACATAAACAACTGTTTTTTGTAACCATGTATGCATCTTTCGTCTCTTAGAAAAACAATCACAAAATTTTTCTTCTTTAAAAAAAATTTTAGCCGTTAGTGATGTGGTCACATTGTTTGAATGTGGCTTGTAAAACACTAAATGTTGACGTTATATCGCTATGAACTATTACGATCTACACAACAATGGTCACACATATTGTTGTATAATGTAGCGAAAACTAGTCCAAAAATTTTGACGTGACCTTTAGTCACGCAAAAATCAAAAGTGTGACTGGGTAGTTTCAGAAAAAGTGTGATCGTAGGTCATTTTTTTACAAGTATTAAATTCCAAAACATAATTTGTTCAACAAAAACATTATTTATGATATCAAGCACCAAATATTCCTCATTCCTTCAAACAGTTATAAGCACGCAAATCAAGAATTCCATACTAAATCTCAAAACATACAACTCACAAGTGGTTCTTAAACCTATAATGAGATATGAATCAGAAACCATTTCAATTTTTGCATGCCTTAAGAATTTATTTAAACAATTACCTTTAATTTTCTGCTCAAATAGGAGAAATTGAGGTTTGTGGGTTGTTCCTAGCAAAAATCAAACCACCATGGACCACCTAGTGACATCTCCGACCACCACACACCATGAGCCACTCGAATCCACCACCATCACCGGCGATCGACGGTCAAATGCAATGGCAATGACATGAACCTTTTTTCAGTGTTTGTTGTCTCCTTTGGCCAGCTCGTCGTTCGCTGCCTCTCAATCTCTTTCCTGATCTCAAAATCGCACACACATAGTGTGAGTGTGTGTGAATACGGGTTCCCTTTTTCTCGGTCCTCTTTCCCTTGAAAACAACGAGTACTAGGAAAAAATAAGGGAAATGCATACCAGATATGAGGAAATCTGATTTTGAGTGGTCTAATTATGTAAAAGTACCAAATTGCTCTTTGTTGTCCAATGCCTTGGAAAAATTTCCAACAGAACGTATATTTTTCCTAATTTTCACCTAGTCATAACTTGCACATAAGACATCCAAATTTTGAAAAGTTTATATCTTTAAAAAGGTGGGAATGATCTTTACAACTTCCATTTACTGAGTTAAGTCTAAAACTGTTCATATTTTCCGATAAAGTCTCTCAAACATGGGTACTGTTATTTATGTCACTTTTAGGCCATTTCTAAACTTTTATAACTTCTTCGTTATAACTCTAAATAACCCGAATCATTTTTCTATATTTTTGTTACATCAAATATTACAAAAGTCACCTTGATGACTTTTTTCTCAATTCCTTTTAGATTTTGAGATATTAATTTTTAAAGATTGATGAATATTTTCATCGCTTTTTGTCCACAATTTTACATTTTGCCTATTATCCTTAGAACAATTTTTCTAAATAAAATAACACTTCAAAATGACTTAATAAAAAGGCTTCACACATAAAATTCCATATTTTCCCACTTTTGACTATTTACCCTTGTATCACACATGTAGTTTATATGTAAGCATCTCACCTTTATTTCATAACTTATATTAAATTTATAGGTTGTCACAAAGGGGATATACACTTCAACCGGGTATGGTATCCTTGTCCCCTAGTGCTCCAATTACTGTCAATAGTATTTTTAAGCATACCTTAGTACCCCTTTTTAATTCCCACAGTCATATATTTAATAATGAAAGCATGTTCTGTCCAGCGACCTTAGGGTCAACCTTCACGGTTACGCCGCTAGCCATGAACAGTTTGCCATATTCAACAATTTCCAGAAAAATCGCCTAATTCCCAAATTTTCACTCATTTTGCACTTCAGCAATTCAAAGGGTTTAGGATTCTTCAAACAATTCAACGATACAACTATAACCTAATTTTTACTACTCCTAACTAAACCAAAACTTCATCAAGTTAAGCTTTTATCCCAAAATCTAAAGATAGCAAAGATTTCTCACCTTGATTTCCTTGAATTTAACACTAGTATTTGTAGAATTCCACCTTAGATATGAGATTTTGGTTAAATTTCTCCTTGACAACCCTTTTCTACCCCTTTCCCACATTTGCTAGGTGTTTATCCCTCTAATTGACCGACCTCATAGTTTAGTAGAATGTGTTGTCATTTTACATAAGCACCGATAAGATCTACCATTAGTGTCGCTATCAATCACCTTAGCGTCGCTACTTTTACTTCATTGTGTCGCTAAATCTAAAATTTTAACTAGACATCATACTTTAAGAGCTTAACACCGTATAACATTCTACTTTCATTAGTGTCGCTATCCTTTAAGAGACAGCGACGTTAAATCGTCTGTTAACACATACTTTGCCTAACTTCTTGTTTAACACCTGTTTTGATCCAAATCTTTCATCAAAGCACATATACTTCATAACTAAGTAATTAATACCATTTAAACCCAAAATTTATCACTAAATCATCTCCTTTTCAAAAAATGGACAAATTATGACATACACCATGCTTATTTTTACCTAATATCATACAATCTAAGGTATAGATTTTTGCCAAGTATACAAATTCATCATACAACATGTTAAACATTTATATGTACCTGGTTCAGTGATGTTATAGTACAAGCTAGAGGAATGAGGTAGTGTTAGTGTTCATGTCCTGAAGATCAAGGCATACATTGACAAGTTGGAAAGACTAGGCCTTCTCATCAGTTGGGAGTTGGGTACCAATATTATCCTCAATTCTCTAACTGGCTCATATGACTAGTTTATCTTGATCTATTATATAAGTAATATGGATATGTATATAATGGAAATGCATAACATGTTAAAGATGTATGAGGCTATCGGGTATGCAAGACATCCATCACATCCCATGACAGTCGCCACGTCAGCAAGACAACCCCAGGACACATCTTAAGAAATGTAAGACAAACCAACACTCGTTTTATTTTCCATGTCATCATTTTAATTTACGTTTTTTAATTAAAATCAAACATTAAATTAATTGAAAAAACATAATATTAAAATTAAAATCAAAACATTACACTAAATTAAAAAAACATTATAATAATAAAGATTAAACATTTTCTAAAATAAAAAAATAAACAAACTACTCATCTAAATATTTTTCCTAATTTTTTCTTTCATCATCTCGAGTACCTCGAGGACACGGTCACGACCCACAAATCTCTCGCCCGATTCATGCAAAACTTGAAAATCCATCTGCGTTTCTTGAATATCGTTGAAGCGGTTAAATTGTTCAACGAGAGCATCGACCTTCTCCCCGACTTGTTTTTTGGATGACAAGGAGAAGGTAGCTCGTTTCGCTCGGTCGCGACCGATCGGGCGGGTAGATGGCTCTTCCGGTGGAGCCTCGTCGTCGAGGTCGATTCGGTCTCGAGCGTCAAAAGCGTAATCGTACGATTCCGAGACCCTCGCACATTTAGATCCCGAACCCAAATCTGATGCAGAGGATGGAACAAGCACCCATTTTGGACCATTTCGCACGACATCCCAAGCTTTCAAATTCCCAAAAGGTTTCCCAAGCTGTCAAGCGTATTGGTCCATCGCGATGTTGAAAGTGTTGAATTCGTTTTCGCCGCTTCGATGAAGATTTACCAAGTTGTTGAAGATCGCGTTAAACTTGGTACAATCGTGGTGAAGTTTCCTCCATTTCCCTGTGAGTCCGTCATTATTTCGGTAAACTCCTCGGCCCTAGCTTCGTGGTAATGGGCTAAAATATGCTCCCACATCCCCTTAGAAGTTTGACTATTTCCTTGTGCGAAATCGCCGAAAATAACGATCCAAGCCTTCACCAATGCCACTTCCTCATTCGGTGTCCAAGGAACTTTTACATCTTGGGCGTTCCTTGTCTTATTTCAGGAAGTCTTTCTTCATGATGAAGACTCGGGTGGTGATTGGGTTTCCATCAAAACCTCATCGGGAGATGCTTGTGGTGGTGGTGATGGAATTTGTGATGATTGCATGGGTGGTGGTGATGGAAAGGGTTGTGACCATTGTGGAAACGGTGGGTATTGGTAAGGTGGTTGGTATGAATATTGGTTTAGTGGTGGTGGTGGGTATGGATAATGGGTCAGTGGTGATGAACCCGTAAGTAGGCTCGTGGAACGTACAATTAGGCGAATAATTAACGTTATATTCGCCTAATCGAAAAGGATTTTGGTTTGGTGGTGGGGTGTTTGGACCGTTTTCCATTCCGTGTAAATGTTATGTGTAAAATTTTGGATGTAAAATGTATAGAAAGTTGAGAGATTGTGGGTAAAGGTGTATATGATTTAAATTGTATTTATAGAGGATTTATGGAAATAAATTTTTTTATGCAACGGCTAGCCCCCGTCTTGACGCGTCTCCCACGCCCCATCTCCAGAACGCACCATCTCCATAATACCCGGGGGGTATAGACTAGGGTTGTCGATCGGGTATATATTTCGGGTTTCGGTTAGTTTAGGTCGGGTAGTTCGGGTGTTTTCAAATAAAAAAGTAACCGATAACCGAATTGAATTGAAAGTCGGGTATTTGGGTTTGGTAATTCGGGTATTAGTTCGGGTTCGGGTATATCGGGTATTACCCGAAAAAATGGCTAGAAACTATAAGTAAAAAAATCAACATGTTACTTAAATGTAAGACTTAAACTAGGCTATGGCGTTTTAATTCTAAATATGTAAGTACGTAAAAAAAATATGTTCTTTACTATTGCTAGTTTTATACGTAATATTTTTTATATTTTATCTATAATAAAAGGGAATTAAAGATTGATCTTTCAACAAATAATCATAGAAGTAATCAAGAAAGGAATAGAAGAATAAAAATCTAACTTAGATATTGAGTTAGCATTGGAATGGCGTAAACTAAAAAATAATCTAGGTTTGCCGATATATTGTTTCTAAACAGCAATGTCATGATTATGTTATAAAATTAAAAAAAGGTGCACTTATTGCTATTTGGTAACCATGAAGAACTCAAGACAGTAGCACCATCAACATTTATGTCACGCTTATTTGTTTGTTAATTGGTATTGGGTATTCGGGCATACCCGAATATTTACTCTCTTACTTTATACCCGACCTGATTATTAAATAGGTAAACCGATTACCCGAAACCCGATCTACCCGAATCGTAAACGGGTCGGATGGTTTATTCGGGTATCGATTTTTTTTACACCCCTAGTATAGACGTCGCTCTCCTCGCCTAGGTGGCAGGACGCACATCAGGTGCGTGGTGGCACACCCCTTAGTCTATTTCATGGCATACGTGAATCCTCTAGCTCAAGTACTCCTAAATTGGCTCTTTTGGAAGGAGGTGTCAAGAAGAAATGGCTAAGGGAAACAGTAAGGCCAATTCTCATATGCTTCAAACTAGGAATCCCGAGGATGGGAAATGTTTCAACCAAAAGGAAGATGGGACATGAAAGGCATAGATGCTCAAGATATCTGATGTAGCCGTAGCAGTTGCACGCCAAGGAGTATGGCGCTTCAAGTATATTTTTAATTCCATAAGTGCTTTGCTTATGACCAGTACTAACATTTTAATGTTCAGGGATGGGAAGAAAGTGGAGAAATAAAGCATAGAGAAATGGATCAAATCATGGACTAAAAGCAGCTAGTTTTCATCCATAGGATTAGGAACCAATTATAAGAGGTAAGAGTAAGCCCTGAAGATGAGGATTTTAGTAGAGGGATTTGTATAAACTAATTAGTGATTAAGGGATAACAATAAAACATATCAAGTATTAGTTCATAGGTCTATCATTGACACCAAATAATAGACAAATTAGCATCGTGTGCAACAAATCAGCTTTGCGTTGGCTAATGCTAATCATTGAACATTATGACGTTCTAATAATTATATTATGTCATAATAGTATTGCAAATCACCTTTCGGCATAGTTGAAATACTACATGATAATTGTTAAATATGGAATACTTATGTCTTGTTTGATTATTGGTTTCACGTTGGCTATGACCAACACTCAAGCATTTTTGAACATATGTAAAGAATAAATACGTCACATAACTATCATAAGTCACATCTATAGGCTGAAAGGTTGTGTGATGTGTGTCATAAAATGACTTACCTTTGGGTTTGTTGAGTCGCAACACACATCTAACAAACAACAATGCTTTATTTAGACGTATATCTAAAATTAAACAACCTTCATTGGGCTGATTACTAAGACAAAATACAAGTGCAAATCAATAATTTTACAATTATAATTATAATATTAATATTATTCTTATTGATAAAATGAAAGCATGAATAATTTTCAATTTGTTTTGATTCAGTAACAATAATAAATTTCTTTAATTATAATAACAATATCATTAATGATTAAAATAAAAACTATAATATGTTATTATTATCATAATGTTTAGTTTTCATCTCATTATAGTTTATATGACATTACCACTCAAAGGCTATACGTATCACACAAGAAAAAAGAGGTTGGGCCAATGAGTTAGGCAATTTGGGCTAAAGGATTAAAACAGCCCACATTCAAGCATTTTAGTTTAGGGTGAATTAGGTGGTGTTTCTTTTTAACTTAATGGACTTAATGCATAAACAACTTAATGGTTCAACTATATATGATTGTTTCTTTTTTACTTAATGCTAACAAAATGTCTTAGTGGGTTAAGTTAGGAAATAGGTGTCCTTAACATTAAGTCATGGTTTTATATTTATTTTTCCCAAATTGCCCTTATTTCCCGAATGAAAATTGTATTTTATATAATGAATTATGAGTAATTTCATGCTTATATATAGGTCATTTGTCATTCAGCATGTTTATAAAGGTAAAATAGTCATTTACTCATGTTCAGACAGTTCATTCAGTACAAAAAAGAAACAGTATATATATCAGCAACACTATATCTATTCAGATACTGTAACCCATTCAGCAACATGTATCAATTCGGTACTTAATATGGAAAAAAAGAAACAGGGCCTTAGGTAATGCGATGATGCATGCAGACATAAATCAGAGTTGATTTGCGATAAAGAAAAATGCAATACCACATGGGAAAAGAAACCGTTTGTGCCATTTGTTTTGCAATTTGGAAAATGCAAAACAGAATTAAAAGAGTTCGCCCATGGCTTGGTGTTAAGGCAAAGTGAGAAACTTTCCACGTTTTACATAATCAGAATTCAAGGTTTATATGTAATTTTCGATTTTTATCATCAAATACTTAATTGATTTGAGTGTCTATTTTATGCAACAATCACATAATTTCAGTTTCATATTAATAGTTTTCCAAATAACAGAAATATATATCTGTGTTCATATTTGGTTCAAATCGATTAAGTGTAACATTGCTCTGATATTCAGATGTTAGTTATTTCTTAATCACATTCACTTTCTAATCAGTTTGCACACAAATTCAATGAATGATTAAGAGATTGAAATACGTGATGGTGTGATTGGAGTGTTTGAAGGAGTAAAAGATGATGATAACATGATAATATATTGACCGGTTCTTTAAGGATACACCCACTTATGAATGAGAAAATAAATTGATGAAATCAATTGATGAATTTTTGTTGGCGTTCTTGAGAAAAATGAGTGAAACGAACAGGGTTTACTATTACTTATATGGGTGTATCAAGAAATAACCATTTAGCTGTTTATATAATTCATATGTCACTCACATCCATCTTATGTCAGTATTACATAATTATAATGAGTTATGTTATAAGTATATCTCATTACATTTTGTACACCTTTGACACCTATCCAATTAAAATGAGTTTTAATTAAATTACTTTTTTAATCTATAAACTCTCCTGATTTGACTAGTTGATTTGTTTATCCTATTTTTTTCTTTTGTTGTCTTTCTATTATTATTATTATTATTATTATTATTATTATTATTATTTAAAAAAGTTACACCTTAAACATTTTAGAAACAAATAAAGAATATGTTATTCAGTGGGTCGAATGTCTACGATAAAGAACGGCGTGTCCACGTAAAATGGAAGTCATATTCATGAAACTAACCACATCATTTCTCAATGTTTTTCATATTAAATATATAAGGTTTATTTTTAGATACATTGCATAATAAATACTACATAAATTATAATAAACATCAATATATGATTAATCGTATATGATGTTGTTACTAAAAGAATTCTTATAACGATGTACTAATGTTTTACAGATCGTTACTCTACAACAATGAATTGTTGAAGTCTGATAAATAATAATAGCTTCAAATTAAAAATAGTGATTAAATATAATTTTGTCATTTAGTTTTTCATATAATACGTAATTATTAATTTTATAAAATTATAAACGTCGTTCGTTGTGTCGTAATTACTTAAAAAATCTATTGTTATATTGTTACTAAAACGTAAAAGTTATAAAAGCTAAATTCATTCATTTGACATTCGTTCAAATTTGATATATAACCGTTTTAATATAATTTTTTACATAATTCTATAAAATTATAAACGTCGTTCGTTATATCGTAATTAATTTCACAAAAAACTATTGTTTATTGTTACTAAAACGTAAAAAGTATAAAAAGGTATTCATTATTATTGTTTTTCTAATAATAATAATAATAATAATAATAATAACAAATCAAATACTATTAATAAAAGAAAATAAAATAAAAAATATAATAAACAAACAAAATAGACAAAACACGAAAATCAAAACAACAAAAAATCAACAAATCAAATCAGTAGGTACAATTACATAGTAGGAGATATGTATATATTCACCTAATTATAATGACGAAATATCATAATGACAATCAGGAATATTAATATGTTAAATATATAAATAACATTTATCAAGTTATTTTTCAATATTCCTAAGGTCACTTCCAATATACACAACTTTTTTATCGTGGCCTTGATAGATGACGACATCCATTCCCCCCATTCTTCTTGCTTTACTCCTTTTTTAGCCATAAACTCCACCAAGTTCGTTTAGTTCCATCCCTCTCATTTTTCTTAGTTTTGGAAGGTGTCAGGGCCAAAGCACGCACATCTTTAGAAGGCGATACCTCAAGAACCCTAGCCGTCACCGCCAGCACCACCCTTCTTGAATATTCATCGGTACAACCTCAAACCACCACGATTTCTACATTGCTAATAAAATGTCGCCTCACTCTTCCTCTCAAAGGTCTCTCTCTCTTTCTAATTTGTGATAATAGACACACACCTCACAATTTGTGTTTCACTCGTCCTCTCAAATGTCGCATTACATTGTTCTTCACTTCAGACGCGCTTTCCAAACTCATAAGTTAATACAAATACAGATCTGTCATAAGGATCCTCTCATTATGGTCTATTAAAGCATGAGCCCTAATCGACACCACCGTTTGCCGATGATTGCTTGAAGAACATTGTAAGAAGTTCTTTTACTGGCTTAAGATACTCTTACAATAAGAAGCTCCAATAAAGAACCACATTAATTTTGAAAATAAGCATACTTATGGGGTTTTACTCATATTATCAAAGTTCACTCTTTTTTATTATTCTTGAATTCATAATTTATTCTAAAATTTTAACACTTTTTGGAACATTTAATTGTTGTCGTCGTCGTTGTCGTTGTCGTTCTTGTTGTTATGGTTATGGTTATCGGTATCGGTATCGTTATTTGTATGGTTATGGTTATGGTTATGGTTATTGTAAATTACACGGATGGTCCTTGTGGTTTATAGGTTAATTTGTGTGTCCGGTCCCTAACTCTTTTTTTTTTTAACTCAGATGCTCCCTAAAATCTATTTTTTGCGCATTTGGACCCTATTAAACATAAAAAGACTATATTATCATTCTTTCTTTATTTTAAATATATTTATTATTTATTTCTTATAAAAATATTGTGTTAAATAAATAAGATGGTCCCATACCACCCACCCCTCTTCCGATTCCTTTCATCCCATTCTCTCTTTCTCTTTCTCTTTCTATTTCTAAGCCCTCATCTGTAGGATACTTTAATTCTTGGTTCTTTACTATGTCTCCTTCTCTAGCCCTAGTTCTAACCCATTTGTTGAATCTAGTTGGGGGTAAAGACGAAAATTCGAAGTCGAAATCAGGCAACAGGTTTTCCATCAACAACGTCGTCACTTTTCCATCTTCCCAAACCGGTGTTTAACCTGCAATAAAAAGTTGGTGTGATGGGATTCGTGTGTAAGTGTGGAGACACCGAACCTGGAGAAACAATATTGTGAATTCGATTACACAAAAACCCGATAAAGATGCCATCGCCAAGGCGAACCCAATTATCACAGTCGATAAGGTTGATTGGATGCATGAATCGGATGAAAGGATGATCAATGGGCCGATGCAAGTTTCAGTAAATCGAGTGATGGGGTGTACAATAAGGTTGATTGGATGCGTGAATAGGATGAAAGGATGATCAATGAGGCGATGCAAGTTTCAGTAAATCGAGTGATGGGGTGTATGGTGCAGGTTTGGCTTGTTGTATGGATGGGTTCTTGGCTGGCAGGGATGTAGGTCCCGAACAATCCTAGATCTATAACGGTATCAATCAAACAATCAAGAACACGAGGAGATTCGATCTTCAATGCACACTTTAATTAACAAAGACAGGTACACAAGATTTGCAGTTGCTTGAACACAATGAATTCTCTATGCTAGCTCTATGCTCCAAAACAACCAACTTCCTCTTCTAAAGAAGACTAAACAACAATATATATACCTACGCCTATAGCGGCCGAAATCCCAAGCCCATGGACTAAGCCTAACCGAAAACCCAGTATAAGCCTGACCGAAATCCGTAGGATTTTGGTTATCATAACCGAAAACCCTGATGATTTCGGTCCTGACCGATATCGTTCCACAGCCCTTAAAATCATGTTTTTGTCATCTTTAATGCCAAGCATAAACCAACAAATTTAGTCCCAACAATCTCCCCCTTGGTTTACTGTTTTCATTGATCTTCAGGCTTTTCTTGGTCTTGGCCTTCGGTTGAACACTGCAACAACATTTAACAATCTCCCCTATACACGTGACGGGTGAACATGTTAATAACTTTCACTACATTGCAGAGACAACTTCATCTTCGGTAGTGGACTGTCTTCAGATATATCTTTGAAAGTTCAAAGGGCGAGCAGGTTTCAGCATAGATCTTGAATCAGGACATCCAGCTTCGGATTTGACTTTGACTTTGACTGGAGTATGAATCTTTACTTCTCTTCTTAATCACGTACAGGTGTAAATGTAGCAACAATCAGTGTAGATGTAGCAACAAACTGATTGAGAGGGAATTCAATGCAGCTTGTCACATGGAATTATGATTTACCTTCTTCAGGGACAGAATATTCGTGTCAAATTTCTCGAACTTCACTTGTATTGGCGCTTCTCGATACGAACTATGACCGCAAATCCCGTGGGTCACGGAGTCATAAAACTCTCGCCACAGTTGTTCAAGGACTCAGCCTTGGCTCAGAATGAGACTTCTCGCAGTATCTGTGTGAACCCGGAGAAACGCACTGCGATTGTTTGAGTATCGGAGAACTACTCGTGGCCGTTTTAATTATGTCCCCTGCATATCCTTGATCGAAGATCTAAATGCAGTTGACAAGTCAACAAGTTGACTTGGCTCTTGGCGAGACGTTCAATGGTATCCAAACTCTACGGAGTGTACCATCCTAGTGCCAATTTTGAATCCGATGAAGTTGTTGGGGTCTCACAGCTATTTTGATAAACAAGAACGATCACTGACCCAGAGTTTCAATGTTTCATCAATGCGAGGTAAAATCACATTGAGTCACGAACATCTTCATTAGAAGAAAATTAGGGTCAAGAGTGGTATGAGCGTGTAATATGTCTTGGTTACTAGACATACCAATCGGCTAGACTTTCGAATTGTTACTAGTATATGGTTTATTACACTGATTCATCCAACTCTTGAATTAGAAGACTTGTAGGTAAGAATGGTTGTTGATGCCTCACATCTACTGCTGGTGTTGTAGCAGAGATCATTGGCATAGAGTTTTGAAATATCATCATCACTTGGTTTAAAGTGATAAGTTGTCTATTTCGGCAACAGAAAGACAAAGGTGATTGAGAATGGATTGGTGTGTGTGATAGATTACGGTATGCAATCTAACCATCGGCACAGAATTTTAACTCTCGACTCTGAGTGGTTTTACTCAAAGTGTCTAGAAGTTTGTGTTGCAGAAGAGACTTTTAGATTTGGTTGAGAAAGATTGTCAGTGCTTCAAACATACTATGGTGTAACAGTAAGAATCATTACCACTTAAGTGTTATCTCAGCAGTGAGTGGTATTACTCGGTGCGTCGTCGGTAGGTAAGGAATGTCTCAGTGAATCACGGTGATAGTGAAACACATCTTTGACATGAGAACTTTGGATCTGTATTCCTGATTGGTATTTATCGGGAACATTGATGATCGTGCAAATTGTGTGAAAAATATTTTTGGATTTTTAATTTTCTGAAAAGTAAGACATATTTTTGTATTTTTAAATTTTTATAATTTTTTGTTGTTTTTAATTTTTGAAAATGAAAAACATAAAGGAAAAACATATTTTGTATTTTTTGAATTTTATAATTTTTTGTTTTAATTCTCTCCCTAAATTTGTGCATAGAGGAGAATGACCGAAAATGGACAAATTTAACTAAAAAATTTACAAAATATACAAGAACAGATTTGTTAGTCATCGAAATGAATCAAAAATAGTTTCGGAACGAAGTTACCTTTTCAAATTTCAACACATCGTTAGTTATGAACCCCACGTGATCATTCACTTCTCTCCTCTCCCGCAAAGGACACATACTCTCCATCACTGATTTGAGTGACGTGTAGTTGGGAGATGTGTCTTGTCATGTGCCTGGAACAGCTACTATCAACAAACCAGGGTCTGATGATATTCCTCCATAGCTGCTCCTGCCCAAGATGCGGGATTAGTTGGTCTTGGGCACCCAGTCCATCTTGAAACTGGGTCGACCATTGCCATCCACATACTTGACTTTTTCCCATGACATATCCTGTATATCAGATAAGAATGAAGAGTTAGCAGGATAATGGGATGAATTGGAAACGAGGCCTTTGGGTACCCATCAGTAATTTGGTTTTTGTCGCTTGTTGTTTAACCGGATGGGTGTATCAACACTTGATTTTGAAGCAGCACTCCCCCTTGACTTGTGCTTATGATGCGAGTGTGAGCTCAAGGACGACCTTTAGATGAGTTCGACCTAGCCGATTTCAATTTGGTGGAACCATCTCTAGATTCAGTCCTATTGTCCGTGGGGACCTGCTTCTTGGCCTTGGCTGCGTTCCAATCGCCATCTCTTGAACGTGGCCTCGAGGGATTTCTTTTGGAAGACCTTCCCTTTGGCATATTCTGCCAGCTCTGTGCGTAGTAGGGAACGTATGGACGGTATGGTCAATTTCGAGCGATATGACCTGCAATCCCACAATTAAAGCATATTTGTCTTTTCAAATAAAGGAGATTGTGATTTGGTCCTTGTCCAGATGAGTTTTTCAAGGAATTTCCATAAGTACAAGCACAAGCACATTTATTGGAACTAGGTCTTGGTCCATAAGGAATTTCACCCTCTTTAACAAACTTTTGGTTTTGAGCACGATAGGGAGTGTATGCGTGGTGCAGAAAGTTTCTGGCTATGTGTCCAGGAGTTCCACAATTGTAGCATGTCTGTATTTTCAGAATAGCATGACTGAAACTGAATCCTAGTCTGGAAATAGTTGGCTTCAGAGAACGTCCACAAGTGCACGCACAAGTAGCTGCTTGTTGTACAGATTTCCTTGGCTTGAATTTTTTAGAGGCCCAATCAGTCGAGCTTGTAGCAGCATCATCACTTTTTTTTAAACAGCCAGCAGCTTCAATGCCTTTGCCCACATGGTCATCAGAAGTAACTGTAGATGAGGTGTTTGAAGATTTCTTTTCAGAACCGGACTCATCATCATCTTTCTCAGTTTTATCTACACACTGAACAGAAATTGATATCGTGCGTATTTCGTACATATTTTATACGATATCAGGGTATTTTTATAGATAAATTAAGTTAAAAAGGACTAAAATACTCACTTTACTTGGAAAATATCAATTATGTAGGTTTTTAAGCAAAAAGGAGCAAAATGGGCGAAAAAGGACCAAAGTTGGAACAAGCAGGGACCAAAAATGACAAATCCTGGAAACTGCATAGATAGAGGCGCTATCTATTAAGATATAGGCGCTATCTAAGATAGAGGCGCTATTTATAGAGATAGAGGCGCTATCTCGGCAGTTGAGAAAATCAAGGTGGCGATATTTGCGTTTGACTGGAGAACGAGAATTTGGGAAATTTGAAAGATAGCGCCGCTATCTAAGGAGATAGCGCCGCTATCTCCTCCAGATGGCTATAAATAGCAGTCTTCTCCTGCCGGAAAGAGAGTTCAGTTCCTGTGCTTTAGCCACGACCCCGAGACACTTCCAAGCAATTTTTAGAAGGTTTTTGAAGCCCGAATCACGACTCTCGAGATTCGGTTACGTATTTTTATCATTTGTAAGACGTTTTCGATTACAATTTTGTATTTTTGATTCATTTCTAGCCATGTCTGGCTAGAAACCGCATTCTAGTCCTAAGTTTATATTTTATGAATTTCAAAAGCCAACTTGGAATTCTATTTTTAAGCACGTCGACCGGATTCATTTTATTACGCTGAACATTGAAGACTCGGGACTAGGCCTTTTTATTATTGATTTTCATCAAGATTTATTATTTGCATGTTTCTGCAATTTATTATTATTATTTGTTACTCAAACCCCCGTCCTTTATTTTTACATTTTAAGGCATAAACTTTGAACTCCGTGTCCTTGAGGTTCGACCCTGCTTACCCTGTACTCTAATCCAGTGCAGTTGAGCAGTGACTGGTCGGATTCTATTTCCGATCACATTTGTTAGGGATTGACACCCTTAACAAATTGGTGTCGTTGCCGGGGACACGACGATACTAATGTTTATGCCAAGATCTCTTCGTACAGGTTCACCAGTTGCACTTGACAACGAGATCGAGAAAACCGCCAGAAGCCTAAGGAAGCAAGCCACACTTCGCAAGAAGCAGCCCACTTCCCAAACTTCTACATCACATCCTACCACAGAAAACCAATCAACCCAAGTCACATCTACCGAAACCCAATCCGAAACCACATCACCACCATCTCCAACTCCTATTCCTACACATGTCACCATGGCAGCACCCGAACAAACCCTTCGCCAATGGGCAACACAAGATGTTACCTAACAACCCCTTTGCATCACCTACCCTGCCATGATCAATTTCGAGCTCATGTTTGGGCTAATTCATCTTCTGCCAACATTCAGAGGGGTCGAAAATGAAGACCCTCACAAGTTCTTAAAAGAATTTCATGTGGTGTGCACCGGCATGAAGCCACATGACGTGACAGAAGATCAAATCAAGCTTAGGGCATTCCCCTTTGCTATTCAAGACTCCGCTAGAGACTGGCTCTACTACTTGCCACCTGGATCCGTTACCACGTGGAATGAGCTAGCTCGTATGTTCCTTAATAAGTACTTTCCTGAGATGAAAGCCTCTGCCCTACGCAGAGAGATTATTAGCATTAAGCAGCACAAGAGGGAAGCATTGCATAGCTACTGGGAACGATTCAAAAGGCTGTGCACTCGATGCCCCAAGCACGGTATCACCGATTATCAATTACTTTAATATTTTTGTGAAGGATTAACAGCTTGGGACCGTCGACTATTAAATGCTTCAAGTGGAGGATCAATTACTGATAAAACCCCGACTCAAATTCGGGAGTTAATCAATACAATGGCTGAGGATTCCAAACATACTCTCCAGGAGGAAGAATGGTATCCAGATCCACAAGAGCGGTTAATGAAGTCAACAACCCTAAATTGGAGTCTCAAATCTCCGAGTTGACTAAAGCCGTTCTGATGTTAACCAAAGAGAAAGCCACCCAACCGCCAGTTCGACCTTGTGGCGTTTGTCTACAAGTGGGCCACCCAACCGATATGTGCCCATTATTGCAAGAAGAAACCGAAGAAGCCAAAGCCACGGGGCCATTTCAAAGACAATACGATCAACCGCGAGGAAATACAGGATGGAATCAAGGTCAATCGTCGAACTACCAACCAAGAAACCATCTACAATATCAACCCAGGCCACCACCGCAAAATCAGCCATACCTAGCTCGTCCACCACCAACTACCTCTCAACCAAGCAGCTCTGGGACGTCTTTGGAAGATATTGTCAAAAGCTTAGCTACAAGTACACAAACTTTTCAAAACGAGACGATGGCGAGCATTAAAAATTTAGAACAACAAATGGCTCAGCTTGCTAGCTCAGTAAGCAAATTGGAAGCACAAGGAAAGCTCCCAGCTCAAACTGAAACAAACCCGAAGCATAAAGCCTATGTCGTTACTCTAAGAAGCGGTACACAATACGAAGGGCCTAAGGCCCCAATCGAAGAGGAAGAGCTGGAAGTGGAGAAACTGCCGACAAAGCCTGAAGAGCCAAAGCCGAAAGACCCAGAACCTGTAGAAGCCAAAATACAATCCGCACCTTTTCCCTCAAGACTAAGAGGTGATAAAAGAGAAAAGGGGGAGAATGAAATACTTGAAATTTTCAGAAAAGTTGAAATAAACATTCCCCTCCTGGAGGCTATTAAACAAATACCCAGGTACGCCAAGTTCCTCAAAGAGCTATGTACTTCAAAAAGAAAGTTAAAGGGGTACGAGACAGTCAAAATCGGAGAAAATGCATCCGCAATCCTGCAAAGGCGGATACCAAAGAAATGCAAAGATCCTGGTGTTTTCACCGTACCTTGCAAACTGGGTAACCTAAGCATACCAAGAGCAATGCTTGATCTGGGGGCTTCAATTAATGTCTTGCCATATTTTGTGTACAAAGCGACTGGTTTTGGGAATCTAGCGAAGACGGGGATTATAGTGCAACTCGCAGATCGTTCAATAGTTCATCCCAAGGGAGTGTTGGAGGACGTACTTGTCCAAGTTAATCAGCTTGTCTTTCCAGCTGATTTCTATGTTCTTGATATGGGGGATGACGAAAATCCCAACCCAAACTCAATTCTATTGGGGAGGCCGTTCTTGAGTACAGCAAGAACGAAAATTGATGTCTATGCTGGTACCTTCTCCATGGAATTCGATGACGAGGTCATCAATTTCAACATCTACGAAGCCATGAAGTACCCAACCGATGTGCATTCTTTGAATTTCATAGATATCATTAAACCACTTGCTGAGGAACTCTTTGAGCTAATCAGCAGTGACCCCTTGAGTTTGGTATTAAATAACGATCTGGATGAGGAAAAGATAGAAGAATTGGTAGAGAAGTTTGAGCTAAATGAAGATCTGAAAACAATGGTGAAGGCAGTTGAGGAGAGAAAAGACCTGAAAAACAAACAGGTCATGATGCAACTTCCTAACTCAACTGAAAAGCTCCTTCCTTCAGTAGTGAAAGCACCAAAGCTCGAGCTCAAAACTTTACCCGAGCATCTTAAATATGCTTACTTGGGAAACGAAGAGACACTCCCTATCATCGTTTCAAACAAATTGACAGAAAAGGAAGAAGAGGAGCTGATCACTCTCCTAAAACGATACAAGAAAGCGATAGGCTGGACGATCGCTGATATAAAAGGGTTGAGTCCCTCCTTATACATGCACAAAATTCTAATGGAGGATGATTATAAGCCTTCAAGACAACCACAAAGGAGATTGAACCCACCTATGATGGAGGTGGTCAAGAAAGAAATAATGAAGTTGTTGAACGCCGGGATGATATATCCCATTTCTGATAGCAAGTGGGTAAGCCCAGTCCAAGTAGTTCCTAAAAAGGCTGGAGTTACTGTTGTGGAGAATGAAGATGGAGACCTGGTGCCCACTCGAGTACAAAATGGGTGGAGAGTGTGCATAGACTACATGAAACTAAATGTTGCAACCAGAAAGGATCATTTCCCAATGCCCTTCATTGATCAAATGTTGGAGAGGCTGGCTGGGAAATCACATTACTGTTGTTTGGATGGATTTTCTGGATTCCATCAAATCCCTGTAGCACCTGAAGACCAGGAAAAGACGACCTTCACGTGCCCCTTTGGCACGTTTGCTTATAGGAGGATGCCCTTTGGCCTTTGCAATGCACCGGCCACATTTCAGAGATGTATGGTGAGCATTTTCTCTGAATATGTAGAATAGATAATTGAAGTCTTCATGGATGATTTCACGGTATATGGAGAATCATTCAATCATTGCTTAGAAAATCTTAAAAAAATTCTACAAAGGTGCATCGACACAGATATTGTCCTCAATTATGAAAAGTGTCACTTTATGGTGGACAAGGGATTGATTTTGGGACACGTAGTTTCCAAAAATGGGCTGGAGGTCGACAAAGCGAAGATAGATGTCATCAAGAATTTGCCCTATCCAACGAATGTTCGGGAAGTTCGATCATTCTTGGGGCACGCAGGCTTTTATAGAAGATTTATTAAAGATTTTTCAAAAATCACAGTTCCAATGTGCCATCTTCTACAGAAAGACGTCGATTTCAAATTCGACGATGCCTGCAAGCGAGCATTTGATCACTTGAAGACTCTACTCACATCATCTCCTATCATACAACCACCTGACTGGAGTTTACCTTTCGAGATAATGTGTGACGCAAGTAACACAGCCATTGGGGCTGTCCTGGGGCAAAAAGTTGATAGGGCCCATCATGTCATTTACTATGCGTCAAAAGTTTTGGATGATGCTCAAGGTAACTAGTCCACAACTGCAAAGGAACTCTTGGCAGTGGTTTTTGCGCTTGAAAAGTTTCGTCAATATCTCTTGGGTGCCAAAGTGATCATCTACAATGACCATGCTGCCATCAGACACTTGCTAACAAAAAAGGACTCAAAACCACGATTAATCCGATGGATCCTTTTATTGCAAGAGTTTGATATCGAAATAAAAGACAAAAGTGGAAAGGAAAACCTGGTGGCTGACCATTTAAGCCGCATTACACCACAAGGAGAGACCAAGCCAATTCGTGATGCTTTCCCTGATGAGCACATTTTTAAAATTCAAGAATTACCTTGGTATGTTGACATTTGCAACTACCTGTTATCGGGAGAATTCCCTCCCAAATTCAATAGAGCTCAAAGAGAAAGGTTGAAGGTTGAAGCGAGGCGGTACATCTGGGATGACCCCTATTTGTGGAAGCAAGGGGCAGATCAAGTGATTAGGAGGTGCGTACATTATGATGAGGTGCCCTCTATTCTCTCCTTTTGTCATGAGCATGCCTGTGGAGGACACTTCGGTCCTCAAAGAACAACAAGGAAGGTGTTAGAATGCGGTTTCTATTGGCCAAGCATTTTCAAAGATGCGTACCTACATTGCAAGAATTGCGCGAGATGTCAACGAACTGGAGCGGTAACGTCAAGAAACCAAATGCCACTGACCCCAATCTTAGTCTGTGAAATATTTGATGTGTGGGGTATCGATTTTATGGGGCCATTCCCGTCATCTTTTGGCAATCTATACATCTTGCTGGCCGTGGATTATGTCTCTAAATGGGTGGAGGCGAAAGCTGTAAGAAATTATGACTCTAAAACTGTTATAGATTTTGTGAGAATTAATATTTTTTGTAGGTTTGGCACTCCAAGAGCTATAATAAGTGATAGAGGCACCGACTTCCTGAATAAGGCATTCAGTACCCTCTTGAAAAGATATGGGGTGCAACAACGAGTCTCAACAGCTTATCATCCGCAAACCAACGGTCAAGCTGAAATCTCCAATCGCGAGATTAAACAAATCCTTGAAAAATCTGTGAATACAACTCGCAAGGATTGGAGCGCGCGACTAGATGATGCCTTATGGGCCTATAGGACAGCTTACAAAACCCCTATAGGTATGTCTCCCTACCGCTTAGTCTACGGTAAAGCATGTCATTTGCCAGTAGAGCTTGAACATCGAGCATACTGGGCAATCAAGAAGTTGAATATGAAAATAGATGAAGCGGGGGTGCACAGGAAGTTGGAATTACAGGAACTTGAGGAACTTCGTGATGACGCATACGAGAGTTCGAGGTTGTATAAAGAAAAGACCAAGCGCTTGCATGACAAATACATCAAACGAAAAGATTTTAGCGTTGGTCAGAAAGTTTTGCTATACGACTCAAGACTCAAGTGGTTTCCTGGAAAATTGCGGTCTAGATGGGTAGGGCCGTTTGTGGTCGTACATGTATTCGACCACGGCGCGATAGAAATAAGGAGCATGAAGACGGATAAGATATTCAAGGTAAACGGCAACAGGTTGAAGCCGTTTTATGAAGGTTTCGTGGAGGAAAAGAAGAACGAAGAAAAGCTGGAGGTACCGGAAGATATTAAATGAAACATCTGAACCGGGCAAAGTCGGGCCGACGACACTAAACAGAGGCGCTAACCGGGAGGCAACCCGAGCATTTTTTTTATTTTTCTTTTATTTTCTATTCTTTGTTATTTTCCTCTTTCTTTTAAACTGCTTGACAGGGGCAAATGGAAGCAACGATGAATCCAACTAAATAAGCTTCGAATACAACAACAAAAATGATCTTCCAACGAGACTATGCTCAAAATAAGTGTGGGGTCATACCCACTATTATTTTTATCACTTGGTTGTCATAAAAAGCGGTTATGAAGCGTGATTTGCTCAACACAAAACCTGAAAAGCTTGTCCCATACAAGTGAAAGCTGCAACTCACCCAGGGGAGTCTGTTCCTTTTTCTCCCTTTTATTTAATGCAAAATATATACAATAGGGACATTGTATAATTTAAGTGTGGGGTGAGGTGTTACACTTAAGCATTTTAGGTTTATTTGGCCAAATTTTAAAATTTTTTGCCTTAATAATTTTCCGAAATTGAACGAATAAAGATAAATACATCTGAAATAATGGATAGAAATAGAAATTTGAGTTGTATTCAGCGTTCATAGGTATTATATGTGGCTGCCTATTTTTCTAATTGAATTTTTGACTTGTAAGTTGGTAAATATTTAGTGTGCCCCTACAGCATGGTTTTGCATTGTTGACGGAATAGACCCCTCTAAAACTTTTTAGCACATGATATCTTTCAAAAGTTGTCATTTTAGTCGTAAACATAGCTAAGCCCTAGTCAAAACAGATTGAGTTAGGTTCCCTTTGTTACAAATGTACAGATCCTATGCTGTTGCCAAACTGAGGAAAGAAAAAAGCCTCGTATAAATAAAAGCAAACTCGAGAAAATCTCGATAAGACACCATAAGATCGAGACTCAGGAAGGAAAATCCAATCTGTGGCCTATGGTACTCGAACCGGTAGACATAAAAAGGGTGGTCTTTCTCACCTCATTACCTAAGACCGTCTGGTTTGGGATAATGTTGTCGAAAGTTCGCTACACGGGTGCCATAGAAAGCCATGGGATTTCCTTAACGGCCCTTGGAATTTGAATGAGTAGACCCCGTATAATCTAAGGTCGAAAATTTGTAATCAATAGTTCCATGGAAAGTCGTGAGTCCCGAAGGTGCAAATAATAATTGGTGCAGCTTAGGTGATATTCCACACAAAGAATTCAAGCTATCGAAATTAAAAAGAATCTAATACTTAATAGCAATTGGAATAAAATAAAAGATCATTTAATTGTGTGAGTACAAAAAAAGTGACCTTGGGAACTTAGCAATAAGTCTTGAGCCTAGGCGGTTTTTGAAGGGTGTATTTCTAGGAGATGCAAAAATGAGTAGTGGGCACACTAGGGATTTATTGCTTACAAGAATGAAGTTTAATTGAAAAATGATCAGTTAAGAAGGACCAACACACATGTATGCTTATGATTCTGGTACAATTTGAAATCTTTTTGTGTTTATTATTTTGGATGTGGGTAATTGACGCGGGAATTGTTATTGCAATTGTTTTGAATGGCCGAAAAATTCTATTTTGCTTAGGGACAAGCAAAGTCCAAGTGTGGGGTATTCTGATATCGTGTGTATTTCGTACATATTTTATACGATATCAGGGTATTTTTAAAGATAAATTAAGTTAAAAATGACTAAAATACTCACTTTACTTGGAAAATATCAATTATGTAGGTTTTTAAGCAAAAAGGAGCAAAATGGGCGAAAAAGGACCAAAGTTGGAACAAGCAGGGACCAAAAATGACAAATCTTGGAAACTGCATAGATAGAGGCGCTATCTATTAAGATATAGGCGCTATCTAAGATAGAGGCGCTATTTATAGAGATAGAGGCGCTATCTCGGCAGTTGAGAAAATCAAGGTGGCGATCTTTGCGTTTGACTGGAGAACGAGAATTTGGGAAATTTGAAAGATAGCGCCGCTATCTAAGGACATAGCGCTGCTATCTCCTCCAGATGGCTATAAATAGCAGTCTTCTCATGCCAGAAAAAGAGTTCAGTTCCTGTGCTTTAGCCACGACCCCGAGACACTTCCAAGCAATTTTTAGAAGGTTTTTGAAGCCCGAATCACGACTCTCGAGATTCGGTTACGTATTTTTATCATTTGTATGACGTTTTCGATTACAATTTTGTATTTTTGATTCATTTCTAGCCATGTCTGGCTAGAAACCGCATTCTAGTCCTGAGTTTGGATATGTTTGGTGTATAATTTGAAACATTCGGTTCGATGAATGCTTTTGAATAATTCCAATGATCATTTTCTTGTTTCAATCTGAGTTTTGAATTTGATTTACTTTTGACTGGCCATCTTAATTGGATCTTTTTCAAACACTGTTAATCCACTGTGTGAGGCACCTAATCGCCGAGCATAGTTGATGTTTGGTAACAAAAACAAGCGCCCAATTCCTTGTTTAGAATCTGGTCATATGTCCACACACTTCCCAGCGGACGCGAAGAATTGGACATTGATTGGTACTTGCACACCTTATGCGGTTTCTGCATTCGGCCTATAAGCGGACCTTAGGTCGGGTAAAATGAAACTATGTTTAGGTAATAAGCGGACCTTTATCTAAACATTTTAGCAAGTTATTTTCATAAAGATTATATTTTATGAATTTCAAAAGCCAACTTGAAATTGTATTTTTAACACGTCTACCGGATTCATTTTATTACGCTGAACATTGAAGACTCGGGACTAGGCCTTTTTATTATTGATTTTCGTCAAGCTTTATTATTTGCATGTTTCTACAATATATTATTATTATTTGTTACTCAAACCCCCCCTCCTTTATTTTTACATTTTAAGGCATAAACTTTGAACTCCGTGTCCTTGAGGTTCGACCCTGCTTAACCTGTACTCTAATCCAGTGCAGTTGAGCAGTGACTGGTCGGATTCTATTTCCGATCACATTTGTTAGGGATTGACACCCTTAACAAATTGGCGCCGTTGCCGGGGACACGGCGATACTAACGTTTATGCCAAGATCTCTTCGTACAGGTTCACCAGTTGCACTTGACAACGAGATCGAGAAAACCGCCAGAAGCCTAAGGAAGCAAGCCACACTTCGCAAGAAGCAGCCCACTTCCCAAACTTCTACATCACATCATACCACAGAAAACCAATCAACCCAAGTCAAATCTACCGAAACCCAATCCGAAACCACATCACCACCATCTCCAACTCCTATTCCTACACCTGTCACCATGGCAGCACCCGAACAAACCCTTCGCCAATGGGCAACACAAGATGTTACCCAACAACACCTATGCATCACCTACCCTGCCATGATCAATTTCGAGCTCAAGTCTGGGCTAATTCATCTTCTGCCAACATTCAGAGGGGTCGAAAATGAAGACCCTCACAAGTTCTTAAAAGAATTTCATATGGTGTGCACCGGCATGAAGCCACATGACGTGACATAAGATCAAATCAAGCTTAAGGCATTCCCCTTTGTTTTTCAAGACTCTGCGAGAGACTGGCTCTACTACTTGCCACCTGGATCTGTTACCACGTGGAATGAGCTAGCTCGTATGTTCCTTGATAAGTACTTCCCTGAGATGAAAGCCTCAAAGTACTTCCGTGTCCTTGAGGTTCGACCCTGCTTACCCTGTACTCTAATCCAGTGCAGTTGAGCAGTGACTGGTCGGATTCTATTTCCGATCACATTTGTTAGGGATTGACACCCTTAACAGAAATATTAGCAATTTTCTCCTCAACCTTCTCAGCCTGGCTGGGTTGTTCAGCTACAAATATTTCGTTTAATTCAAGGGGTGGGGTAAAGTTGTTGTTGAAAGGAGGTGGAACACTTTTATACCCCAGACCCTTGTTATCATCCCATTTAAGCTGATGCTCGATCATCGATTCGACTATCGCACTTGACCCTTCGAACTTCTTGAAAATAAAATAAGTATCTTGAAGTTTAGCTTTCAAAGTGTCAAGCTCTGCCGTCAATTTGGCATTCTCTTCGTTAGCAAACCTAAGATGACAACTCTTTATGCTGTATTCTTCTTGTAATTTATCAAAATCGCTCTTTTTAGCTTCTAATGTTTCTTGTAGAGGTTTTACTCTCTTTTTAGTGTTATAAACAAAATTTTCAAGATCGAACATTTCTCTGACAAGTTTATCGTTTAATTCACGATATTTATTTATTTTAGCTTCGCAGTCCGAACAACATAAATTGTCACAAACATCTTTTGTAGAGGTGGCAATTTTGATCAAAATTTTTCGACCAAAAATTTGACCAAGAACTTCGAAATTTTTGACCTAATTCTGACCAAAAACCCTGTAGAACCGAAGACAGCTTGACCGAAATCCTCAACCGAACACCACACTTGACCGAGAATGAGAACCGAAAACCAGGATTTCTGACCGAAAACTCAAAGGTTGACCGAAATCCTTACAAACCCTAAGGTTGCACCGAAATCGCTAATGGGCTTGACCGAAATCCCACTTGACGATCTGAAAACCTTCAAGAAACCCTAGCAGAAGCCTTGTGCCGCCACCGAAAACCACCAACCAGACCGAAAACATTCAGATATGGACCAAAATCGAGATCAGATCTGAAATTCGCACAAACAACTCAGAAAACGGCGTTTTTGGATCAAAAACTCCATTTTTGGATGATTTTCGCATGAAGATGCCAAGAACAGCGAAGAACACTTGAACAAAAACACCCAAAATCGATCCAAATAGTCCAAAATCGCTCAAAAACGTCCAAAACTCCAAGATCCAAGAAAAGGAAACGATGAAATTGATACCAAAACGCCAAAAAACACGAGGTTTTGAGGCTCTGATACCAATTGTAGGTCCCGAACAATCCTAGATCTACAACGGTATCAATCAAACAATCAAGAACACGAGGAGATTCGATCTTCAATGCACACTTTAATTAACAAAGTCGGGTACACATGATCTGCAGTTGCTTGAACACAATGAATTCTCTATGCTAGCTCTATGCTCCAAAACAACCAACTTCCTCTTTTAAAGAAGACTAAGCAACAATATATATACCTACGCCTACAGCAGGCGAAATCCCAAGCCCATGGACCAAGCCCAACCGAAAACCCAGTATAAGCCTGACCGAAATCCCTAGGATTTCGGTTATCACAACTGAAAACCCTGACGATTTCGGTCCTGACCGAAATCGTTCCACAGCCCTTAAAATCATGTTTTTGTCATCTTCAATGCCAAGCATAAACCAACAAATTTAGTCCCAACAAGGGTTTCAGAGGAGGTCGACGACGTTGAGTTATTATTAGTAAGTTAAATAACAGAGAAGAGGGAGCTTGCCGGGGAATTATGGTGGTGCTGGCCGGAGAAGATCGCCGATAGAGGTGGGGATGCTTAGCGAAGACAGATTCCAATAGTTAAGTGTTATTTGAAGCCTTAATATTTGAATCTGATTCAATGAATTCGATTTCGGGGTTGCAGGTTTTATATTTGTCCTTGATATTGTGTTCAGTTCTTGATTTTGGGTTTGATTTCTTATAATTGCGTTTGATTCACCATGAAAGAAAATTGATGTGAAGAAGAATGGGGTCGATTGGATTGCAGGTTTTATGTACCTTGATTTAATCCCAAATCTTTAGGTCATGGGTCGTAATGAGTGTAGAGAGTCCAATCAATCCATGGAATCTAGTCCAACTGAAACAAAACATGAGATGATGAAAGAAGAACAATCGATGACTGTGAGTGAGCTTGGCTGATAATATCGAAATTTTATCCGACGTATGTCCTCATAACCATGACTTCGAAGAGATGATAGGGGGAGGGGGATATGAGAGAGAGAGAGAAAGAGGGACGTTTGAATGGGGGTAGGGATATATGGGGTTATTTTTTAATTTAAAAGTAATAAACAATTGAAAGAAAATTAAAAAAAAGGTAAGGGTAAAATTGTCTTTTTATAGCTGGCAGGGACCAAGCGTGCAACAAAACCAAACAGTAGGAACTATCCGAATTAAAAAAAGAGTTATGGACCAAACAGACAAATTACCCTAAACCACAGGGACCAATCGTGTAATTTACTATTATTATTATTATTAGAGTAAATTAGAGTCCCTGTGGTTTGGCCCATTTTTCGCATTAGCCCCTGAACTCAAAATCCCATCTTCTTGCCTCTATGGTTTGTATTTACTAACAAGTTTGGTCCTTAGCCCATGTCAAAAGACAATTTTACTCTTTTTATTTATTTTTTCCTTTTCTTTTAACACTTTATATCTTTTTAATTATTAAAAATAAACAAAAAACCCATCCCCACCCCTAATTACCACACCGACCTCTCTCTCTCTCTCTCATGCCCCTTCGTTTTTCCCATTTTCTTGATTCGAAACAACATATTCGGTTCCAATATTCTCGACTTGCCCTAGAAACCTCAAGATTCTGAGTTTTGGGCATCAATGGCGGCAATTCTACTTTCTGTTCAGTTTTTGTTTCTTCTCCACTATCTATTTCAAGCTCGTCATCATCTTCATTATCGTCTGTCATCAACATCTTTGACTGTAACGTCATCTTCATGAATATGATCAGTTTCTTCTTGTTTTGTCTCCTCATCGAGTTTCAGAATCCCTTCTTCAATGCTTCCCTAACTTGTTTTAACCCATTGATATCATCATTGAACATCCTTTGGGGGGACGGTTTTGGGCGTTAAACTATCGTCGGTAGCGGCAACATTTAGTTCCAATGGTCCAAACATGGTGATCCACAAATATTGAAGTCGGACGTGATTGGACCCGGAGTAAACATCCTTGCCGGTTGGTTAATTGATCTGATTTTAAGTATGATCAAGGTGTTTGACTGTTTTACTTCCCGATAGAGTTTTCCACGCTCTGAATTTGAACCTCGAAGCTCAAAATGGATCCAAATGCGGAGGTTTACGGTAAAAATTCTAATTCGACATTGAAGTTTTCTATAATGAATTGGTGAATGTACAAGTATTGAAGTTAATATTTGTAGATGCAGAAATGAGGCACCGTAGGACTGTTTTAATGGCGGAGCAGAGGTAGAGGTAGAGAGAGAGTGAGAGAGAGTGAGAGAGATAGATAGATAGATAGAGAGAGAGAAAAAAAAAGAGGCCGGTGGGGTAATTGGGGGAGGGGGTGGATTTTTTTCTTTATTTTTAATAATAAAAAAACAAAGTGTTAAAAGAAAAAGAAATAAAAGAAATAAAAATGGTAAAAATTGTCTTTTGACATGGACTAAGGACCAAACTTGTTAGTAAATACAAACCATAGAGGCAAGAAGGTGGGATTTCGAGTTCGGGAGCTAATGCGAAAAATGGGCCAAACCACAGGGACCAAAACTGTAATTTACTCTTATTATTATTATAAACTCTATAAGAGCATTGCACTTTCAATCTTTTTCTTATAAAACGATGAATTTTGAAAAAGCTACACAAATGCAAAAATTCTCCACTTTCAAAAGGCATTATAAAAAAGTATTACATAGAAACTTGAGCTTCAACAAAAAATCGTATATCGCAATTTTTTCTTTGAACTTGCACGGCCACGTGCGGCCACAAACCCTCTTATAAATATACCATTAATAATATAAAATTATGTGTAAATGGTCCAAAACCGTTTAATAGTAAATATACTCTAACTGCCGCTGCTACAGAATTTGGTCGCTGGTTTTTTTTTCCCGGTAAACTGAGGTTACGAGTCAATACGATCCAAAGATGATCCATACTTGACATTTACAGACTTGCAACAATAGTCCTTCAATCCTTGAACGTAATACTCTCTTGGTCCGTTGGAATGCAAGTTACAAAGCTAGTGCTCGAATAATTTCAAATGATTTCTTTGGTCCTTGATAATATATGTTGAAATAATTTGCATCTATGACCAACGAGACACCTTTAACCCCTTCATTACATTTTAACATAATTTTGGCGAATATATCTTGAATACGATTAACAACACGACACTATATCAAACTCACATATTTTTCTATTTGCCAAATTTTCGAGTCTTAAACGTCTAATAATATTTATCAGATATTTTTAAAGTCAGATTATCTTATTTCAATGCTGATTACATACAAGAATACATAAGAATTAAATGATTTAAACACAGTAACATATAATAATATGATATATATTCAGAAAAGTCTTTATATTTTGACATTATATGCGATTAAGTCCTAATTATTTTTTTTATATTCAATTAAGTCCAACATTTTATTAAATATTTACAATTTAGTTATATATAAAAAGAACATATTAATTAAAGTCCTTGCATTTTGACCATTTTAACAATTTAGAATTGAATTTTCAGTTTTTTTTCAATTAATTCTTTACATTTTGATCATTACATTTTGACCGTATACATCATCAGTTGTAAAAATATAAAAACGGTATAACCAACTACTATACAAAATTGTAAACAGTTAACAAAATATTGGGTTTAATTAAATATAAAAAACAATTATAACTTAATCAAATATAATGTCAAAATATAATGACTTTCCTAAATATAACCATAATAATATCGAAAAACAAGCAACATTGTAGTTGCACTGCACATATTTAACATTTACGGCTTATTCCATTATCTTGTTAACGCCATTCTCTTTGCTCAAAACATCTACGCTTGTTAGCCCAAGAGATGTTTTTTTTTTTCTTATTTGTTGTTTAACAAACATTCCATATCTTCACGTGTTGCACCTTTATTCGTCTAATTTCATAACTGTTTTTATCCTTCAAACTATCCCTTATCTTTACACTAAAATTCCACCATTCACGTCATCATTACTTTGCCATATTTTATTGTTCATGCTCAAATTATGTCATATTTTATTGTTCATGCTCAAATTAATATTTCAATAGTACAAGTGAATTTTCTAGATGACAATACCTCATCGAGTTTTGTTCTTTGATTTACTGAATATTTTTATCAAAAATTCCTTTCAAGTACACTATAGATCTTCTTTAAAGTACGCTAAAAAACATTCTACCTCTTTAATTCTCTATTATGATAACCTCTCACAACGTACTGGCTTAACTATTGAAGTGTACCATAGGGGCCCCGACAAAGATAGGACTAACCAATAATTTTTCATGTGACACCAACGGCAAGATCGGAGCAGTTTTCAATCTTAGGTTACTTAGTAAAGTGATGTATTTATTATTATATACATTTATGAAAATACAATCAAGTTTTGCGTAGCCGTCTATGCTGGCAATGCACGAACGCTTTAGTCATCAAAAATAACTAGCATCGTATCCTGTTGGAATCCTAAGCCCCTAGTGGGTTCACTGTACAATCACAATCACCCAAAATCAGGAGGAAACAAATTGATTGTGGAGAATCAATTTGTCTCCAATTTAGCTTATATATAATCTGTATCTTCGAGTTATGAAACCAGATTGTGAGAAACATTTGTAATAGGTTTTTGAGTTATATTTCCTATTATTAATCAAAGAGGTATTTTGAGAATTGTTGTGTACAATCAAACTCTTTAATTGGTATCAGAGCTACTTACAGTGTCCGTGTGAAGACTTGAACTTCTGAAGATGTCAGATGTCGATGATCCAAGTGCAAGCACTGTGAATCCTCAGGCCAGGCTCAAGGAAATTGGAACCACATCAGTGGCTTGCCCGATGCTAACCCAAACCAATTACACGGTTTGGTCCCTCCGAATGAAGGTGGTCCTGCGGATACATAAGTGCTGGGCAGTAATCGAGTCGGATTCAGAAAAGAATGAAGAAAAGAATAACCTGGCAATGGGATTGCTGTATCAAGCAATCCCTGAAACTCTGATAATGCAGATCGGAGAAGTTGAAGACTCGAAGGTGTTGTGGGAGTCGATCAAGTCGAGATACATCGGAGCAGACAGAGTGAAAGAAGCCCGACTTCAAACCTTGGCCACCGATTTCGATCGGTTGAGAATGACCGAAACCGAGTCAATTGACTCGTTCACCGGAAAACTAGCCGGAATCGCCTCAAAATCAGCTTCACTGGGAGAAACCATCGACGAATCGAAGCTGGTAAAGAAATTACTTAAAGTAGTGCCAAGAAAATTCATTCACCTGGTTGCATCACTTGAACAAATTCTCGATCTAAAAACCGTGGGATTCGAAGATGTTGTGGGTCGACAGAAAGCTTACGAGGAACGCATCCGAGGAGAAGACGGTGGAGATGAACAAGGGAGAGTTCTCTTTACCCGATCCGGCGGTGGCAGTGGCGGAAACTCGAGCTCCGGCGGAGGTGGAGGATCGCAAAAGGGAGGCGGTGGCTCTGGATCGTCGTCGGGGAAGACGTGGTCAAAAGCGAACAGAGGGAAGGGTTTTGCGTATGGCTCCGAATCGGGGTCTTTTAATCGAAATGGTTCAGGTGGGTCGGGAGGTGGATCCGGGTCTGCAGGATCAAGCGGGTCAGGCACAAGAGAAAACCGGCCCAGTTCGGCCCAAAATAGTAACAAGCCCAAAAACAAGCCAAATTTTAATTCGGACTCGAATCGTAACCCGAAAAAAGATCTGTCAAAAATTATTTGTTACAGATGCGATAAATCGGGCCACTACGCATCCAAATGTCCGGACCGAATCCAAAAATTCCAAGAAATGAATTTTGCAGAACAAGAAGATGCCGATGAAACCGTATTTATTCACGAGACCGTATTTTTGAACGAAGCGAAGGTGATACCATCTAAATACAATTCACAAGAAAATGATGTGTGGTATTTGGACAACGGAGCGAGTAATCACATGACGGGAAATCGCTCATTTTTCTCCGAACTCGACGAAGGAATAACCGGCAAAGTAAAATTTGGCGATAATTCGAGTGTCGCGATCAAAGGAAAAGGCTCAATAATTTTTCAGGGAAAATCAGGCCAACAACGTTTGATAACGGAGATTTATTTCATTCCGGATCTGAAAAATAATATTTTCAGTCTCGGTCAAGCAACTGAAGCCGGATGCGATATTCGGATGAAAGAAAATTATTTGACGATGCACGATGCCTACAACTGCTTATTAATGAAGGTACAAAGATCTCCAAATCAACTTTATAAAATAAAATTGACTATTGGTGAACCGAATTGCCTTTATTCAAGACTAAGTGAAGACACATGGCGCTGGCATGCAAGACTTGGGCACATCAATTTCGAGTCATTGAAAAGGATGTCCAAGAAAAATCTCGTCAAAGGGTTACCACACCTTGACAGTGATAATCAATTATGTGAATCTTGTTTGGTGGGCAAACAAACAAGAAAGTCATTTCCATTAATGACGACGTACAAATCGACACAACCTTTGGAGCTCGTTCACGGTGACTTATGCGGTCCGATCACACCGTCAACGATAGGTCACAATCGGTACATTTTCACATTAATTGATGATTTTTCAAGGTATATGTGGATTTTTCTCTTAAAAGAGAAAAGTGAGGCGTTTTTGCACTTCAAGAAATTCAAAGCTTTGGCGGAGAATGAGCTCGGAAAGTCTTTGAAGGTGTTTCGAAGTGATCGAGGAGGTGAGTTTACTTCGCTCGAATTTAATTCCTTTTGTGATATAAATGGAATCAAACGCCATCTTACCGCCCCATATACACCACAACAAAACGGTATTGTGGAACGAAGAAACCGAACGTTAATGGACATGACACGAAGTATCATGAAGGCGATGCATGTTCCAAATAATTTATGGGGAGAAGCGGTAAAACACTCCACAAATATGATCAACCGTGTTTACACAAGAGTCCTTGGTGATACAACTCCTTACGAGAAGTTGTATAAAAGAAAACCGAATCTAGAGAATGTTCGTATCTTTGGGTGTCTAGCATATGCGAAAGTTGAACCAGTGAATCTCAAGAAGTTGGATGCACGATCAAGACCACTAGTACATCTTGGCTCTGAACCGGGCACGAAAGCCTATCGGCTTTTTAACCCGGCTACACAAAAAATAATTGTAAGTCGAGACGTTATTTTTGACGAGACAAAATGGTGGGATTGGGTCAAAGAAGCAAGTACCAAAAATGAAGAACCTGGGTCATTCTTAGTTCCATGGGAATATCCAGAAAATGAAACGAACAACCAAGAAAACGATACCGAACCAATTGAATCAGACCATGAAATTGAAGACGGAGTACAGGTTCAAGAAGATGAGCAACCAAATCCGGTCATCAACACCCAACACCGAAGGTCTACGAGACAAAGGAATCTTCCAATTCGACTTCAAGATTATGTGCTTAATCTTAACAACCTGGAAGAACTTCTCCTAACAACCAGTGACGAACCAGTATCGGTTGAAGAGGCGAAGAAAGAACCAGAGTGGGTTAAAGCCATGAATGCGGAAATCAATTCAATCAACAAGAATAATACGTGGACTCTCGTGAACAAGCCTATGAGGGTGAAGGCAATTGGACTCAAATGGGTGTACAAGCTGAAGAAAAATGCAGATGGCACCATAAACAAACACAAGGCAAGGTTGGTTGCTAAAGGGTACGTGCAACAACCTGGTATTGATTTCCAAGAGGTATTTGCTCCGGTAGCTCGCATTGAAACCATCAGGTTTCTCATTGCCTTAGCTGCTACTAATGGGTGGGAACTTCACCACTTGGATGTCAAAACGGCTTTCTTGCATGGAGAGTTGAAGGAAACCATTTTTGTGTTCCAACCTGAAGGCTACATAAGGAAAGGCGAAGAGCACAAGGTATATCGTCTTTCAAAAGCGTTATATGGCCTTAGACAAGCACCAAGAGCATGGAATACGAAACTTGATGGAATTTTGAGGGGAATGAAATTTCACAAGTGCATGAAAGAACCATCGGTGTACCGGAAGAACGAAGGATCTAACTTGCTAATTTTAGCAATTTATGTTGATGACTTATTTGTTACAGGTACAAATTTGAACATGATCAAAAGGTTCAAATTTGATATGTCCAAGAACTTCGAGATGTCTGATCTTGGAAGATTAACTTACTACCTGGGCATTGAAGTCAAACAAGATGGATCGGGGATTACAATAAACCAAGAAGCGTATGCACAACGCATTCTAAAGGAAGCCGGTTTACATGATTGCAATCCGACCCACATTCCGATGGATCCAGGAACAAAATTGTCAAAGGCTGAAGATGAACCCGAAATCGACCCGACACAATATCGAAAGGTGGTGGGATGCCTTAGATATCTCTTGCAAACAAGACCCGATATGGCATACGCGGTTGGAGTTATTAGCCGATATATGCAGAATCCAAGAGAATCACATGGTAATGCAATCAAACACATTCTAAGGTACTTACGTGGAACAACAGGATACGGAATCAAGTACGAGAGGATGGGGCAAAAACGACTTATTGGTTACAGTGATAGTAGTCACAATGTTGATCCAGATGATGGAAGAAGCACAACCGGTCACATTTTCTACTATGGGTCATCTCCGATAACCTGGTGTTCACAAAAGCAAGATACCGTTGCTTTATCATCTTGCGAGGCAGAGTTCATGGCAGCCACCGCGGCTGCTTGTCAAGCAATATGGCTTCAAGATTTGTTAGGAGAAATAATGAACAAGGAGCAAGACAAGGTGATTCTAAGGATCGATAACAAGTCGGCTATCGAATTAACGAAGAATCCAGTTTTTCACGGAAGAAGTAAACATATTCACACAAGATTTCACTTCATTCGTAACTGTGTTGAAAAGGAACAAGTGGAGGTTGAGTACATTCCTGGTGTAGAACAAAAGGCGGACATTCTCACAAAACCATTGGATCGAACCAAGTTCAAAGAAATGAGGAGCTTGATCGGGAATAAAGACGTCTCTAGAAGGACTTAGAGATTCGGGGGTGATTGTTGGAATCCTAAGCCCCTAGTGGGTTCACTGTACAATCACAATCACCCAAAATCAGGAGGAAACAAATTGATTGTGGAGAATCAATTTGTCTCCAATTTAGCTTATATATAATCTGTATCTTCGAGTTATGAAACCAGATTGTGAGAAACATTTGTAATAGGTTTTTGAGTTATATTTCCTATTATTAATCAAAGAGGTATTTTGAGAATTGTTGTGTACAATCAAACTCTTTATATCCGTCCTTACGCTGGGTAGCTACAATCGGGAAATTAATCAAAATAACTTATATTACTTCGTAAAATTTTGGATGCATAATACATTTCTCAATACATAATCTTAAAACATCTTAACAATAAGCAACACATTAATTAATCACCTAATCATATGTTTTCGACACAAATATTTTATACGTTTCCAATTATAAGATTATACTTGCAATATTTGTTACTATAACTATAGTATGTTTAGAATAGCCAAAGCAAACTTCTTAATGAAATGGGTTTGCATGTGGTTGGGAACATCATGTAATGTACAAATAAAAATCACAATTGCAAGCATAGGAACTTTTGTATATACTGTTCAAAAGACAACCAACAAACATAAATTAACTAAAAACATCGAATTATATAAAAAAATTTATAAAAAAATAATATAAAGAACAAATGATATTGAAATTAAAGACACTGTCATAAATGTTCCTAATAGTAGAAATACTAATGTCAGACAAAACATTCATCTGCCTGTCAAGTTGACTGGTTCAAAATCAGACCGAATTGTAAACACTTGATATGATTCATGAGTGCTTACAATATCCAAAGCATCAGAGAAAGTCTCCACATAGAAAGCACCATGATAAGTAAACTGCACCCACAAACCCTCACCTATCAACACCAAGCATCATATTGACCATCAAAATATTGAGATGCATATACCAGCTTCCATGCTGATTCAACAGTTTTTTTGAACTATACAACACACCAAGAGAAAGTTGACGAGGTGAATCAACAATTACCCAATCATCCACATATGCATTAACCTTCAAAATATTGCCACTATCTAACAACATGTAAGCGCAACCTCCTACAACAACAACTTCATCGTTAGTCAGACAACAAAACAAGGGCAGCCTAATCTGCTCAAGTTGATGCCATGTCCATGATTTTGAGTCAAATACTTCAAAATTATATGAGGAATATTGAATACTGCCCTTTATGATTTGCCTAAATGGAATAAATAATATGTCAACTTTACATACGAGGCAAATAAGTAAAAAAATTTACATTAAATCAATGAAGATACGTAGCAAACATATAAGCAAACAAAATAAACAGTGACGTACCTTATCCTAGGGAATGACAATCGTATTATCTTATAACGCAAAGGATATCCACCAGTAAAAACAATATCACAAATGAGAGTGAAGTACCAAGTTTTTGGATGCAAAATATCATTGAATTGGCCCGTTGATGGTTTACAAACACAGTAGGAAATATTTCCCAAAAAAACGATCTTTATCACAGTAGGAACTGGCCCGTTGATGGTTCAAATGAGAACGTGTGAGTAAGGGGATAGACAATAACCGAAAAATAACTGGTATGCCACAAACACATTTCCTACTGGAAATTCCTGAAAACTAATAACCGCTAAAACGTATGCACAGAGCAGTATCAGTGTCAGCACGTGCTGTTGATGATTGAAATGCTGTTAGAACTGATGAATCACACGGAGTTTTACTCAGCCGGAGCTGAAGGCATGTAGCAAAAGAGTCGCACGTGAACTGATCACAAGCTGACGAAACTCGTAGAACATGAAAAATGAATACATGCACATGGATGGACAGGATGATAACTGACAGCACAGGGGTCGCCATGCGGTCAAAAATAAGAAAATAAACCTCACACACACTAGTACAGCGGTAGTAATGGTCGATCCACGGGAGTTTGGTGGTCAAGACAAGACGATAGCTTATCAACTGTACTGTCACTCTACAGCCAGAGGGACTAACTCCACTTTCCCAAAAACATACTAAAAACACAAATTCCAAACAAAGTCCAAACTTCAAATCAAGCATAAACTAAGATAAACCAAACCAAGTTCTAACCTAAGATTGCTTACTGAAATCAGAAACAAAGCTCAGAATCAGAAACAAACACACCAATCAATTGCATTCAAAACACATCCAAACACAATGAATACTGAAAAGTGCAACAATAACATAAACTGAATGATTACTTGCATTAAAACCAAAACCAGAAGATCCAAAGTACTTGAAACACGAAAATACTAACTTTAACCTACTGCTACTTGTTGAAACAATCCAGAAACACTAAGCTAAAAGCTAAATCAAACTAAACTAATAAAGAAATTAAAGTGAAACATAAGAAATACCAAAAGAGGTTACTGAAATCTGAAACTTGGAGTCAAAGAAGCCTTAAGTCCACCTTAGGGGTCGTTCCCTGCCTGCTGATTTCGACCTAATGGCCTCTATTTATACTTGTGAAAAATAAGAATCCACGGCGCGCAAAGCCTCTAGTCGCGTCGCGCGTACTGGCTTATCCCCGTTTTTTCACTATTTGAATTTTTCTTCACCGCCTCATCCTTGACGTGGCGCGACGCGCATGCCTTCACTCCCGCGGCGCGCATACTCATTCGACTTTTTTGGCCTTATGCTCAAAACTTCTTTCATTTGTCTGCTTTTAGTCCCTGATTGTAACATTTTCTTGGATACAAGCACTAGCACAAAAAGTGAGAAATACCAATGTATATATGATATAATTTCACCAAGAATAGGGCCTAACAACGACTAAAATACTTGATATTACTAGGCGTTGTCAAACACCCCACACTTGTGCCTTGCTTGTCCCCAAGCAAAAGAGTTTTTAACATATTTTAATAAAGACTCAAACATTTTTGAACATGTTCAATTTCAAAGCTTATTGTTTCCAGAGTTAGATTGAAATAGTTTTTGCAAACATAACCATAATATCCTTTGGAATTCATGACTTTTTAAAGAACCCTTGATTACAAATTTTCTGTCCACAAAGGAGTGTACATACTCATTCAGATTCTAAAGGCCATTAAAGAATTGTTCATGACTTTCGATGTTGTCCGTGTAACGAGCTTTTGGAAATTCCTTCCAAGACTAGACGATCTTAGGTGGTTAGGTGAACAAGTGCCTCTTCGAGGCCACCCATTTTAGACCTACCGGCTCGAACAGAAAATGCCACTGATTGACAGTCCCTTCTTAAATTCCAATCCTAAAATATCCCAATCTTCCAACTCTTAAAACTAAACTTATTTGACTAAACCAGTAGCATGGTAACAACTAAATAGTATTTATTGAAAAATACCAATGCTAAAACATTCAAAACTATTCGTTTCAAAATTACAATTTATTAAAAATTTTGAAAAATTGCTAAAGTTTTGAAAATTAGTCATTTGCCGCAAAAATTTCAAAAACACTCTTTCGACCGTCCGCACCTCACACTTAAATCCATACAACGTCCCCGTTGTACTTAAAATTATTTCAGAATAAGGGGGAAAGAGTTATCCCATTTTGGAACGGTAGACTGCTTGTTGGAACTCGATTGTCACAGGATACAACACACGAACTTCTCACTATTCAGATTTTCAGGAGTTGTGGCGCAACAGTAAACACGCCCTGTGAAATGGCAAGTGTAGGGGTACAATGACCACACACTTGCTTGAAACAACTCCTCAGGTTGACTTCCATTTAGTATTCACATGATCAATTATCATCTTCATGGTGGGTCCTAGATGGACCTGCCTCATCATCTGGATCACTCGGAGGGTAGTCTAGAAACTCCTCAATCCGCAGATGGAGCATGATCAATCGCTGTCTCTCGGCCACCCACCGATGATGAGCCTCAGCACGCGCCATCCTCCTCTCCATGGCCTGCATCGCAGCCTGCAAGTCTGCGAGCTGTGGTGATGGCTGGGGCTACATTAGTGGATCAGCTGGTGGCTCCTCCCTCCGTCTCCGTCGCCTAGCTGGCTGCTGCTGCTCTGCCTGGGCCTGGGGACCCTGTGGTGCCTCTGTCGGCATCTTCAAAATAACACCCACGTTTGGCTGGTGAATAAGCCTCATAATCTCCAAATAACGGACCGATGTCCGTGAGGGTGGTGTCGCTGTCAGAGTCGCCGTGATCTCAGCTGTCAACAGGCCATAAGATCGGGCCAGGCGTGTAATGTAATACCCACCGGCCATGGGGCTGTTGTCGGCTACGCCCGGTGCTCGGGTCGTCAGGGAAACTGCCAGTGCATATGGCAAGTGAAGGAATCTGGTGGGATCGGAGAGCGCCCACATGAAGGTCATATCATCCCCGGACACCTTCTCACATCCCTTCTTCTGTATGATAGAAGTGGATATGATATGATGCATAAAACGGTGTAGTGGGTCGCGAAGCTGGCTCTTCCTGGCCGACCCAGCCTCGAACAGGTCATTGGACATCACTGCCTAAATAACCGCGTTAGCCTCTCGCTGAGGCTGTCCCCTGATGCACGCCCGTAGAAAAGGTACAAAATGGCGGCTCCATAGCTCCGCCTCCGTGTATATCCAGGTGCGTCTGCCAAACTCACGGAGATTGCACTCCCTGCACTCTCCACCGAGTCGAAATCAGACCATCTGGTCTCGTGGCTCACGTGATGCCGGTGTGTATCGACATGTCGAAAGGAACTCTAGAAGGAGCTCCTTGTAGACCACATCCTCCTCGTTGGACATCAGCCTGTCCCAGCTGTGGCAAGTAAAAGTGTGCTCCCCATCAGCCCAGGTGCGGTGGATGAAGGGCTCAAGCTCAGCTTAGAGCCCTGCCTGGGTCAAAATCGCCCGGTCCAACTGAACGGCGCCAAGGACCAGTCGGGAACTCAGCTCGTCTCGTCGAGCCTTGTACTGTAGAGTGTCGTCCAGCATATGTGGAAACTGAAGGAATGGGTGATCCTCCCTGTATGCCATCTGCACAAAAGAATCTCAACAAAAATATTTTCTAAATCAGTCCTTCTTCTCGCACAGACACGCGCGACGCGGCCCAAGAACTTGGCGCGTCGCGCCGTAGGTCTGGTACAAAGAAAAATCCCAAAATCGATGATTTCACCGGTTAAACTCAATCCAATGCTACTACAAGGTACCCTAACTACCGACTAGCCTCCCTAGGGTGTTGATTTTGCAAATAAAACACCCTACGAGCAAGCATTGACGTTTTTCTAAGTTTTCTAGTTTTTGCTATTTCAATCAATTTCACCATTCAAATGCATGTAATAACGTGAAATAACTAGTTCCAGAAGACGTACCGTGGTAGTAGAACACTAGAACGCAAGAAAATCGAAAGAAATCGAGTGATCAGGGGGTGCTCTGTCTCTGTGTGGCGTGGTTGTGTGTGGGTGCGATGAAGAAGACGTACCTTATAAGGCGGTTTTTCGTCTGATCGAATCCCACGACGCGCCTGGATGAATTCCGCGTCGCGTGTGTCGCCAAGTTTGCCCCTGCACATCGAGTTAACCTGCGATCCCGCGTCGCGCCCTTCTCCTTACCGCGTCGTGGCTCCTAAACTTTCCAAAGTTCTTCGTTTGACCCCACACTTGCCTCGTGACACTAATACCTGCAATGATGATGATGATGATATTTCCTATTTACTTCTAAAAACACTATACCTAACCTATTTACAGATGGGTTGCCTCCCAACAAGCGCTAAGTTTAACGTCTTCTGCCAGACGTGCTTCAACAGCTATGGGGGATCTTACACCATTTATTCCCGCTGATTTCCAATTCCCATCGTTTCTTTGCTGACCTGATACTCCTTCTGCTTTCCTAGGTTGAATGGCTTGCTGATTCTTCTACTGTTGCCCGGTTGCTGTTTTCTGATTATTTTGCACAAATACCTAGAAGTAGCTTTAAATCTCGAAGCTCGGTCCTTCCTTCGGTGTCTCTTCAAAATCACCGGCTTGACGTGGAGCGCGTCTAGTGCCGCTCCCAGTAATTTTTTTGCATATCTCATTTTGCTAGCGTCTCGCGTGCTATCTGTAGTTTGCTATTTTGGCTTGCAGTACCAATAAAGATTTTCCAATCGAATGGGATCGGAAGGCAACGTATCGGGATACTTCCATATGTCCTCATCGATGGTATTAATCACATCTAATTTTCCATTCATGAATGGATCACGAGTGCCAAAGAAATCATGTTTATTGTTTTCAAAGACCATCTCGTCGTCATTATCATCTTGATCATCATCCAACAGGTGGATCGGAACCAAGAGTGAGCGACTGGTTTTATCTGGTGATGGTACAGATTCACTCATCACCAGATCTTTACTTTCAAAATTTTCAAAAACTGTTGGGTCGGGGGTAATAGTGTCATCTACGCCCCCTCTCTCAAAAGCATCGGCAATTTCAACAATTTCGGGAATTGTTGGGCTGGGGTCTATACTTTCACTTACAGCCCCCTCCTCAACTTCCTCTTTGACCAAATTGTCTGGTGATGGTGTAGATTCACTCATCACCAGATCAACATTATTAATATTTTCAAAAACATCAAAAGCTGTTGAGTCAGGGGTAGCATTGTCACATACAACCTCTTCCTCAACAACATTTCCGACCCTCTCAGTGGTCTTTTGACTTTCCCAAGGTGTATAACCTTCCATCACATGTGTAAGTGATGCAGGTTCACACACAGTATCATTGGTATTAAAATTGCTCACCTCGGGTTCTAGCGAGGGTGGCGGACATTCCCTATTTTTCTCCAACTGATCTAAGGAACATTGCAATCTTACAAGAGCATCGGCCTGATCCTTCTGCATTTGGTAGGTATTAACCATGAGTTCCAGGAATTGGGCCCAAATTGCAGAATTTTTAGGTTGAGATGACTCCTCGGGCCGCCATCCATTGTCATCGAATGATCCATTATTGCAATCATCCTCGTAATGGTTGTCGACCGGATTTTCATAGTACTCGTAGTGATCTGAGTATATGTAATCGCCCATTATAAGGACGTACACATACCAAAAATCAAAAGACTAAAATCAAACATTAAAAAAATACCCTTGATCATCTTATCCTAAACGCACAACTCCCCGGCAACGGCGCCAAAATTTGACAGCGCAGGGATCGTCGTGCGGTAAAAAATAAGAAAATAAACCTCACACACACTAGTACAGCGGTAGTAAGGGTCGATCCACGAGAGTTTGGTGGTCAAGACAAGATGATAGCTTACCAACTATAATGTCACTCTACAGCATAAACTTAAATCACACTAAAAACACAAATTCCAAACAAAGTCCAAACTTCAAATCAAGCATAAACTAAGATAAACCAAACCAAGTTCTAACCTAAGATTGCTTACTTAAATCAGAAACAAAGCTCAGAATCAGAAACAAACACACCAATCAATTGCATTCAAAACACATCCAAACACAATCAATACCGAAAAGTGCAACAAAAACATAAACTGAATGATTACTTGCATTAAAACCAAAACCAGAAGACCCAAAGTACTTGAAACACGAAAATACTAACATTAACCTACTGCTACTGGTTGAAACAATCCAGAAACACTAAGCTAAAAGATAAATCAAACTAAACTAATAAAGAAATTAAAGTTAAACATAAGAAATACCAAAAGAGGTTGCTGAAATCCGAAACTTGGAGTCAAAGAAGCCTTAAGTCCACCTTAGGGGTCGTTCCTTGCCTGCTGATTTCGACCTAATGGCCTCTATTTATACTTGTGAAAAATAAGAATCCACGACGCGCAAAGCCTCTAGTCGCGTCGTGCGTACTGGCTTATCCCCGTTTTTTCGCTATTTGAATTTTTCTTCACCGCCTCATCCTTGACGTGGCGTGACGCGCATGCCTTCACTCCCGCGGCGCGCATACTCATTCGACTGTTTTGGCCTTATCCTCAAAACTTCTTCCATTTGTCTGCTTTTAGTCCCTGATTGTAACATTTTCTTGCATACAAGCACTAGCACAAAAAGTGAGAAATACCAATGTATATATGATATAATTTCACCAAGAATAGGACCTAACAACAACTAAAATACTTGATATTACTAGGCGTTGTCAATAAAACTAACCGAGGGACCGAGTAAACTGAAACGCTGAAGGACACACATATGGCACTGGACCAATAAGGCACTTATGATTTGATCGCAAGATGACACAACTAATCGGAGTTTCGCACAGACATATGTTACAAGCTGACACAGATGGTACTGGTCACACTAACCTCCCATGTAACCGTTCGTATTTCATGGCAAATTATATAACACTTCTTTGTAAACCACATTTTTTGTTAAGTTAGTATCACATCAGCCATTATTATCAATGTAAAACCGAAGTCCACCACGAGAAGTTACACGGATGCAACAAGATAAAGCTGACCATGTGAGAATATTAGGAACGAAAGGTATGCACATACATCATTAAAAGTTTTTCCTTCACTTTTATTAATTGTCATAGCAAAGAATACTTTAATGGGAAACTGCCGTCTCTTGAACGGAAATGGCCAATATGAATCAGTTGGAGTCATATCAATCCTCCCAATAAGTGCTTTTCCCCAATGTGAGTACCAGTAATGATACCACCTTCAATAACCCGAAGGCTGATTTGAGTAATAACCAACCCACTACCATTACACAACCCTCTATCCAAATTCAAGTTACACAACAATCTAACAGACACACCAACCTTTAAGTATAGTATATGGTTTGGCATACCTAAAAACCGCAACGTGTTAAGAAACTCATTGGGATACATAATCTGAAAATCCTTGTGGTTATCTGAACTCTCAAATTTCTCATCAGCACTTAACATTTCATGCATCTCACCTGGAATCATATTAATGACATGTACATTAATATCATCAACTACATCATTGGTCGAGAAAATAATACATCGCTCTGATAAATATGCAATATCAATAAATCTATTGGCAACATCCGGGTATGTGCTTGATACAACACCTGATATAGGATTATCATCGTTTGGTATAAGAAGGTCATAAGATATACTGATCCACGTGTGTTCATCTTCATCATCCAACGTAATTGGAGGAAGGAGACCTTCTCCCATGTCCAGAAGCCATCTATTTAAGAGTTGCACTTTAAGAAGATTAGTAGTATGATTTTGTAGTCACATGTTTGTTGTTAATACAAAAACATGGCATGCACCCTATATTGATGGTGACCTGTTAATAACACCAGCTACCACATGACAACGATTTACATGAGGAATAACAGGAAGAATTTGATGAAAGTCACCTCCAAGAACTACAACCTTTCCCCGAAAAACCATATAGGAAGCATCACCATGGGTAGACCGACAAATGTCACGAAAAGTTCTATCAACTGCTGAAAGGCATAACGATGCTGTAAAACTGCTTCGTGCCAAATAATAAGGTCTATCGCATTAATCAACTCTGCAAGATCTGAACCCACATCAATTGAACATCATAAGTATTGATCAAGAACAATAGGAATCTAAAATCTTGAGTGTAATGTATGGACCCTCGACAATAAAAGCAAAGCAATTCTAGAAGAAGCAATAAACTACAGAATCCTACTCTTTGACCGGATGGAAGAAATAAGTGTCTTCCACAAGAACGTTTTGCTAGTACCTCCACTACCACACACAAAAAACAGTCCACCTTCATTTACAGAGACAACATTCATTATACAATTGTAAACCACATTTTGCTGATTATTAAACGATTAAATAGATCAGTAAAAACTATTCTTTCACCTTGAATGTTGTACGTCCGTTCAGCAACTATCAAGGAACTATAAATTTGTTGTTACACCTTAAAAGTGTAACAATTTCAAGCAAGGTGTAGTTTAATATTTACTCATGTGTGAATATAACATCTTGATTCTAAAGCAACCTTCGTTAATTATACACAACATCTTCAGATAGATAAGGAAATGCTCTTGTAAACAAATGTGCATGATCAACAACCGTACAAAATAAAAAAATGGTGACAAACAACTCACGAAGTTGATTCCCTAGCTTCCATTGAGATGCATCACGTATTGACTGTATCCATTCAAAACATCACCTAATAAGTGTAGTGCTTTGCAAGCAGACATATATGATGGATACAAAACACCGTCAACGGTGCGAATATCTTCAAAGAATCGTGGACCCCTCACAACATTCAACAGCATTCAGAGGTAGTACTTCTCTCCCATAGATAGACTTACGTAATATATCCGGCAAATTGTCAACCCACGTTTGCGTGGCTGCCATACTTTGTCACTATCATGCCATGTAAACTTTCTTGGAAACTCCACATAGGTTAATTACCTGGCTTTTGAATACAACTCGTTTGTTGTCATCCATTTAGTAAACTTAGACAGAGCAGTTGTATCCTTATCCAGAATATCAGCCACATCTTCGTTATCCCTAAACTACACTCTATTACATACTTCTTCATGAAATGAAGGTCTTTCTACAGCAATAGACTGATATTGCATCTCAAAAACCAAAAATAGCTTCCAACAGGCTTCTAAAGCTAAAATGTAGCGATAATTCACGTATTCTTCAATTTCATCCTCAGGTTGCAACAATGAACTGAACGTTTGTCTACAATTTTCAGCTTCTAGAAGAGTTATAGCACAATCCGGACCTTTGTTTAAATAACTAAAAAGATATTTCACCAAACTCCCTTGGTTACACCACTCAACATTTATGTGACATCCGTATTTCACAACAAACCGGTTGTTGACATCGTCGTAGTCGTCGATGTGGTCAAAAATACTAGATAAAACCTTACAAGTGAAAGGTTTTTAAGCAATCTATGAACTAACAAACCTAAGTTCACATGCAACCTAAGAAAATATTTATGTTTTTCTATCAATGAACATATAATATAATTCCTAAGGCCAACAGTTTATTTCTAAAGAATAAAATTGTGAAAACCAACCTTTGATTTTCTCCTTGAAGCTAACAGCAAAATTATCCTGCCTCAAATGGAGTCACACCCAAGCAATGGAGAAAAGACAACAGAGTTCCAGAGAGACTTAGAAAGTGGCGCAGGTTTTTAGGGTTCAAGGAGGTTCCTTTTATAGCCTCCAAGGGTTACAGTCAAAACCCTAGAGGAGCCTCCTTAATGGACAAGCCTGTTGACCATTTGGACCAAGCCTTATAAACCCTAATTAGGGTTTCGAAATTATGGAGGTGGCCTCCATAATTTCGCCAACTTAAGGCTTCCACTGGCTAGCCAGTTATTCAATTATTGAATAAATACAAAACTAGTCACTGCACTTTTAGTTAATTAAATTAATCACTAAATTAAATCCAATTAATCCTTGATTAATTTCTAATTAATTATTATAGTTTATAATTAATATATTAACACTTAAATATATTAATAAACTATATATTTTATTTCTATTGATTTATTAAACAATTAATAAATCAACCTCGCTCTCTATTTAACTCTACACCAATCCTCCAGCTATGAGGGCAACCCAAATGGACTTTGCTTCAATTAATAAGATAAATACAATTTATAAGTCATGGCTTAGACACCTAATCAAACAGTCTCCCACTTGGATAAGTCTATGACTTTAATTGCTCTTTTATATTCAGATTAATCAATAACCTGCAGCTTCCTAGAAACTGCTGCCGAACTCTGACCCACTCAGTTCTGTCCATAGATAAGTGATCATATGATCCTCCGTCCAACAAGATATTTTCGGACACGAGACATGGATTGAGACCAATCTCTGTCCGATACTCTGTTTCTCGATTTCCGATTTTGCATATGACATAAGACTGCTAATTGAACACATCAATTCAGTCCTGGCTGGCCAGCACTTTAGTTAACTACAAAATCATCGAGAGGCCTACAGATATCTGTTTCCTATCAGGGTCAGGGGACGAATAAGCTTAGACTCATATGCTTGTGTCTTTTACTCATCAAAATCGCGTACAACAATACGTTTTATAACATCGAGTTACCGATGCGTTTACACATTATCAATGCACAACCGACTTGTAAATTTCAACTCATATGTCTCCGCTTTAAGATCCTAAGATATTATCGTCTCAACATTGCTTGTGATATAATCCATGAAGCAATCTATTGAGCGCAGGTTTATCTAATACTCAAATCTCCATTTCTAAGTACTCATGAACGTTGTAGCAATCCTATTGCAATGTCTAACTCCTTAGACAATCTACAAACCAATTCATGACAGTCTTGATTCAATACTTATTCGGGAAGTAAAACATGCGAAAGCGAAACATAAAATCTGACTGGCAGCTACTCTTGCTTATTACCAAGTCTCCACGAGGTAATCACCAAGTCGGATTTATCATAAAACTATTATCGGTTTCTTATGTTCTTTTAAACTTTCAAATCAAATTTCATATTTATGTCTACATGAACTATGCATTCTTTCTATGTATTCTGAATGTCACACATTCATACACTCAATTGCAGATGATCCAATCGGATACTCTTCTGATGATATCTCAATTAGTTATTCTGTCTTTCTCTCTCCTAACTCCATTATGATGATGTGTACTGTGACTTCTCATGGTTCTCGGGCTCTTTAGTCTACATGACTGCACCCCAAGACTATTTCGAGGTGTTATGATGTGTCGGTGACCCACACGCGCTCCATCGGAATACCAACGAAACTCTTTAACCACCAAGTCCTGATGATAATAATTACCAATTTGAAATTCCTTTCAAATTATTACTAACATCTACTCCAATCATTTCCTAATGATTTCTCACATGTGTTCAAATCCATTCAGTATTCTCAGCCAGGTTATATCATGAACCCAACTTACTATGCTCTAAGCATTAAGTCATCAGGACATGTCCATGACACTTTCGATCGATCTAAAAAGCTCGTGGAATCCGATCTAATCTATTCCAAACCCTCTTGGAATCTTAATATTACTTATAATCTCTGTGTCACGACTTTTGATAACTATTTCCTTTCGGAGACTCTTTCTCATGCATCTTGAATCTAACCAAGATCATGCTTACAATGGCTAGGTCTATACTGATGATTACATATATCCGATAGATGTCTGTGAACTACGTAAGTATGTTGCACCCTTTTTACTGCTTTCATGCCAAGTCATCACACTTTGAAATGACAGGAAATTCTTTTCCTTGAGCTTATGCATCTTGAATCTTATCAGGATCATATTGGCAGACTTTTGATCTATCTAATAGACTTTCATAGCGATCCGTCATTACACTTTGTAATGATAAGAGATGTTTCCAAGAACCAATATGTAACCCACATATAATGATAGCAGATAACAACGACACTCCCACTGGCTTTGACACGGTTATATGACTCTTTCAGACTATTCACAAAATCCAGAACTTTTGGCACATTTTGAGAATCCGAAGTCCAAACCTTTCTGACATATTAATGGAAATCTTTCAGGCTATTCACAAAATCCAAACCTTTGGCATATTTTGAGAATCCGAATATCCTTTCCTGCGAGATGCCTGCGGGATTATTCCCGGGCCCATGTACCTCTATATTGGCATGCTCTTTGTGAGTCCCTATTAGTGTGCCGGTAATCCACACGCGCTCCACTAATGACTCACAATGTCTCATGCAGTATCCTTTTGGATTTCATATTCTATTGAGAGTGCTTCTCCCAGAATCAATTACTTGACTCTGAGTATCGTCTCACTCAACCAGATGTTTTGAAAATACATTTCTATCCATGTTGATTTCTTTTGATGATTCAATTACTCCCACTGGTTTTTAGACCAGGTGTAAAAATCAATCAAATTTCCACATAGACCGTGTCTCACCCAAAGGTTCTCTTATTTGGCAGCAACCAGGCTCACCAACGCTTCCAAGTAGTTAGATTGTTAATCCGTACCAACTTAGTGTTTTACCACTAATCGGTATGTCACCCCAGATTATAACACCTTATGACGGTGACCAATACTATTGGTTAAGAGAAGAGTATGTCAGTTTTAAACAGAAGTATGATTTCTGCTCCAAGCCTAGTGATGACTAAAGGTTGTTTCACTTGGCTAATCCTGAACTCATTCAGGACTGTCCTAACTCCCACTGTTTCCTTAGAGTATGAGTCCTTTCTAAAAGGGCTCTTCTTTCACAGGTACAGCGGGATAGCCAATGAAACGACATTGTTGATCAAGTTCAGGCTAGTCATGAGGTTCGGACGAACGCTACATGACCCTAGACTTTCTATGTACAAGTGGGGCGATCCCAGCTTTACATTTCAGACAGTGTCTGCAAAACCTACTTAGTCTAAGATCTGGTCAGAATATGGTTTCTATGGTATGACTGGTTGAATATTTCAATTTATAAGAAACTAATTGAGGTGTATCTTATACATCGAGGATCGAACTATTTCGACCAATGCTCCATCATCTTCCCTAAGACACATTATAACCATTAACGTTCTTGGAAGAGAATAAACTGTGAAACATTTTCTCAGTATATGTTGTCACTCAGGTTCTATTGATCTTATACTTCCTTTGAAGTCCTTGAACAGTTCAAGGTTTCAATCAATCGCTTACTCTGATACGCGAAGCCATATTTGTCAAACCAATTGGCAAATGAAGTATAATTAATTGTGTTTTGTTCAAAGACTCGAGCAATACACAATAAATAGTGTGTCTGTTTCTCATAATCTTAATGTCCTTTACATCTCTATGTAAATTGATGACTTTGTTATGTTTGTTCAAGATATACAATCATCACCTGACTCTAAGTCAACTGATTCAAAAATCCTATCCTCTGGATCTTTGGGTGATTCATTTCTTGCCACATATGGTTTATTAAGAACTCAATTCATCATGTGACTCTAAGTCAAATGATTCCAAAGTCCTATCCAATTGGACATTTGGTTGAAACGATTCTTATAAAATTTACTTTAACAATCATAGAGAACACAATTCCTGAATCCAAACCCTTTGGATGTATCAATATTCAAGTCATTGCCATGCAATTAACATACTCATACAACATTTCAAGGATGATTTTAAACAACATGTATTAAAAGAAAAAAACCATTTTATAAAACTAAATTATCCTTGAATAATGTACTATATGACAGACAATGTCGCACGCATCTAATAAGCTAATAACAAGATCATAATATCTAACTAAACTCCAAAACTGCATGATCTTCAGATCCAATCTGAATATGCTCCTTATGCAACAACATCCTGAATCCTACATAGTCCATGCATACAGAGCATATGTGAGAAACACATCTTGTATCAAGGAATTAAGGATCAAGAGTTCTGAGTTTTAAGATATTCCTGAGTTGCCAAACCGTTAGGCTTCGGAGTATTTTTCAAATCTTTCTGTGACTGTGTCCTATTTTGTGGATTCCCAGTTTGAGACATCGATGAACCGGTCCAATTTTATACAGTTTGCCTATGTATCCCTCAAACTTGAGAACATGCAAATGGGTGCTACTTCCTTTAAGCTTGCACACTTCAAGCTCTTTAAAGATATCAGTTCGTCTCTTTTATTTCAACCTGTTTTCGGGACCTTTCCTTAACCAGCTGTGCTAACATATCTGACCTAGGAATTCTAAATCCCTGTGGAACTCGGGGTCACTGATCAATAGTACGAGGCAGCAAACTTCCTTGGACTCAATAGTCAAGGTGTCATGCTAATCACAAACTGCTGTGTGATATCATGCTTTGGGGAGCGGACACTCAACAAGATGTGGCTTGTCACCAAAACTAAGAACCATTCTCTGTTTGTGAAGCCATACCACATAGTTCAGGCCAGTCAGCCTTACCATATATAATAAGTGCATTCTGAAACTCTCAGAAATGGGTGAAGGAGGAGAACGATGAGAATTGACACTTACTTTAGACATCTATAAAATTTGAATTTATTAGTTTAATTTTAATCCTTTTAAATAATTCCCTATTTTATTATTTAATAAGGCTAGGATCCAATATACCCCAACTATGGTGTGAAGAGGGATGTCGTAATGACAGCATAATGGTCATTAAGGTAGATAAACACTTATCAATTTCAGTCTTATGAAATTCCTAGATCTGTAAGATTCATTGAACTGTCCAATGGCATGGGTTAGCATCAATTCACATTTTTTCTAATGTCTCATAAAGTGTAATGTGCAATTTCATGGGTTAGCATCAATTCACATTTTTCCTAAAGTAACTAGATTGGGATTTTATGAATTGTTCTACTACTTTTAATAATAGCATTATACTTTTAAGAGGCTTAAGCGGTCCTATCAAACCCGTTCGGCTAACGACACTCGACTGACGAGGAGAGCGGTGGGTGAGAGTGGACACCCATTAGACTACCATTTTATAGGCAGTCGCTTTATACCCTCTTTATATGACAGTTTTGTGAATGAGGCCTACTAACGGTAAGACTAACCAATTTATCTTATACAAATAATATTAACTTTTAATTATACTATGTATAAGATGTATTTTAAACTTTTAAAATATTTTAGATTTAATCTTTTAATTTTCGTGAATTAAACTTTTAATTTAAAAAGTAAATTTAAATCTTTAAATGATTTAATTTATCTTTTAATTAAACTACTAATTATATTAATTAAATCAAGATAGGCATCACAAAATTAATCAAATTAATTTACTTATCTTAAACCCCTATATTTCGCAGATTGCATTTCATGGGTTTAAGGTTTCCAGTTTTTAAATAATCACAATTACCAAAAATAAGAAACCTGCAAAAACCCTAGCACATAGAAATCGCAGACAAGGGGTGGAGGCTAGTGTTTTCAAAATCCTAGCAACAAAAGTCAATCAATGCCTCCCAAGGGTTATAATTTTCGCAAAAAACCCTTGAATAAACACACAATTATAGCAATTCACAAGAAAAACAAGCAGGCTCTAATACCACTGAAGGTTTTTAAGCAATCTATGAACTAACAAACCTAAGTTCACATGCAACCTAAGAAAAGATTTATGTTTTTCTATCAATGAACATATAATATAATTCCTAAGGCCAACAGTTTATTTCTAAAGAATAAAATTGTGAAAACCAACCTTTGATTTTCTCCTTGAAGCTAGCAGCAAAATTATCCTGCCTCAAATGGAGTCACACCCAAGCAATGGAGAAAAGACAGCAGAGTTCCAGAGAGACTTAGAGAGTGGCGCAGGTTTTTAGGGTTCCAGGAGGTTCCTTTTATAGCCTCCAAAGGTTACAGTCAAAACCCTAGAGGAGCCTCCTTAATGGACAAACCTGTTGACCATTTGGACCAAGCCTTATAAACCCTAATTAGGGTTTCGAAATTATGGAGGTGGCCTCCATAATTTCGCCAACTTAAGGCTTCCACTAGCTGGGCAGTTATTCAACTATTGAATAAATACAAAACCAGTCCCTGCACTTTTAATTAATTAAATTAATCACTAAATTAAATCCAATTAATTCTTGATTAATTTCTAATTAATTATTATAGTTTCTAATTAATATATTAACACTTAAATATATTAATAAACTATTTATTTTATTTCTATTGATTTATTAAAAAATTAATAAATCAACCTCTCTCTCTATTTAACTCTAACCAATCCTCCAGCTATGGCGGCAACCCAAATGGACTTTGCTTCAATTAATAAGATAAATACAATTTATAAGTCATGGCTTAGACACCTAATCCAACAACAAGCACATTAGCTAAGTGGAAGTAAGGGTCGAACCGTGGAGTCCATGGTTAAAGTCTGTGTCAAGAATTAACCAAACAATAATGTCACTCTATAGCTGGTGGCGTTCCATACACTTCACAAAATCCAACCAAAGCAAATATCGAAAACATAAACGAACAATTACTAAATTATAAAACCTATCTCGATCCAACCAAACTAAAGATGTTCTGACCCCGAGGTATACTCAGAAAATCATAATCATCCAACACGCCGAACGATCAATTAAACAAACGATGAATTGTAAAAACCGAAATTAACAACGAAAATAACTATAACCGAATGCTTGCATTAAACTTGTAACATCCCAAAATTTTAGGTTAAAATTAAAAAAAATTTAAACGGACACTTCAATATAAGAAAAGCCACTTAATTAATTTTGACAAAATTCCATAACTTATAAGTTTAATGAAAACATCCCAGGATTAACAAAAGTTAATGAAATCACAACATAGCGGAACATCCATTAAAAAAAACTGTCCTCCAATGAAGCAGCACAGTGTATACACGTCACGCCTTGCCATCCATGGTACCTGATGTACCTGAAACAGTAGTTTATATAGGGAAAGAGTAAGCACGGAGCTTAGTGAGTTCCTCAAAATACCATACGATCCATCACATAACATACAACACACAATAACCATTCATATGTCTGTGAGACTCACGGGCTATCCCTGTTCCGCCTGAAGACTCACGGGCAGTTCCCGTTCTGTCTTATCGCTCGCAGGCTTTTTCCGTTCCGTCTAATGACTCGCAGGCTATTCCCGTTCCGCCTATTGGCTCGCGGGCTATCCCGTTCCATCCACAAACAATCATTAGCATATCAATAATTCATACAATTACCATAACATGTAAGATCACCTTATTCTAACATATATTCCTTTCTACGCATGCAATATCACCTATAGTATAGTGAGAAGACTCACCTGATTATAGTTGACTATATCGTTTATCTTTCTCGGCATTGTATTTCCTTCAACTTTAACTGTTAACATAATAAGAAATCTATCATTTCTTAATCCTTAGCTATATTGTAGTCGCATCATTAAACCCTTCAATAATTCCAATATGATACTCCATGATTTATCAAGTAAAGAACCGCCAGGTAGAAGATTAGATGGGGTGGCAGGATCCTTTCAGCATTTTAGCCTTTCGGAAAATCCAACAACCAGATCCCAAGTAATCGGCCTAGTCACCGTCCTCGTAAGTAAATCAATCGGTATTATTTTCGGAAATTACGAATTGTTATAATAACGACATTTTAAGTTTTTGTTTACTATTGTTAGAAATTAGTATAATATAACATATGTTATACTTATTAAATATTCTACTTCTTAACAAAAACTATTTTACAATACCTAATTAAGCTATAGAAAGGTTTGTAGTTACCTTATGACCAGTCGTCGAGATCTATAACTCCTTCGTTAGGCTTTTAAGCTTCCTTCCGCTCACTTTCTTACACTCTAGTGCTTAGAAACCTCTATATATTGGATTGAGATTTAGTTGTGTGGTTTATGAGATGTTTTGAGGGGTATTTATACTTGAATTCTTGAATAAAAAATGGCATGACACTTTTGAAAAAAGATTTTACTAATATAACTTTGTTGAAATTAATACCTTCTAGAATCAGTCTGTTCAAGACTGGTTTAGCCGACTTTAAACCCATGAAATTCACGTTTTTATTTTATATTCCAGAAATTTATCTCAATACCTTTCCAGGGATGTATTTTACGTATTTATACGATTTTTCTATGATTTATTATGAATTTTTGAAAACAGACTATCTAATCTGTCAATTCCGAACTAATCAGTAAAGATTGCATTTTTTACCATAGATAATGTCATTTTCAAGCTTACTATTATTTTTGGTAATTGTGCTAGACTCAATTTATAAACTTTGTGCACTGGTTTGAGGTCCAAACGATTTTTCTAAAATTAATTATGATTTTTCTAAAAACGACACAAAATGCTGATTTTCATATGAAATTGTAACTAAAGTTTTTCTTAGCTTTATAACGACCAATGATCATATAATTCCTAACACTCTTATTTTAAGCATATGTTATAATCAGGATACGGGTCTTACGAGTCTCCCCCACTTATTTGGATTTCGTCCCGAAATCCGCATTCTCGAACGCCTCTATGTATTTCCCATCGAGTCCTTGTGTCCTTCAAAAATCCTCCTCGTCTTATTGCCGAAACTTTACAAGATTTAATTATCTTTCCCTTTCAACATTCGCATACCTCTGTAATAATGCTTAAGGTTCTATTATTCTCATTCACTCCATACTTCTTTTCTTCTAATTACTCTAGATGTACAAAAACTCTAACTGTTTCTCACAGTCCCACACATCGACTTGACCGTCTACTATCTACAGTACATATTTAGTACTTTCTAATCTACCTATTTACATAGTTAACCTAGTTAACTTGCAACACCTAATTTTAACACTATTTCGTATTTATATGAATTCGTCATATTTCAACACACATTTGCCTCAATTCAACATTTCTTTTAAATACTTTTTGGCTAAATAAGTCTATTTTTGTAGAATCTCCAAATTTTTGTGTTTCACCGAAATATAAAATTTACATCATCTTTTGTAAGTTTTTTTTTTTTTTTTTTTTTTTGGAGTACTGAACGCTCTTTAAACTATTTCCATAGAGACATAAAATCTTGTTTTAGTTCAAAAGTCTCTTTATTATCTCGTTCTCACCAGAGTCAAGCAGGGAATTTTGAAAAAATGTCACTTGGGGTAGTGAAAAGTCGCATCTACTGTAGTTAGTTTGAATTTCGGTAATTAAAACGTGATGTGTCCTTTCAGTTCCGTGTGTCCTTTCGGTTCCAGCTGCAAGATACTATATATACAAGTATGTAGTATCATTCATTTTCAGTCTCATCCTCTCTTATCACTAGTTTGTTCGTAAACAAACTCATATTTAAAGTCGAGTCATGGAAAACAGATCTTCAATGGGCGATCTGTCGAACCCTGGACCTGGTTTTCCGCAAGGAGAGGGTACTTCAAACCAAGCATTCTTAATAGGGTTTGGTGACTCTAACATTCTAGACATATATCATCCATACTTCGATTACCTTGCTAATGTTTTGTTTGATTTTGAATTATGGTACAGTCTTCCAGATATACTACCAATAGAGCATCTCCACGATGAGCCGGAAATTTTTCCCGAGTTGAACATTAACTCAGATGATCCGGTGCATGCATCTGACTTTGCACTTGATCAGACTCCATGCCTTTTACCAGGTTAAATTCTTTTGAATGATCCATTTATAAGTATTCTATTTTGTTTTATCATTTGACATGTGTTATTTGTAGACCCATTTGTGGATGGTCTAACTGAGTACAATCCATTCATCGATGTACCCTCAATGAGCAGTGAGATCATCCCCATGAATCAAGGATTCATGGCTGACATTCAAAATGACAATCAATTACAGACGATTGATAACATCAATATTGATATGAATCCCGAGTTTGGGGTTGGTTTTCAATACCAAAATCACCTTCAGGTGATTCAAAGGAACCTAGAAGGATTTCAAAATCCTGGTATTTTAGTTGAAAACCAACAATTATTACCGATAGAGGCCACTAATTTTGATGAATCAATGTCCATCTTTGGGTCAAAAAATCAGGATCATGTTCAAATGATCCAGAATGATAACAATACAATTGGATTTGAACATTCTAGTTCAGAAAACATAGCAGGTGGCAGTGGAAGAGGTTTCAGACATTTATTAAGTAGGGAAATAATAGCTGAACACTTTAACGAACCAATTGAGAAAGCTGCGAAGGAACTCAACATTGGAACGACACAATTAAAAAAACGCTGTAGAGAATTAGGTATCAATCATTGGCCCCAACGACAACTTACGAGTTTGCAAACCCTTATTGATCGTGCTGAGGTAAAGAACTACATTTTTTTAATTCCTTTATATCATAAGGTTGAAATTACTAAAGTTATTTGTGCCACAGGAATTTGGTAATGAATTTATTGAGGCAACAGAATTATCGGGAGATTTAATACCCAACCTAAAAAAAGAAAAAGAAGCGATAATTGAAGGGTCACAATTGGGTCTAACAGACGGCACAAAGAAGCTAATACAAGCTGCTCATAAGGTTGTATTTAGGAAAAGAAAAATTCAGGAAAAGGGGAAAACTTCATCAAGAACTCATACACAGCAGCAATCTCTGCCATCTAATTCTGGTATGAGTAGTATTAACCCTGGTTTACTCGAGTCTTCGAGTGAGGAGAATTTTTGAGGCTTTGTAGGTGACCTAGCCTGGTTTCCTCCTTCTTATAGCTACCCCCAACTGGTTCCGAATTAGAGCCCTTCCTCATCACTGCCCTACTTACACACACCCTAAATGAGTCAATATTTAGCCCCTAATCATGGGGTTACAGGTTCCAACCTTATCGCGACCCCATACCTTGGAGCTCCTCCTCCAATAACTGAAAGCATACCACTTCCAAATCCTCGAGAAGGTACAAGTCAACCAAATGATGACAAAGATTGGAGTGTAGAAGATCTTTTCTCGCTTCTTTCTGATTCTCCGGTTTAGGTTAGAAGTTCTGTAAACTTTTCTTAATGTATTAATATAAAGTTGTAGTAATGAATTAAATATATTGACGTGTTACTATAATTTTAATAATTTCATCGATTCAATATAATATTCATGTTGTTCCCTTAATTTCGTATTCCTCCCCCACTTGGACTAAAGTCCAAGTCTGTTTATTCGATTTATAATTTTTCTTTTACGAGCCCTTACTCTCGAACAAAAACCAAGCCCACTCTGCTCAGCCAAAAACTTGCATCAGGGGCAAACACCATCTCAATAAACATGTTTCGATAATGTAAAGACGTTTACATCAACCACCATATGTTACTCATCCGCTTGCGACCCTAGTCAACACCTCTATCGTCAGTTACCTCAATCACGAGCGAGTGATCCAGACTCTCAACCCACACGACCTGATCAATCACTCAAGCAAGATCAATACAAGGGTAGGTAGCCCCACTATTACACAGCACTAGGCATGTACAGAGTCGACTCAAAAATACCGGCTATCATCTCAGGCGCCGCTTGTACCTCTTTGACCGTGAGTTGGAAAACTCACCCTTGCATCCTCTAGTCCCTGTCTGACTTGTGCACCCATTAGTTGCATGAAAAATAGCTACCACAATAGGACTTTGACATTCTCCCTTTCAACAGTCTTTAAGCTCAGTAATCAACTTAAGCATGATCGGTCCAACCAAACTGGTATGATCACATCTTAATTGTTCCTACTGAACCTCACAATCAACATTCAACAATCGAATGGATAAAGGTTTACCACATTACACTAGCATTTAAGTCAACTATGCTAGACACTCACATACTCAGCTCATTGGATCCTTCGTGACGAACTCCCGACTCAAACGCAGATCCTGTGCTTTCGATAGTAGGAGCTCTACTACTACCTTCCACACCTATCCATGTTCGTTCCAAGACCCGTCTCGAAATATCCAATTCGCTTCTCACCGATAATTTTAACACATATGCCCTTACAAGGCATATGTCAACCCTTCTAGGAATACTTGGAATCCCACCCCCCACCCTGCTATTCTAACTAAGACGGAACTTCCTCCAGTGATGACAAGTTGTTTCGCGAACTTAGTTGTATACAATATCGAACTAAACAGTCTTTCAAATAAGAGAATCTTCCCTAAAGCAACAACCAAACAAGGAACATGCAATAAGGTCAACTCACACATTCTATGACTATTCAGTCCCTATTGTATACAAGTTAGTGGAAATCTCTAAGCAACCTATCGGCACTAGTATACAGTTCGATTAGCAAATAGCAGATAATAATACAACAATGTGTAATCTCTACCAGGCATTTCAGCAAACATATACTATATGTTTTTTTTACATCGAAAATATTAAATACTTAACCCTTTTCCCATGCTGGCTTCGGCTGGCGGTACACACTGTGTCTTTAGTTCACCCTTCATAAGACATATTTCTTTAGTAAAAATGTTCTAAGAAAACTCTTAAGCCTCAACTTGAGTTCAGAACTCACTAAGTGAGCCTGATTCTCTCAAGCTATGCTCTGATACCAACTTGTAACATCCCAAAATTTTAGGTTAAAATTAAAAAAAATTTAAACGGACACTTCAATATAAGAAAAGCCACTTAATTAATTTTGACAAAATTCCATAACTTATAAGTTTAATGAAAACATCCCAGGATTAACAAAAGTTAATGAAATCACAACATAGCGGAACATCCATTAAAAAAAACTGTCCTCCAATGAAGCAGCACAGTGTATACACGTCACGCCTTGCCATCCATGGTACCTGATGTACCTGAAACAGTAGTTTATATAGGGAAAGAGTAAGCACGGAGCTTAGTGAGTTCCTCAAAATACCATACGATCCATCACATAACATACAACACACAATAACCATTCATATGTCTGTGAGACTCACGGGCTATCCCTGTTCCGCCTGAAGACTCACGGGCAGTTCCCGTTCTGTCTTATCGCTCGCAGGCTTTTCCCGTTCCGTCTAATGACTCGCAGGCTATTCCCGTTCCGCCTATTGGCTCGCGGGCTATCCCGTTCCATCCACAAACAATCATTAGCATATCAATAATTCATACAATTACCATAACATGTAAGATCACCTTATTCTAACATATATTCCTTTCTACGCATGCAATATCACCTATAGTATAGTGAGAAGACTCACCTGATTATAGTTGACTATATTGTTTATCTTTCTCGGCATTGTATTTCCTTCAACTTTAACTGTTAACATAATAAGAAATCTATCATTTCTTAATCCTTAGCTATATTGTAGTCGCATCATTAAACCCTTCAATAATTCCAATATGATACTCCATGATTTATCAAGTAAAGAACCGCCAGGTAGAAGATTAGATGGGGTGGCAGGATCCTTTCAGCATTTTAGCCTTTCGGAAAATCCAACAACCAGATCCCAAGTAATCGGCCTAGTCACCGTCCTCGTAAGTAAATCAATCGGTATTATTTTCGGAAATTACGAATTGTTATAATAACGACATTTTAAGTTTTTGTTTACTATTGTTAGAAATTAGTATAATATAACATATGTTATACTTATTAAATATTCTACTTCTTAACAAAAACTATTTTACAATACCTAATTAAGCTATAGAAAGGTTTGTAGTTACCTTATGACCAGTCGTCGAGATCTATAACTCCTTCGTTAGGCTTTTAAGCTTCCTTCCGCTCACTTTCTTACACTCTAGTGCTTAGAAACCTCTATATATTGGATTGAGATTTAGTTGTGTGGTTTATGAGATGTTTTGAGGGGTATTTATACTTGAATTCTTGAATAAAAAATGGCATGACACTTTTGACAAAAGATTTTACTAATATAACTTTGTTGAAATTAATACCTTCTAGAATCAGTCTGTTCAAGACTGGTTTAGCCGACTTTAAACCCATGAAATTCACGTTTTTATTTTATATTCCAGAAATTTATCTCAATACCTTTCCAGGGATGTATTTTACGTATTTATACGATTTTTCTATGATTTATTATGAATTTTTGAAAACAGACTATCTAATCTGTCAATTCCGAACTAATCAGTAAAGATTGCATTTTTTACCATAGATAATGTCATTTTCAAGCTTACTATTATTTTTGGTAATTGTGCTAGACTCAATTTATAAACTTTGTGCACTGGTTTGAGGTCCAAACGATTTTTCTAAAATTAATTATGATTTTTCTAAAAACGACACAAAATGCTGATTTTCATATGAAATTGTAACTAAAGTTTTTCTTAGCTTTATAACTACCAATGATCATATAATTCCTAACACTCTTATTTTAAGCATATGTTATAATCAGGATACGGGTCTTACAAAACTTAACCAAACCAGAAGTCGAATGTGACTGACTTCAGTAATAATCCAAAACCGAAACGATCCAGCAAGTTCTACAATCCAGAACCCTTGGAAACGCTTAATAAACAAAAACTGAAAATACAAAAATAAACTAAAACTATGAAAATACCAACTATCGATCACTGAAATCCGAAAATACGAGTCGAAGAGGCCTGAGTTCCACTCAAAGGTCGGGTCTTCGCTCCCGAAACACGAACCGAAGGCCTTTATTTATAGTTACGAAAATTGCCTGGACGCGGCGCGTAGGAGTGAAATCCGTGGCGCGTCCTTATCTATAACCCCGATGTTCGCTGTTTGAATTTGAAACTTCTGATCTGATCTTTGACTTTCCGCGGCGCGCGTGTCTTCGAAGCGCGACGAGCATGTGCTTTTGCCTGAAAGTGGACTTCAGTCCAAACTTGACCATTTTGCACACATTTTTAACACCTGTATTGTATATATTTCGCACACAAGGACTAGACACAGAAACATGAGTATATAACAGTTTATGATATATATTTTACTCAGAATAGGGCCAACGACGACTAAATTACTTGATATTATTAGGCGTCTTCAAACACCCCACACTTATGCGTTGCTTGTCCCTAAGCAAGTGAGTTTTTAACAAATTTTAACTAGAACTCAAACATTTTTGAATGCTTTCAGTTTCAAAGTTTATTGTTCCCAGAAGTTATATGAAAAGAAATTGAAGAAAATTTGACTAGAATACTATTTGGGAATCACAACTTTCTAGAGAACCCTTGATTACAAATTTTCAGTTCACCGATGTAAACTTACTCATTCAGATTCTAAAGGCCACTAAAGAACTATCCATGACTTTCGATGTTCTCCGTGTAACGAGCTTTCGAAAATACTATCCCAGACCAGACGTTCTAAGGTAGTAAGGTGCATAAATGCCCTTTCAGGGCCACCCTTTTCGGACCTACCTGCTCGAACAACAAAGGCCACTGATTAACAGTTCCTTCGTGAATCCCAATCCTAAAGTTTTCTAAATCTACGATTTTTCTAACTCTTAAAACTTAACTTATTTTAACTCAACAATAGCATGCTAACAACTAGATAGTATCTCTTGAAAAATACTAATGCTATAACACTCAAAAGCTATTCGTTTCCTAATTACAATTTCTTAAAAAATTTAAATTTTGAAAAATCGCTAAAATTTTTGAAAAATGACTTGTTTTCGCAAAAATTTCAAAAATACTATTTCGACCGTCCCACCCACACTTTAAACCGTACAACGTCCCCGTTGTACATGAAAATATTCAAAACAAGGGAGAAAGAGTTACCCCTTTAGGAACGGTAGAATTGCTTGCTCGATGGGATCCGTATAAGCGGATATAAAAAATGTGCAACTCGGTGTGACTGTCTGGAGTTGTGGCACAGCAGTGAACACGCCGGTATGTGACAAATGTAGGGGTACAGTGACCCACACTTGTGTTAAACAACCCCTCGATGGATCTCGTTAGTACTTGCATACAAAAACACTCAACAAACAACTAAACGCAAAAGCATACAAAAATATAAACGATAAAGAGTAGGTTTATGTACAAAGTTTTCAAAAGATACAAGAAAATAAAATCACTCATCATCGTGCCGCGTCCCAGATAACCAGCCTCGTCGTCCTGGCCTCGAGTGGGGAATGGTCGTGGGTGCCGTCCGGCCTGAGTAAGGAGCTCTCGCTATCCCTCCGCCATCCAAATCTGCTGCTCCTCCAGCCACGTCAACCTCCCGAAAATGTCCTGCAAGGAAGTCTGTACGTCTACAGACTGTGGTGCCTCGACTCTCCTCCTCCGAGTGGGCTGGATCAACGGCTCCTCCTCCTCCTCATCCTCTGGCTCTACCTCGGGTGAGGCTGCACCTGCGCCTGCTGACCAGCCGGGCGCCTAATCTTCTCAATCGTCGGTCGTATCCTGTACACACCCAGTCTTAGAAGCTGGAGCACCCTCATCGTCTCCAAGTATCGTCCCTAAGCATGGGTGGGTGGCGTCGGTGCCAGGTGGGCGATGACATCGGCATTAGGAAGGCCATATGATCTGGCCAATCGCGTGATAAAGTGCCCACCAGTCATCGGACTCCTCGCGCTCGAGCCCGTGGCTCTGGATGTCAGGAAAACCGCCAGGGTGAATGGCAGGTTGAGAAACCTGCTCGGGTCTAAGAGGGCCCACCTGTAAAACATGTCGTCGCGGGACACCTTCTCACATCCCCTTCTATGTACAATGGAAGTGGATATGATACGGTGCATCAGTCTGTGTAGCGGGGAGCAGAACTGGCTCTCCTTGGCCCCGCCAGCGTCGAACCGCTCATTGGACATCTCAGCCCAAACGACCTCGTCTACGTCTCTCTTTGGCTGGTCAGTAATGCAAGCAGCCAAGAAGGGCTAGAAGTGGATACTGACAACCTCCTGACAACGCCTAGTGATATCAAGTATTTTAGGCGTTGTTGAGCCCTATTCTTGATGAAATTATATCAGATATATCTTGGTATTCTCACTTTTCGTGCCAGGAATTGTTTGGAAGAAAAGAATGGAAACAGGGACTAAAAGCGTGCAAAAAGAAGAAGTTTGGAAAAGAATGAAAAATCAAGGAAACTCGTACGCGCCGCGGATCTATGATTCGCGCGACGCGGGCTTAAGGCGGTGGAACACATTCAAATACCGAAGAAACGGGAAAAGATTAGTACGCGCGCCGCGGATTCTTCATCTGCGCGGCGCGGCTGCGGGAAATTTGCAAATATAAATAGATGCAATTTCAGCCGAAAACCCTAGCAAAGACCGAGTGTAAAATCGACCTTGAAGCTCTTTGACTCCAAGATTTTGTTCCAGCAACTTCTCAATTGGTATTTTCATGTTTTGGATTTTATTTTCATTTAGTTAGATAGTTGTAAGCCTTGGTTTGTATATTTGGGAGTGACAACCATTGATACCAAGCTTTAGGTTTCTTTTTAGTGTCATTTGGTTACTGTTTGGATGTTGGGATTTGAGTTTGATGAATGAGAATCATTTGGTTATGATTATTGTTGGTATTTCGGTATTTTGGATATTTGTTTGTGTTTGGATTGTTTGAATTGTGTTTGGATATTGTTTTGGCCTTGTTTGGAACTGTTTTCCTTTGCTGAAATCAGTAGCCAATTAGGTTAGTTTTGGTATTGAACCTTAGTTAATAGCTGTTCAGTTAGAACCCTAGTTATTAGTTAGGTTATGCCTTGTTTGGTTTGGATGCCTTTGTTTGCTTCTAATTCAGAGATGCACTTCTGATTTCAGAAAGTGACTAGGTTAGTGTAGGTTGAGTTTAGCTTATGCTTGGCTTGACTTTATTTGGTTATTACTTTTGGGTAGTTGAGTATTTAGAAACTAGGTCCTCCGACTGTAGCGTGACACTACTAGTTGGTAATCTGTCATTTAGTCTAACCATGAAGCTCATGCGGATCGACCCTGACTACCACTGTACTAGTGTGTGTTAGGTTTTTCTTTATTTTTGACCGCACGACGACCGCTGCGTTGTCAAATTTTGGCGCCGTTGCTTGGGAGTTGTGAGCTTAGATTAGGTGAGTAGTAGGAACTTGTTTCTTGTTTTTGGAAATTTCATTTGGTTATTTTAGTTTTTGATTTTTGTGGGCGTGTTGCACTAGTGCATGCGTACCCGCAGGGGTAAGCAATTATCCCCATTGCATTTTGATTCTGAGATTGAGCGTACTGCGCGCAAAATCCGTGCCCGTAGGCGTTTAAATATCATGAATTTTAGTCAGGTTAGTAGTAATCCAGTAAGTGTTGCCCAGGAACCATCAGGTGAGGCAACGGGGGTGTTTTCTATTCCCCCACTATCAGAGTTTCAGTTCGGGAGCACGAGTGCTTCTGGTGGTGCAGTTTCAGCCCCTGCACCCATACCATCATGCACTCCACCATCTGTCCCACCATTTACACCCGCTTCACAACCATAATCTACCAATCCATTTACCTCTGCAATATCTTGGGGAGAGCCGACCCGTGATGGCACCCCAGTTTCTCGACAGCAGACACCAACCTTTCAACCACAACATGTTCTTTTTAAACCTCAACCCACATTCCAACCTACACAACCTATACACTATCAACAACCTCCTCAGCCACAATACCATTATCCAGAGACAGAGGAGGGATATGATGAGGAAGACGAGGGATGGGTGCCACCAGCACCACAACCACAGTGGAACTGAGGTCGGGGACCTCCCAGAAGAGCACCACAGTATCAACCACCAGGTCAGCGGGACTATAACGATCATCTTTACGGTAATCCCGCCCAACCTTTACATTTCGCACAACCGAGACGGAAATCGGTTGCATCACATTTCCAACCGCGGGAATATGATGATTCATCGCCAATCTATATTCCTGATAACATTGATTCTCAAGTAGAAATAAGACCTCAGTTATTAGGAATATTGCCAGAGTTTAGAGGGTATAAGCAAGACGATCCTTATAATCATCTATATGAATTCTTAGCGATTTCTAATGCTAATAACCCTAGGAATACCAATAGAAACATTTTCAGGCTTAGACTGTTTCCATTCACTCTTAAGGATAAGGCCAAATATTGGTTTACAACTTTGCCATCGAACAGCATTACCACATGGGATCAGCTTAAGGCAAAGTTCCTTCAGGAATTTTATCCAGCAAGTAAGCCAACTGAAATCAGAAGGGTTATCCAGGACTTCCAGCAAAAGCCTGGAGAGGCTTTCCACGAAGCCTTTGATAGATTGAAGGAGTTGTTACGATCCTGCCCGCATCACGAAATTCCCAGGTGGCAGTTAGTTAAGTTATTCTTCGAGGGAGTCAGTGAGACGCATCAGGCCATGATAAATGCCTCATCAAGTGGGACATTTATGTGGCAGGACCCAGAGGAAGCTTGGCAGTTCTTGGAGCAATTGAGCAATGGTTCCAAGGCAAACTTTTCTACCAGGAAGACTGCAGGTACGGCGGCAGCAGTGGGAGCCGATGCTGACTGGAAGAAGGAAATTAGTGAACTGAATAAGAAGTTTGACAGGCTCATGTCAACACTGCAGAATGGACCGCAGAATCCATCGCAAGGAGGTCAAGGAGGACCTAAGACTCAAGAGGCGAATCAAGTTTATGGCCAGGGTCAAGGCCAACTGTAACGACGGTTTTCAAAAAAAAAAAATGAATAGTAACTCCGGCGTGAATAGTAACTCCGGCGTGAATAGTGCTCCGGCATGAATAGTAACTCCGGTGTGAATAGTAACCGAGAGATGAAGTAAGCGCTTACCTCGTGATGACATCAACGATGATGTCGTGATGACGTCGTGCTGACGTCGTGAATAGTGTTTTCAAGCCCTATAAATAGGGGCCTAACCCCTTCATTTCAAACCACAACAAACACCAAACAACCTTACGATACCGGGGAGTGTTCTGGTGAGAAAAATAGATCGGGAGAGGTAAGGAACGAGCGATAGCTTGTAGCGAAGTGCTCGAGAGTTGTCGGAAGAGTTGAACGGGGAACGAGCCAGCGACAATACTAAGTGAGTAATCGCTACTTTATTTATTTAATAGTTTATAAAGTGTTAAACTATTATATGTGGAAGTTATGTACTATTCGTAATTCCAAGAATAATGCCCAATGATTTACTTACGAGAACGGTGCCTAGGCCGATTACATGGGATCTGGTTGTTGGATTTTCCGAAAGGCTAAAATGCTAAAAGGATCCTGCCACCCCATCTGATCTTCTACCTGGCCGTTCTTTATTTGATAAATCACGAGGTATCATATTGGAATTATAGAGAATATAAAGCAGAGTCATGGTGTGATCCGTAGTAATGCCGGTTGAAATAGTAGTTCACCTATAAACAAATATATAGGTACAAACCAAGCAGTTATAGTGGGTGTAAGAAGGCAGGAATAACCAGATACCGTATACCAAAAATCAATGTGAGTAATCTATCCCTAAGTGTTACTTTTACTGTGGGGCCACATTATCGGTTATTGTGATTGGGACCATCTTTCCGTGGGGTCACATACTCGGTAATTGTGGTTGAGACCACATATATGCTGTGACGATCGAATTAGCAGTAATTGTGGTGGGACCACATACAAATGTTGTGATGGCCTATTTGGCTGGCAGTTTTATCACACATTCAACAGGTGTACATTGAGTCCTTGAGACTCGGTATCACAGGGGGCTGTGATATGATGTGGAAGCTGAAAATTTAATGTTGTTATAACACTTATCGATTATTCACTGAGCTTGTAAAGCTCATCCTTGTTGATACTAACTGTGCAGGTGCTGTAGACCCTACTAAAGGGAAGGATCTAATTCGGGGTTAGAACTGATGACCGTAGCAGCCCGGCTTTGGGGAGATACCACTTGTACTTTTTTTCTTGTAATATATACCCTGTATAATATTTTGTTGAATAAAATATGTTTTAAAGTGTGGAAAATAAATGGGTATATTTATATTGAAAGCCGGGTGTTACAAGTTGGTATCAGAGCCGAGGTTTAAGTGAATTAGGTTTCTATAGGGTAGATACCTAGACTTGAACCTTAGGAAATAGTGGAATTCGGGATTGGAAAAGGATAATTTATGTTATCTGATTAGGAGACTAATCTTTTTGTTGAACTTTGAAGATGGCAAACACCAGGAGTGGTCAGAGCCGAGGAGGTGCTAGGCAGGGAGCTTTCAGGGGAGGCAGATCTCGATCACAGGGCTCAGTGCGTCGGGAGGCGGGAGAGGCAGCAAGGAACCAACCAGATTTACGAGCTATCATTACTGATGTAGTACGGGAGCTATTACCTACTATAGTAGAGACACATAGGGAGGATACTGCTAAGCAGGTGCATGATGGAGCCCCCAGAGACGAGGGACACGCCGAAAGTGGAGTACACGTGGCAGATAAGGGTAAAGGCGTGGAGGGAACTTCGGAAGTGAAAAACAAATGTACGTATAAGAATTTCCTTAGTTGCAAACCTAAGGAATTTACGGGAACTGATAGTCCCGTACAAGCGATGGAATGGTTGATACATACGGAGAAAGTTTTCCGGATTAGCAAGTGTGATGAGGCAGACAAGGTGGAGTTTGCTACCAACCTTTTCGCTGGGAATGCCCAGTATTGGTGGCAAGTTTTCAGTAGATCTTTGGGTTCAGATTTGCTTGGAATGTTGACCTGGGAACAGTTTAAAGCAAAATTTACTGAAGAATACTGTTCCGAAGTAGCAGTGAAGAAGCTGATAGAAGAGTTCTTACATTTGGAACAAGGGACTCGTTCTGTGCAAGAATATACTATGGATTTCTTGGAGAAAGCTAGATTCTGTGAACATGAGGTTGATACTGAGAAAAGAAAGATAGACAAGTACGTATGGGGATTGAAAACCCGGATTCGAGAGGTTGTACAGCCACTCAAGCTGACTACCTTTCGGCAAGTAGTTGATCGGGCGGTAGAACGTGAGGCGGAGCTGCAACGCCAACAAGGTGAAAGGAGGGCCGCAGAAGCAAAAAGAAAGGCTGAGGAACGTCCGTGGATTTCTCAGAAGAAGTCCCAACAATCAGAATCTGGGTCGCGGGGTCAGACTCGGAAGGATGAAGGCAAATGGTGCGATAAATGCCGGAGGAAGCATACGGGAGATTGTCCTACTAGTCCCTCACCAGTGTATTGTTTTAAGTGTGGGAAGACGGGACACTATGCTCGAGATTGCAACCAAACAACTCGAGTATGTTTCCAGTGTGGAGCCAAAGATCATATCCGATCAGAATGTCCACAGCTGAAGACAGGAGGATCCCGAGACAGGACACGGGAGGAGCAGGGAAGAGAAAGGAAGGAGGCACGAGGTGGACCAGTAGTCTCCCGAGCATTCCAGATGACCGTTGAGGAGGCCCGGGAAAAGACTGATGTTATCACAGGTATTTTTAAACTAAACTCGATCCCTGCATATGTATTCTTTGATCCTGGAGCCACCGACTCCTTTATATCCACATCATTCATGCCCCAAATTTCGATACCCTTAACCCCGTTGAATGAAGAACTGGAGGTAGAAGTAGCAGGTGGTAGATATGTATATGTCTCTGAACAGATGCCAGGGTGTCAGCTTGAGATTAACGGGACCATTTTCCCTATTGATCTGAAGCCGATCACCACCAGAGAATTTGAAGTAATTGTAGGAATGGACTGGTTAGCATCCAATGATGCTCAAGTCGATTGTAAAAGAAAAAGAATTGCAGTTCTGGCACCAGACGGGTCGCAAATAATAATTCAAGGTGAACGGCCACGTACCAGGATGCCTGTCATGTCTTTTGCCAAAGTACGACGTCATAACAACAAAGAAGGAATATTTTACATGGCATGTGTGGTCTCGACAGAGCCTACCAAACGATCCGTTGAAAATGTTGCCGTTGTAAAGGAGTTTGCCGATGTTTTTCCCGATGAGCTTCCGGGATTACCTCGGGATCGGCAGCTAGAGTTTACTATCGATTTGGTTCCAGGAGCAGCCCCTATTGCTCGTGCTCCTTATCGATTGGCACCATCAGAAATGGCAGAGTTGAGGAAGCAGTTGCAGGAATTACTCGATCGGGGATTCATTCGACCGAGTACTTCACCTTGGGGAGCACCTATCCTGTTTGTGAAGAAGAAGGACGGGTCTATGCGAATGTGTATAGACTATAGAGAACTGAACAAGATCACCATAAAGAACAAATATCCATTGCCCAGGATTGATGATTTATTCGATCAACTTCAGGGAGCATCCTATTTCTCTAAGATTGATTTAAGATCAGGATATCATCAGCTGAAGATTCGGGAGTCAGACATCCCGAAGACTGCCTTCCGTACCCGTTACGGACATTATGAGTTCCTGGTGATGCCGTTTGGGTTAACCAATGCCCCTGCAGCCTTCATGGACTTGATGAACAGAGTGTGTCGTCCATTTCTTGATACCTCTGTTATCCTGTTCATTGATGATATACTGATCTATTCCCGAAGCCAGGAAGAGCACGAGACGCATCTACGTCAAGTTTTGGAGTTACTCCGTCAAGAGAAGTTGTATGCCAAGTTCTCAAAGTGTGAATTTTGGCTTCGTGAAGTTCAGTTTCTGGGACATGTTATTAGCAGCGAAGGTGTTAAAGTTGATCCTGCAAAGATCGAGGCTGTAATGAAGTGGGACCCGCCGCGGAATCCATCAGAAATACGCAGTTTTCTTGGGCTAGCTGGATATTACAGGAAATTTGTAGAGAACTTCTCTTCTATTGCAGCTCCTTTGACCAAATTAACTAAGAAGGGCGAGAAGTTTGAATGGACTGAGGAGCAGCAAGCTGCATTTCAGAAGCTGAAGCAAGCTCTGTGTGAAGCCCCAGTACTTGCATTACCACAAGGTGGGGAAGACTTTGTGATCTACAGTGACGCTTCTAGGAAGGGCCTGGGATGCGTTTTAATGCAGAGGGGTCGGGTGATTGCATACGCATCCAGACAATTGAAAGAAGCTGAGAAAAGATACCCGGTACATGATCTTGAACTAGCTGCCGTAGTATTAGCATTAAAGTTGTGGAGGCACTACCTATATGGAGTAAAGTTCAGGATCTATACGGACCACAAAAGTCTTAAATACTTGTTCAATCAAAAGGATCTGAACATGAGGCAGCAGCGGTGGATGGACTTACTCAAAGACTATGACTGCGAAATTTTGTACCATCCAGGGAAGGCGAATGTAGTTGCAGACGCTCTCAGTCGAAAAGAGAGACCCATTAGGGTTGTGTCTGCTTGTATGAGTATAGTTAGTCGGCTACCTGAGCTGATTCGAACAGCTCAAGAGGAAGCAGGGAAGGCGGAGCATGTGAAAAGCGAACGCATGGTTAGCTATATTAACCAACTAGAAGAAAATTCTCAGCGATTGAAGACCTTTAAAGGTCGAGTATGGGTGCCAAAGCAGGGTGAAGCACGGAAGCTACTTCTCGAGGATGCGCATTGTTCCCGTTATGCTATACACCCGGGTAGCACCAAGATGTACCGGACGCTGAAGCCGTTATACTGGTGGCCGGGCATGAAGCGGGATATAGGAAGATACGTGGAACGGTGCCAAACATGCTTGCAAGTGAAGTCCAATCATCAAAAACCGTATGGAGAAATTCAACCGTTACCAGTCCCGAAGAAAAAGTGGGACGAAGTCACAATGGATTTCGTGACAAAACTTCCTCGAACGCCACGAGGACACGATGCAATATGGGTGATCGTGGATCGACTGACCAAATCCGCTCAGTTCATACCCATACGTGAAGATGATAAAGTTAGCAAATTAGCTAAGATCTATATTGATGAAGTAGTCTGTAGACACGGGGTACCATCCTCCATTATATCCGACCGAGATAGTCGATTTATGTCTGGGTTTTGGCAGAGCTTCCAAAAGCAGTTTGGATCGAAAGTTTTAATGAGTACTGCTTACCATCCTCAGACTGATGGACAGAGTGAAAGGACTATTCAGACATTGGAGGATATGCTTCGTGCCTGTGTTATAGATTTTGGTGGAAGCTGGGAGGATCACTTGCCTTTGGTGGAATTCGCATACAATAATAGCTATCATTCCAGCATTCAGATGGCGCCATACGAGGCATTGTATGGGGTACCATGTCGTACTCCGACATGTTGGACAGAGTTAGGGGAAAAGCCGTTAGCTGGACCCGAGATTGTAGCTCAAACCGAGGAGAAAATTCGAGAAATTCGAGAACATTTAAAGGTTGCCCAAAACCGCCAAAAGCAGTATGCTGATCGTCGGGTGAAACCTATAGAATTTCAGGTTGGTGATATGGTGATGCTCAAGGTCTCTCCGTGGAAGGGTTTGATTCGTTTTGGAAAGAAAGGAAAGCTGAGCCCTCGTTTTATCGGACCTTTTTGCATATCTCAAAGAGTAAGAGCTGTAGCCTACCGGTTAGAGCTACCTGAGGAGCTAAGAGGCATTCACAACGTCTTCCATGTGTCGCATTTGAGAAAGACTCTGTTTGACGAGTCCCAACGAGTGCCTTTACCTAAAATTGAAATAGATGAAAAGCTGAGGTATCCAGAGCAGCCAGAAAAGATTTTAGACCGCAAGGTGAGACAGCTACGGAACAAGAAGATTAATATGGTAAAAGTACAGTGGCGATATCACAAGGGCTCGGATGTAACTTGGGAAGCCGAAGAGGAAATGAAGGTGAAGTACCCCCAATTGTTTGCTTGATTCCGGGGACGGAATCTTAAAAAGGGGGGGAGAACTTGTAACGACGGTTTTCAAAAAAAAAAAAAAAAAAAAAAGAATAGTAACTCCGGCGTGAATAGTAACTCCGGCGTGAATAGTTCTCCGGCATGAATAGTAACTCCGGTGTGAATAGTAACCGAGAGATGAAGTAAGCGCTTACCTCGTGATGACATCAACGATGATGTCGTGATGACGTCGTGCTGACGTCGTGAATAGTGTTTTCAAGCCCTATAAATAGGGGCCTAACCCCTTCATTTCAAACCACAACAAACACCAAACAACCTTACGATACCGGGGAGTGTTCTGGTGAGAAAAATAGATCGGGAGAGGTAAGGAACGAGCGATAGCTTGTAGCGAAGTGCTCGAGAGTTGTCGGAAGAGTTGAACAGGGAACGAGCCAGCGACAATACTAAGTGAGTAATCGCTACTTTATTTATTTAATAGTTTATAAAGTGTTAAACTATTATATGTGGAAGTTATGTACTATTCGTAATTCCAAGAATAATGCCCAATGATTTACTTACGAGAACGGTGCCTAGGCCGATTACATGGGATCTGGTTGTTGGATTTTCCGAAAGGCTAAAATGCTAAAAGGATCCTGCCACCCCATCTGATCTTCTACCTGGCCGTTCTTTATTTGATAAATCACGAGGTATCATATTGGAATTATAGAGAATATAAAGCAGAGTCATGGTGTGATCCGTAGTAATGCCGGTTGAAATAGTAGTTCACCTATAAACAAATATATAGGTACAAACCAAGCAGTTATAGTGGGTGTAAGAAGGCAGGAATAACCAGATACCGTATACCAAAAATCAATGTGAGTAATCTATCCCTAAGTGTTACTTTTACTGTGGGGCCACATTATCGGTTATTGTGATTGGGACCATCTTTCCGTGGGGTCACATACTCGGTAATTGTGGTTGAGACCACATATATGCTGTGACGATCGAATTAGCAGTAATTGTGGTGGGACCACATACAAATGTTGTGATGGCCTATTTGGCTGGCAGTTTTATCACACATTCAACAGGTGTACATTGAGTCCTTGAGACTCGGTATCACAGGGGGCTGTGATATGATGTGGAAGCTGAAAATTTAATGTTGTTATAACACTTATCGATTATTCACTGAGCTTGTAAAGCTCATCCTTGTTGATACTAACTGTGCAGGTGCTGTAGACCCTACTAAAGGGAAGGATCTAATTCGGGGTTAGAACTGATGACCGTAGCAGCCCGGCTTTGGGGAGATACCACTTGTACTTTTTTTCTTGTAATATATACCCTGTATAATATTTTGTTGAATAAAATATGTTTTAAAGTGTGGAAAATAAATGGGTATATTTATATTGAAAGCCGGGTGTTACACCAGCATAATAATGGACGACCCTACAGGCCATATAACCAAGGACAGCAGCAAAATTATAGGCAGAACAATTACCAAAGTCAACCGACCAATCAGCCTAGAACACATCAGCCTGCAAATAACAACAACCACAATGGAAATACAAATGGAAATAGCAGCAATAACAACAGGGGGCCCAATAATGTTACCAACAACGCCCCGGGAACTCAAGAAGAGATGATTGCTAAGATGTACGATATGGTCACTTCTACGCAACAACAATCTCAAGCAAATGCAAAAGCCATTGCAAACATGGAACGACAAATAGGTCAAATGGCTGCAGATCAGCAAAAAAGAGACAGTGGAAAATTTTCAAGTGCTACAGAGGTCAACCCTACTCATAATCAGCGACCAGGAAAAGAGCAAGTTAACACTGTCGAATCTGGATGGCGAAAAGTCACTTTGGAAGACTTGTTTGAAGTAGGGAGTGAAGTGAAACTGGGGGAAGAAGAGGAAGCTCTAGGAAGCGAGGAAGGTAAGGAAGAAGGAATTCCTGTTGAGAAGGAAACTCAACCAGAAATAGATAAAGAGGTACAGAAGAAGGAGCAACCAACGATAGCGGGAATCAAGCAGAAAAAGAAGAATAGGAAAGGGAAGAAGAAGCAGGAAGCACCCAATTCAATGGGGCCCTTAATGAACCAGCCCCTGTCGGATGAGCTTAAGGATGCCCCTGAAGATATCAGGATTCTGCAAGAAATGTGTGAACAAAATGGGAAGAGCAAAGCATCTACACCAAAAACTATGAGGTTGACTGTGAAAGCAAGTGAGGCGTTATTGGGAACACTGCCCAAAAAGGAAAAGGACCCTGGATCACCATTGATCACTACTACTGTAGGGGATGTGGTTATTCGGAACACCTTGTTAGATTTGGGAGCAAGTGTCAATATCCTGCCAGGATACCTGTATGATAAGTACAAAAATGAAGAAATAGAGCCAGCAAAAGTTGTATTACAGCTGGCTGATCAATCAACAAAGGTATCTCGGGGAAAACTGACGAATGTCATAGTCAAAGTTGGGGACTTTTTCTATCCCGTGGATTTTCTGGTTATGGAATATGAAAGCTTGGACGATGCGCCTGCACTCATCTTAGGACGCCCATTCTTAGCTACTGCTGGTTCAGTGATTGATTGCAAGACAGGAGACATGGACATTTTCTTTGGGACAAGGAAAAGAAGATTGAACATGTTTGGAAATCCTGTATCATTACCTTCAGAAGAAAATGGCAAACAAATGGACAGAAGGATATTAATAGAGCCTGGGATCAAAAGTAAGGAAAAGATTTGGACACGTACGAGAGAAGGAGGAAAAGAAGATATTTTAAAAGAGACCAAGGACCACCCATTGTCCACCATCGATAAGGAGCAGCTGCTGGACATGATAGAGATGATGGAAGCAAGGCACCAGCAATATGAAAAGGAATCAAGAGAACGAGAGGCAAAAGTTTTTAAGCTCCTGGAATCTCAGCAACAGTGGATTAGCGGTGTGAGCAATCGAATGACCCAAGTCACATCTTTCATGTCAATAATGGCCAACAACTTCATACCAGGATTCAAGCAGATGTCATCAAGGATTCAAGAAGAAGAAGATTCGGCATAGGAATACTACGTCTGGCTGAAGACGTTAAACTTAGCGCTTGTTGGGACGCAACCCATCGTGTCATAAGTTAGGATCTATATTTCTTTGAATTAATTAGGAAAATACATCAATCTTTTTGCAGGTATTAGTGGTCTAAAATAAGTATGGGGGTCATGTGAGAAGTTTTGAAATTTTTGAAGACCGCGCCGCGGGTTTTTGAATTACGCGACGCGGGATCGTAAACCAATCCGATGCGCAGGGGTTGATTTGGTGACACGCGCGACGCGCAAAGGGTAAATCCGCGACGCGGGGAACGATCAGTGGGTTTTCTACTATATAAGGTAAGTCGCGGCTCAACCAACCCTTACACGACTCGGAGCTCTGATTGACGAATTTTTCGTGCTCATTTTGGTTCTATTGCCAAGGTACGCTATTCTAACTACTTATTACTCGTTAAAACTGGTGAATAGGTAGTTAATTTTAGGGATTTGCCCAAAATAGTTCAAAACTTAGAATCGCTAATGCTAACTCATAGGGTGTTTGTTTTGCCAAATGGAGACCCTAGATGAGTTAGTCGGCACTTAGGCTACCTTGTGGTATGATTGGATCGAATTTTAGCAGGTTAAATCACGAGTTTGGATCGGGGTTTTGAAACAGCCGCAACCACAGCAGGAGGACCTGGCAGCCAGGGTTGCCAGGATCGAGGACCAGTTGGCATGGATCGGGGAGGTACTCCTGGATTTGGCCACTCAGCAGGGCCGGCACCCCCGACCATTCTCAGCCAGGGCCCACGATCACGAGACTGGACCCTCCAGGCCACCGGGTGATGATTGATGTACTTTTTTCTTACTTTTTCTTTTTATATTTTAGGGATATATGTACAAAACTTATGACACCTCTATCTGTATATTTTGTTCATATTTTATATTTTGTTATGTTTGTTTTTAATTTGTTTGTTGAGTTATGCATAATATACCACATTGAGAAGGAGTTGTCTCAGACAAGTGTGGGGTCACCGTGCCCCCTCCACTTGTCTCGACCACCGACGTGTTCACTGTAGCGCTACAACTCCGGAATACGAAATCAAGGATCCATTTGTTCGCAATTATACCTGTGATATTGAGCACCAAGCAGTCTATCGTCCAAAAGGGGTAACTCTTTCTCCCTTGTTTTGAAATAATTTTTGTACAACGGGGACGTTGTACGGTTTTAAGTGTGGGGTGTGGACGGTCGAAATAGAAAATTTTTTTTGAAATTTTTGCAGAAATGATCAATTTTTCAATTTTTAGCAATATTTTTCAAAATTTTTAATAAATTACAATTTTGAATTGAATGGTTTGTGATTGTGATAGCATTAATATTTTTCAAGAAATACTGTTTATTTGTAATCATGCTATTAGTTAGTCAAATAAGTTGAGTTTTACGAGTTTAGAAGATTGAGCTGTTTTAGGATTGGAGTTTAGGAAGGAAAAGTCAATCTGTGGCCTTTGTTGTTCAAGCCAGTAAGTCTAAAATGGGTGGGATTTATGCACCTTACCACCTAAGATCGTCTGGTCTGGGATGGTATTTCTGAAAGCTCGTTACACGGATAACATCGAAAGTCATGGACAATTCCTTAATGGCCTTTAGAATCTGAATGAGTAAGTACACTTCATTGTGGACAGAAAGTTTGTAATCAAGGGTTCTTTAGAAAGCCATGAATTCCAAAGAGCAATTCAATTATGTTTTCGCGAACTATTCCACTCTAACTCAAAGAGCAATAAACTTTGAAACTGAACACAGTCAAAAATTGTTTGATTCCTTATTATAATTTATTAAAAACTCTCTTGCTTGGGGACAAGCAAGGCACAAGTGTGGGGTGTTTGACAACGCCTAGTGATATCAAGTATTTTAGGCGTTGTTGAGCCCTATTCTTGATGAAATTATATCAGATATATCTTGGTATTCTCACTTTTCGTGCCAGGACTTGTTTGGAAGAAAAGAATGGAAACAGGGACTAAAAGCGTGCAAAAGGAAGAAGTTTGGAAAAGAATGAAAAATCAAGGAAACTCGTACGCGCCGCGGATCTATGATACGCGCGACGCCGGCTTAAGGCGGTGGAACACATTCAAATGCCGAAGAAACGGGAAAAGATTAGTACGCGCGCCGCGGATTCTTCATCTGCGCGGCGCGGCTGCGGGAAATTTGCATATATAAATAGCTGCAATTTCAGCCGAAAACCCGAGCAAAGACCGGGTGTAAAATCGACCTTGAAGCTCTTTGACTCCAAGAATTCGTTCCAACAACTTCTCAAGTGGTATTTTTATGTTTTGGATTTTTATTTCATTTAGTTAGATATTTGTAAGCTTAGTTTGTATCCTTGGGAGTGACAACCATTGATACCAAGCTTTAGGTTTCTGTTTTATGACATTTTGTTACTGTTTGGATGTTTGGAAGTTGGATTTGATTAATGAGAAGCATTTGGTTACAAGTAATCTTAGCTTTTCGGTGTTTTTATGCTTGTGTTTGGTTTTGGGATGTTTGATTTGTGTTGGATATTGTTTTGACCTTGTTGGGACTGTTTTCCCTTGCTGAAATCAGTAGCTAATTAGGTTAATTTTTAGGCATTAAACATAGGCTAGTAACTGTTCAGTAGAACTTTAGTTAGTGGCTAGTTTATGCTTTGCTTGGTTTTGCATAGTTTGGATGCCTTTGATTGCTTCTGATTCAGAGATGCACTTCTGATTTCAGAAAGTGATTAGGTTCATTTGAGCTTAGCTTAGCTTGGCTTGAGTTTGTTTGATCATTGCTTTAGGGTGTTAGTAATTGAGAAGATAGAAACTGATTCCTCCGACTGTAGCGTGACACTACTAGTTGGTAATCTTTCATTTAGTCTAACCACGAAGCTCCTGCGGATCGACCCTGACTACCACTGTACTAGTGTGTGTTAGGTTTTTCTTTATTTTTGACCGCACGACGACCGCTGCGTTGTCAAAATTTTGCTGAACAGTAAGTTTAAAATGGGTGGGATTTATGCACCTTACCACCTAAGATCGTCTGGTCTGGGATGGTATTTCTGAAAGCTCGTTACACGGACAACATCGAAAGTCATGGACAATTCCTTAATGGCCTTTAGAATCTGAATGAGTAAGTACACTTCATTGTGGACAGAAAGTTTGTAATCAAGGGTTCTTTAGAAAGCCATGAATTCCAAAGAGCAATTCAATTATGTTTTCGCGAACTATTCCACTCTAACTCAAAGAGCAATAAACTTTGAAACTGAACACAGTCAAAAATTGTTTGATTCCTTATTATAATTTATTAAAAACTCTCTTGCTTGGGGACAAGCAAGGCACAAGTGTGGGGTGTTTGACAACGCCTAGTGATATCAAGTATTTTAGGCGTTGTTGAGCCCTATTCTTGATGAAATTATATCAGATATATCTTGGTATTCTCACTTTTCGTGTCAGGACTTGTTTGGAAGAAAAGAATGGAAACAGGGACTAAAAGCGTGCAAAAGGAAGAAGTTTGGAAAAGAATGAAAAATCAAGGAAACTCGTACGCGCGCCGCGGATATATGATACGCGCGACGCGGGCTTAAGGCGGTGGAACACATTCAAATACCGAAGAAACGGGAAAAGATTAGTACGCTCGCCGCGGATTCTTCATCTGCGCGGCGCGGCTGCGGGAAATTTGCAAATATAAATAGATGCAATTTCAGCCAAAAACCCTAGCAAAGACCGGGTGTAAAATCGACCTTGAAGCTCTTTGACTCCAAGATTTCGTTCCAGCAACTTCTCAATTGGTATTTTCGTGTTTTGGATTTTATTTTAATTTAGTTAGATAGTTGTAAGCCTTGGTTTGTATCTTTGGGAGTGACAACCTTTGATACCAAGCTTTAGGTTTCTGTTTTAGTGTCATTTGGTTACTGTTTGGATGTTGGGATTTGAGTTTGATGAATGAGAATCATTTGGTTATGATTATTATTGGTATTTCGGTATTTTGGATATTTGTTTGTGTTTGGATTGTTTGAATTGTGTTTGGATATTGTTTTGGCCTTGTTTGGAACTGTTTTCCTTTGCTGAAATCAGTAGCCAATTACGTTAGTTTTGGCATTGAACCTTAGTTAATAGCTGTTCAGTTAGAACCCTAGTTATTAGTTAGGTTATGCCTTGTTTGGTTTGGATGCCTTTGTTTGCTTCTGATTCAGAGATGCACTTCTGATTTCAGAAAGTGACTAGGTTAGTTTAGGTTGAGTTTAGCTTATGCTTGGCTTGACTTTGTTTGGTTATTACTTTTGGGTAGTTGAGCATTTAGAAACTAGGTCCTCCGACTGTAGCGTGACACTACTAGTTGGTAATTTGTCATTTAGTCTAACCACGAAGCTCCTGCGGATCGACCCTGACTACCACTGTACTAGTGTGTGTTAGGTTTTTCTTTATTTTTGACCGCACGACGACCGCTGCGTTGTCACCTCCTCCTCGGTGTAAATGTCTGTCCGTCTGGCAAAATCCCGGAGAGTACACTCCCGGCTCTGTCCCCTGAGCCTGAATCGAATGAGGTGGGACCTGGGCTCCCGCGAAGTTGGCTCGTATCGGTAGGTAGAGAAAAACTCGAGCATAAGCTCCTTGTAAGCAACGTCGTCCTCTTGAGCCATGAGCCTGTCCCAGCCCCGGCATGTAAATGTGTATGCTCCCTCCGTGTGAGTCCAGGTGCAGTGGAGGAAGGGCAGTAACTGGTCCCATAATACCACCGAAGTCAATACCGCCCGGTCAAAATGTATAGTTGGCTGGACCAGACGCGTACTGATGGCATCCAATCGTCCCTGGTAACGGTTGGTCTCCTCCAATGCTGGTGGAAACTATAGGAATGGGTGATCTAGTATGTATGCTACATTCTGCTGAGCCATCTGCAAAATATCACAAAACAAACAAACTTGCAAAATTAGTCCCCCACGCATGCCGCGGATGTGACCACGCGTTTTTTCAAACCGTGCGCCGCGGCTGATGAATAAGTCGCGCCGCGGTTATCGTCTGTTGTGAAAAACACCATTTTTTACCTGTTTGCTTCAATCCAACACATATACATGGTAACCTAGCATGCCACTGACTTCCTTAGGGTGACAATTTTGCGAAAACATCACCCTTCAGGTCGGCATTGTCAATTTTTCTAAGTTTTTCTATTTTGGTCTAGTTGATCCGATTTCGCACTTTAAACGCATGTATAACTTGAAATAATAAGTTCCGAGTAACATACCTCGATAGTAGATACAATAATACACGAGAAAATGCGAAGAAAACAAGGTTTTGATCCGAGCTCTGTTTATCGCGACGTGGGAGTGAATGGTGCGAATGAGGGTGTCGCGTACCTGATTAGGCGGATCCATCCGATCAAAAACCGCGGCACGGTAAACCTTAACGCACGGCGCGCGCTCAAATACAAACCCCTGCGCATCGGGTTTGCTTAAACACGCGCGGCGTGTTATTTTTCTCACCGCGTCGACGTCGCACACTTTGACTACACCAATTTCTTGTAGCTCTTGACCCCACACTTATTTCATACCCTGACTTTCTGATGATGATGATGATAATTCTTCCCCGTTACCTTGAAAACAAAAGATTTTAACCTACCTACGAATGGGTTGCCTCCCACCAAGCGCTAAGTTTAACGTCTTCAGCCAGACCGTGCTGCTTTTCATCCGTTCTTTGATATGAAATTTCCTATTTCTGGCGCGATGTCGTGAACGATTATAGCCGTCAATGTTGTCAGCTGTGTCATTCGATCACTTACCTGATTGATCCACTGTTGATGTGCGTCCAGAATTTGAAACACCTTCGATTCCCTATTCCTTGTGTCTTTTGCGTATGCTTGATGTTTCCGTTCCATCATTTCTATCATTTCCAGCAGTTGGAGTTTATCCACTAAAGCGAGTGGATGCCCTTTCGCTTTCTAGAGGATTTCCTCATCTTCACCCTCATTGTCCCGATTCTCATTCTTTCTGCTCCTCCCATCTACTCTGGGTATCCTTAAAGGTCTACCATTCATATACTGACTGTCATATCCTGGTGGAAGTGTCATTAGACACCCAAACATATTTAACCTTCGTTTCCTCGTGCCAAAGGTGATATCAAGTCATCTGTCTTGCAATCCATTACAGCTCCATCTGTAGCTAAGAATGGACATCCCAAGATTCAGGCCGGTGCGTCTTCCAAACTTTCGTATTCCATGACCAAGAAATCTACCGGGTAAAAGAAATCACCCACTTTGACAATCGGATTCGTTAATTTCCCTGTTGAGACCTTCATGGACTGGTCTGCTAATTGTAGGACTGTCTTGGCTGGCTCCAGCTCCTCGTTCTTGTATTTATCATACAGATAGCCAGGTAAAATGTTCACACTGGCCCCTAGATCTAGCAGTGTGTTCCGGATGATCACATCACCGACAGTAACGGTAATGTATAGAGAGTCGGGATCTTTCTCTTTCTTAGGTAGTGTACCCAACAATGCCTCGCTGGCTTTGACTGTTGTCACTCCCCGATCCTTGGCGGAATTGATCAAGGCGTGATATATTGTTCAAAGTCTCATGACAACTATGTTATAATATGATTAGATTCAATTAAGTACTAAGTAGGCAAACGAGATCCACAACATACAAATACAAATTCAAATACAAACAACATTTATTACATCAAATTTAAATAGTCTTGTGGGTTTCTAAGGTACACCCTACTTTTCATCAACTTCATTCTTCAAATCTGCATCATGGGTAAAAACAGGTCAACTACGAGAGTTGGTGAGTAATCAAGTTTTATTAAAGAAAATGGTGAGTTTGAAATATTGATAATTTGAAACTTGTTTTCTTTTGAAGTCGACAAGCAAGTGTTATCGAGATAACGGTTTATAAATCAAAAATATTGATTAACAAATGATAACAACAACAATAAGTCCTCACCCTATATGTACATATACATGTATATATATAGGATGGAGCATCTAATCATCATACACACTCAACCACGTGCGATCAATCACCTTAGCGTCCCAAGGCGGGGTGGTCAACCCAATAGCGCTATTATTGTCCATAACGTACCTCAAGAATACATGCATAGTCATGGAGATTAGACTAAAATGATAATGCACTACAAGTACATGTAGCGTAAACAAACAATAATTATACAAATAATGATTCAAGTATAAATGTCCCAACAATGTCTCAATGGTGAAAAATAATAAAATGAAGTTGGAACATATTAAAACCACATGATACACCCCAAAAGTATTGAAAATTATAAAATATGGGGTAGATTACTCACATTAGTCCAAACGGAATACGCGTGTCGTACGAAAGACGGCTCGGGTCAAAATGACGCAGAACCTAATATAATTAATAGTTTTGGCTTAGGAATCGATAAACGGGAATGGAGTATTAATAAAAATAATTAGACACATATTCTTATATTAGATGAATTAACAATAATCCATTTTGATTTGAATATTAATGTATTCATATGTTAAATGAATATTAAATTGAATTAATTACTTTGGATTATTAATTTATGTTTTCAATTTAGGCAAGATTTTAATAATTTCTTATTAAAATAATAACTTGCCAAATTATAAGTATTTGCATATTTTTTTATATTATAAAAATTTATTTATATGATATAATCATTAAAAAAATGCATTTTTACATGCTTAAATACTTAGGAAAATGGTTTTAAATAGTAAACAGTAATGAAACATTCTGAAATTATCAGAAAATCATTATTTCATACAATATTAATTACTTTAAAATTTTCATATTTTTCCGAACTATTTTAGTATTTATTTAATATTTTAATGATTAAACAACAACAAAATTGGGGGAAAATAATAAATGATCCCCAAAAATTCTGAAACATTAACCATAGTTCTCTAACATGATATAGAGCCTAGTTTGAGTGTTTTGGATATTTGTGACTATGGGAAGTATTTCTTATGTTTTTCTTTATTAATTAATCAATAAAACCATAAATAATAGTAAACTATTAAGGAAAATTCATTAAACTTTTTATCTATGATTAATATGTCATATATGATATTGTGACAAGGGTTTATAATTTTCTGACTTGTATAGCTATTTATTATCTATTTAACCCATTAAACAATCATTAAATTTGGAAAAATAAGAAAACATTCTTACAAAAATCTGTAAATTTTTGCATGGGGTCTTTATAATGTTATTAAGGTGCGAAAAATATAAAATCGTGTTTTTGACATAAATAACTATATTTTTCTATTTATTTAGCTTCAACAAAATAAAATACAAAATAACCATAAAACTGTAATATAAATGCATGAAACTTCATACATTATGTTTTCTCAGTTTATGGGTCATCCCACAATGTTCTCAGAATTTATTGAAAAAAAAAGTATTTTATATGAATTGTTGCCCTATTTTATTGCAATAATTATAATAATTCGATAAAAATGAGTTAATTTCTGAAAATTTCCAGAACTTCTTATTTTATTAATGGGATTCTGAGAAAAATCAGGTTTATACATAAAATGAGTTTTAGATATTTTGGTGGATTTAATTTGTTTCATGTATGAATTTGAAACTTTTAACAACATACCTTGAGGAATGCTTCAAGAGGGATGAAGATTTGAGTATGAGGGATTGTTCTTGGCTGGAAAATGAAGCTTTCTTGGAGAAATTTCGAGATTGAGAGTGAGAGAAAGAATAGAGAGGGTTTGAGTGGTGATGAGAATAATGTGGTGAGAGAAGAAGGAAAGGAAAGATGATGGGAGGTGTGAGTGGGAGACCATGGGAATATCTTTTGGCTTTTGGTGGTCTTCATAATTTTCCACTAGCACAAGCATCTTAAGATTTTTATAAAATTTAATGTAGTGTTTATAAAAATAGAGTTTTATAAAAAAATAGGTTATTATTTGATTATAACAATCTACTTTGATTTGAAGTTTAATTATAGCATTCAAGTTTGATTCTTTTAATTTAATTAGAGAATTATACTTTTATTTGATTATAATATGGTATCATAATTTAATTTGATTATAGTTATAACGTTATACTATGCTATATTGCTATTAACATCAATTTATAACGTAGTGTATGAGTTTTGATCCTATTAGCGTCAAGTAATCTCGATTAGGGTTTATTAGATTTCCAATTGGGTTGGGTTGACCCGAATCCATTTTAGGCGGATGTCACAGTCTCCCCTACTTTAGGAAATTTCGTCCCGAAATTTAATAAGAAAGTACCTTAAGAGAAAAGATGCGGGTATTTGGTACGCATATGATCCTCACGCTCCCATGTATACTCGGGTCCACGTGCCGACTGCCACCTGACCTTGACCAGGGGAATGCGACTTCTTTTGAGTTGCTTTTCCTTCCGGTCGGCAATTTCCAAGGGTTTCTCGATAAATTGCATTGTCTCGTCAATTTGGATATCATCGAGAGGAACATGAAGGTTCTCGTCTGCTAAACACTTTTTGAGGTTAGCTATATGAAATAGTGGGTGAACTTTCTGAAGCTCTGTTGGTAGATCCAACTCATAGGCTACTGGTCCGATCCTTTTCAGGATCTTAAACGGGCCTACGTAGCGTGGTGCCAATTTACCCTTGCGTCCAAATCGAACCACACCTTTTCATGGGGATACTTTTAACATGACCATGTCACCCACGATAAATTCAAGCGGTTTGCGTCGCTTGTCGGCATAACTCTTTTGTCGGCTACGAGCTGTGAGAAGGTTATTGCGAATCTGAGTGATTTTGTCGGTTGTTTCCTGGATAAGCTCAGGACCAACGATTGGAGAATCCACTGTTGCGCGAATTACGTGAGACTCCCCAATTTCATGCCAGCAAATAGGAGATCGGCATTTACGGCCATACAATGCCTCAAATGGTGGCATCCCGATGCTAGAATGATAACTGTTATTATAGGAGAATTCCACCAACGGTAAATGAGAGTCCCAGTTTCCTCCGAAATCTAAGAAACACGCCCTCAACATATCATCGAGTGTTTGAATTGTCCTCTCAGATTGACCATCGGTCTGAGGATGATAGGCGGTACTGTATGTATGTATATATGTATGTATATGTATGTATGTATATGTATGTATGTTTGTAATGTCATTTTATAGCTGATACGCATAAGAGGAATAAAATATGCAAGATACAGGGGGACCACGAGCTGTATATACGCCAGGTGAGTAGGTTCTAATCCATTATTATGATATTATTTAATTAAATGTTCTTTGAATTATTTCCACTTTCAGGAGAAATTTTTTTTTATAAAGAGTCTTTTCGTTTTCCCTGTCCTTATCGGAGTTAAGCAGTGAATGTTGAAAAAATAGCACTTTGGGTAGTCGAAAGGTCGCATCTACTGTAGATGGTTGATTTTTTTTTTTTTATAGATCCACTTATAGATAGTTTAACGGATTACAATCCATTCATGGACGAGCACTTAACGAATAGTGAGATTATCCCCATGAATCAAGGATTCATGGCTAGCATACAGAATGACAATCAACTACAGGTGATTCATAACGATAGTGTTGGAATGAATCCCGAGTTTGAGGGAGGTTTTCAATACCAGAATCACCTTCAGATGATTCAAAGAAATCTAGAGGGATTTCAAAACCCTGGGTTCATAGCTGAAAATCAACAGTTACTGTCGACGTCAGATACTAATGTTATTGCACCAAAGTTTATCTTTGGTCAGGATCATGCTCAATTGATCCTGAATGACAATAGCACAACCGGATTTGATTCTTTGAGTCCAAGAACCACAGTAGTTGGCAGTGGAAGTGGTTCTAGACAGCCATTAAGTAAGGAAGCAATAACTCAGCACTTTAACAAGCCTCTTTTGGAAGCTGCAAAGGAACTCAACGTTGGATCAACCCAGTTGAAGAATCGTTGTAGGGAGTTAGGCATACCAAAATGGCCTCGAAGACAGCTTAAGAGTCTAGAAACTCTTATTAACAATACTCAGGTTAAAAATTGCATTTTTTTTTTCAAAATTTTAGTACCATGAGATTGTATTGACTGAAGGTATTTATGTAACAGGAATTGAATAATATTGCTAATGAAGCAGACGTAATACTTGGTATAGAAAATGAGAAAAAAGCAATATTCGAGGGTTCCAGTTCGAAGATGACTGATACCACAAAGAAATTTAGGCAAGCTGTCTTTAGAGATGTTTACAGGAAACGAAAGGCCGAGGAGATGGAGGAAACTTCATCAGGGACCCATGTACAGCAGCAATCTTTGCCATCCGGTTCTGCTATAGATGTTGATTTACTTAGGCATGTAAATGATGAAGGCTCACATCCTATAATAGAAAGTATGGTTATTCCTATTCTTCAGGAAGGTCCAAGTCAAGTACTTTTTGATGAAGATTGGAGTTTCTTAGAACAGGAAGATATGAATCTTGATTTACTTGAGAATGTAAATGATGAAATTTTACATCCTATGATAGAAGGTATGACCATTCCTATTCTTCAGGAAGGTCCAAGTCAAGTACTTTTTGATGAAGATTGGAGTTTCTTAGAACAGGAAGATATGAATCTTGATTTACTTGAGAATGTAAATGATGAAATTTCACATCCTATGATAGAAGGTATGACCATTCCTATTCTTCAGGAAGGTCCAAGTCAAGTACTTTTTGATGAAGATTGGAGTTTCTTAGAACAGGAAGATATGAATCTTGATTTACTGGAGAATGTAAATGATGAAATTTCACATCCTATGATAGAAGGTATGACCATTCCTATTCTTCAGGAAGGTCCAAGTCAAGTACCTTCTAATTCTGATATGAGTGGTTTTAACCCTGACTTTCTCAAGATCATAAGTGAAGAGAAAACAGAAGACTTAACAGGTGAGATAGCCTGCTTTCGGCGTTCAGATTGAATTCCAACATTAGTCTAATGAAACCGTTGGTACCGTTCCTGTTTCCGTTTATGCCATTAATGCTAATGTTTGTCATGGCGGCTGCCACAACGACATGAAATATAACGGTGTCCACCAGTGGAGTCATCGGTCGATCTGTTGATGGTGTGATGGTATGTTGGTTACTTTGACAAGGTGGCATTCTTGTGCTATTGAGATTAAAGATGGAATGATTGTAGGTTTTCGATAATAGTTATTGGTCAGATATTATCGACCATGTAAGGGTAGGGGTATAACATGTACATAAAATGTCTAGATGTATGGTTCTATAGTATTATAAAATACTCCTATAGTATTTTAGATTTGTATTCTGTTTTAGAGTTTATTTGTATATGGTTATTGATAAGTTTTTTAGACTTGTTGTTCACTACAATTATTCCTAAACACATGTTAGTCATACCTTGGACCAATAGAGTTGATCAGGCTCTATTTATCCTAGATATGATTACATAACTATCTAGGCCTACTCGTAGTGTTCAACTCATCTTATTACTCTTGTATTGTTTTGGTTATGACACTGTTCTAGTATGTATGTACTTGTACTTATACTTTATAAAAATATCATTGTATTGGGCACCTTCTGGGCTTTCCATGGGTATTAAATGTGAATCATGTAGCATTTGCGTGGGCCCCCATAATACTAAGTTTTCACATGTTTTTCCCACTTCTAGGACCATTAGGGAACTTAATAGTCCAATGAGTTGGCCATTTTAGAGTGTATCCTTTCGGATACGTTTGATAAGGTCGGGTATTTTGATGGCTCAAAAGTAATGTGAATGACGCGCTTTGGCCTATAGGTTTGGGAACTCTCGCCTTTGGTCCCCAGGTAAGCAAACTGGTCCCTCGGTTGATTGGGATGTATACGAATGCTTACCTAGTCAGGACTTTCGGGCTACCGGCACCTCCCCCTTCCAGTTACTACGCGTCCATTACTATGATCCTACCCAACTAGAGTGGATGACTTGGAATTTCCTATGAGTTCTAAGGATTATATATGTATAAAATTTTTTTTTGAAACCACTTGAGTATGTGTGTGATTTTCAGAGAAAGAAGAGAAAATTTACAAGTGTATGCACACATATAAGTGTCATGAGTAATACGTAAGCACATAAGGGAGCAATTAGCACACAAAGGTATTCCTAGAATTTTCTAAGTGCGAATTGCATGCAGTTGTGTGTGCATTTTATAAACTAGCATACGAGAGGACCCTAGAGGCTATAGACTAGGTCAAGGCAATTAACCTAATTCCCTATAGTCAAGGGCTCTGATACCAATCTGTCACACCCCGATCCTTGGCGGAATTGATCAAGGCGTGATATATTGTTCAAAGTCTCATGACAACTATGTTATAATATGATTAGATTCAATTAAGTACTAAGTAGGCAAACGAGATCCACAACATACAAATACAAATTCAAATACAAACAACATTTATTACATCAAATTTAAATAGTCTTGTGGGTTTCTAAGGTACACCCTACTTTTCATCAACTTCATTCTTCAAATCTGCATCATGGGTAAAAACAGGTCAACTACGAGAGTTGGTGAGTAATCAAGTTTTATTAAAGAAAATGGTGAGTTTGAAATATTGATAATTTGAAACTTGTTTTCTTTTGAAGTCGATAAGCAAGTGTTATTGAGATAACGGTTTATAAATCAAAAATATTGATTAACAAATGATAACAACAACAATAAGTCCTCACCCTATATGTACATATACATGTATATATATAGGATGGAGCATCTAATCATCATACACACTCAACCACGTGCGATCAATCACCTTAGCGTCCCAAGGCGGGGTGGTCAACCCAATAGCGCTATTATTGTCCATAACGTACCTCAAGAATACGGGCATAGTCATAGAGATTAGACTAAAATGATAATGCACTACAAGTACATATAGCGTAAACAAACAATAATTATACAAATAATGATTCAAGTATAAATGTCCCAACAATGTCTCAATGGTGAAAAATAATAAAATGAAGTTGGAACATATTAAAACCACATGATACACCCCAAAAGTATTGAAAATTATAAAATATGGGGTAGATTACTCACATTAGTCCAAACGGAATACGCGTGTCGTACGAAAGACGGCTCGGGTCAAAATGACGCAGAACCTAATATAATTAATAGTTTTGGCTTAGGAATCGATAAACGGGAATGGATTATTAATAAAAATAATTAGACACATATTCTTATATTAGATGAATTAACAATAATCCATTTTGATTTGAATATTAATGTATTCATATGTTAAATGAATATTAAATTGAATTAATTACTTTGGATTATTAATTTATGTTTTCAATTTAGGCAAGATTTTAATAATTTCTTATTAAAATAATAACTTGCCAAATTATAAGTATTTGCAGATTTTTTTATATTATAAAAATTTATTTATATGATATAATCATTAAAAAAATGCATTTTTACATGCTTAAATACTTAGGAAAATGGTTTTAAATAGTAAACAGTAATGAAACATTCTGAAATTATCAGAAAATCATTATTTCATACAATATTAATACTTTAAAATTTTCATATTTTTCCGAACTATTTTAGTATTTATTTAATATTTTAATGATTAAACAACAACAAAATTGGGGGAAAATAATAAATGATCCCCAAAAATTCTGAAACATTAACCATAGTTCTCTAACATGATATAGAGCCTAGTTTGAGTGTTTTGGATATTTGTGACTATGGGAAGTATTTCTTATGTTTTTCTTTATTAATTAATCAATAAAATCATAAATAATAGTAAACTATTAAGGAAAATTCATTAAACTTTTTATCTATGATTAATATGTCATATATGATATTATGACAAGGGTTTATAATTTTCTGACTTGTATAGCTATTTATTATCAATTTAACCCATTAAGCAATCATTAAATTTGGAAAAATAAGACAACATTCTTACAAAAATCTGTAAATTTTTGCATGGGGTCTTTATAATGTTATTAAGGTGCGAAAAATATAAAATCGTGTTTTTGACATACATAACTATATTTTTCTATTTATTTAGCTTCAACAAAATAAAATACAAAATAACCATAAAACTGTAATATAAATGCATGAAACTTCATACATTATGTTTTCTCAGTTTATGGGTCATCCCATAATTTTCTCAGAATTTATTGAATAAAAAAGTATTTTATATGAATTATTGCCCTATTTTAGTGCAATAATTATAATAATTCGATAAAAATGAGTTAATTTCTGAATATTTCCAGAACGTCTTATTTTGTTAATGGGATTCTGAGAAAAATCAGGTTTATACATAAAATGAGTTTTAGATATTTTGGTGGATTTAATTTGTTTCATGTATGAATTTGAAACTTTTAACAACATACCTTGAGGAATGCTTCAAGAGGGATGAAGATTTGAGTATGAGGGATTGTTCTTGGCTGGAAAATGAAGCTTTCTTGGAGAAATTTCGAGATTGAGAGTGAGAGAAAGAATAGAGAGGGTTTGAGTGGTGATGAGAATAATGTGGTGAGAGAAAAAGGAAATGAAAGATGATGGGAGGTGTGAGTGAGAGACCATGGGAATATCTTTTGGCTTTTGGTGGTCTTCATAATTTTCCACTAGCACAAGCATCTTAAGATTTTTATAAAATTTAATGTAGTGTTTATAAAAATAGAGTTTTATAAAAAAATATGTTATTATTTGATTATAACAATCTACTTTGATTTGAAGTTTAATTATAGCATTCAAGTTTGATTCTTTTAATTTAATTAGAGAATTATACTTTTATTTGATTATAATATGGTATCATAATTTAATTTGATTATAGTTATAACGTTATACTATTCTATATTGCTATTAACATCAATTTATAACGTAGTGTATGAGTTTTGATCCTATTAGCGTCAAGTAATCTCGATTAGGGTTTATTAGATTTCCAATTGGGTTGGGTTGACCCGAATCCATTTTAGGCGGATGTCACAACTGTGAGGCGCACTTTTTCTGGTGTTAGGACCTTGACCTTCCCTTTCTCTTTGCACATCTCATTTAAAATCCATGAGTCTTCTGGAGCATCCTTTAACTCGTCCCACAAAGGTTGATTAATAGATGGTTCACTTGGTGTGCTTTGCTTCCTTTTTGACCTTGTGGTTTTCTTTTTCTTTTTAAGGCCAGCTACTGTCGACTGTCCTTCCTTTTGGATACCGTCGTCCTTGTTTTCCGTTCCCATAAGATCCTCCATACTTACCTTCCTCCATACTTTTTCTGACACACAATCCTCCACAGCATTTACGTGTTCCTTACCTACGCGTTGGGTGTGATTTGGGTTCACCTCCGTGTTACTGGGAAGCTTGCCATTGTCCCATTTCCTTTAATCCTCAGCCAATTGGGTAATCTGTGGTTCCATATTGGCGATGGCCCTTGCGTTTGCTTGTGTTTTTTGCTGGCTTGCATTCATAAATTCGTTCATCTTCTTTATTAGATCTGCTTGCCTTTATGGAGCATTATGGTTGTTGTTGGCCATGTTCCTGTTGTTGTTACTGTTGCTTGGACCATTGTTGTTAAGAGGTTGGTATTGTCGTGGCTGATTGGGTAGACGTTCTTGATAATTGTTCTGACGATTGTTGAATTGTTGATTATTACCATTGTAGTTTTGCCCCCTGATTTTAAGGTCTATACGGTCGTCCGTTGTTGTTATTATAATGGCCTTGACCTTACACCTGGTTTACTTCCTGGGTCCTCTATCCTTGCTGATTGTTTTGTTGCTGGTTCGGTGGTCCTTGCTGAAGGGTTGCCATCAATCTGTCAAATTTCTTGTTCAACTCCCTGATCTCCTTCTTGAATTCTTTCTTCCATTCATTGTCGACCCCTACAGCTGCTGCTGACGATGTATGGACTGGCTTCCTCGAGGAATAACTTGTTTTAGAACCGTTACTCAACTGTTCTAAAAATCTTCAAGCTGCGTCTGGGTCTTGCATCATAATGGTTCCACTTGACGAGGCATTTATCATGGCTTGGTTAGTAGTATCCACTCCATCATAAAAGAACTTGACGAGCTGCCACCTCGGAAACTTGTGGTGCGGACATGATCTCATTAACTCCTTGAGTCTTTCAAAAGCGTCATGGAATGCCTCTCTTGGTTTCTGTTGGAAGTCTTGAATTGCTCTTCGAATCTCCGATGTCTTACTCGCGGGATAGAATTCTTGTAAGAACTTCATCTTGAGTTGCTCCCACTTAGTGATGCTATTCGGTTACAGAGATGTAAACTAATATTTTGCCTTATCCTTAAGAGTATATAGGAATAACCTTAACCTAAAGTAATTCCTATTTGCGTTTCTGGGGATGTTGGCATTTACTATCGCTGAAAATTCATACAAGTTGTTGTATGAATCGTCCTGTCTATATCCCCTAAACTCTGGTAACACTCCTAACAACTGAGGTCTAATTTCAATTTGACTTTCAACATTATCAGGAAAATAGATTGGCGATGCATCGTCGTACTCCCGCTGTTGGAAGTGCGACGCAACCGATTGCCCGATCGGTTGAGCAAAATAAAAAGGGGGAACGAAGTTACCATTATTGTGCATTTCATTGTTGTAATATTGTTGCCCCTGCCATTGATGATTAGTGTATTGCTGCTGCTGTTGACGCGGAGGTCCCTGACCTCGATTCCACTGGTGGTGCTGGTTGTTCGGCTTGTTCGGCATCCAACCCTCGTCCTCGTCATCATATCCTTGATCTCCAGCTGGCACTTGGTATTGTTGTTGTTGTCGTGGTTGTGGTTGGGGTTGAGGTTGTAAAATGGGTGGTTGAGGTTTATGAAAGGGTGGTGGTGGTTGTGGTTGGGGAACTGGCACTGGCTGACGTGGACACGGGGTACCATCACGGGTCGGCACTCCCCATGTTAACACAGCAGCATGCAGAAATTCCATTAGGGTTTATGGTTGGTTGACTCATTGGTGGAACTGTTGCCTGAGTACATGGTGGAATAGGTGTAGGGGCTGCAACTACACCTCCACCATTACTAGTAGAAGCTTCCTTAAAATTTATTGAAACCGGGGGCACAAACGGCTGCCCCATTACCTCGCCTATCGGCTCATTGGTAATATCTTCGACTGAAACGTCGCTTAAACTCATATTGACTAATCGCCTAAGCACACGATTTCTGTGCGCGGTTCGTTCAATCTCAGAATCGAAAACAAGAGATGACGATTGTTCACCCCGACGTGTACGCATGCACGAAGTGCAAACGACCGTCAAACAAAAATCAAACAAAAATCAAATAACAAAACGAAAACAAAAACGAAAACCACTGACACAGTACTTCAAGCGCATAACTCCCCGGCAACGGCTCCAAAATTTGACATCGTCGCAATCGTCATGCGGTAAAAAAAAACTAGATAAAACCTTACAAGCACATTAGCTAAGTGGAAGTAAGGGTCGAACCGTGGAGTCCGTGGTTAAAGTTTGTGTCAAGAATTAACCAAACTATAGTGTCACTCTATAGCTGGTGGCGTTCCAAACACTTCACGAAATCCAACCAAACCGAATATCGAAAACATAAACGAACAATTAGTAAACTATAAAACCTATCTCGATCCAACCAAACTAAAGATGTTCTGACCCCGAGATATACTCATAAAATCATAATCATCCAACATGCCGAACGATCAATTAAACAAATGATAAATTGTAAAAACCGAAATTAACAACGAAAATAACTATAACCGAATGCTTGCATTAAACTTAACCAAACCAGAAGTCGAATGTGACTGACTTCAGTAATAATCCAAAACCGAAACTATCCAGCTAGTTCTACAATCCAGAACCGTTTGAAACGCACAATAAACAAAAACTGAAAGTACAAAAATAAACTAAAACTATGAAAATACCAACTATCGATCACTGAAATCCGAAAATACGTGTCGAAGAGGCCTGAGTTCCACTCAAAGGTCAGGTCTTCGCTCCCGAAACACGAACCGAAGGCCTCTATTTATAGTTGAGAAAATTTCCTGGACGCGGCGCGTAGGAGTGAAATCCGCGGCGCGTCCTTATCTATAACCCCGATGTTCGCTGTTTGAATTTGAAACTTCTGATCCGATCTTTGACTTTCTGCGTCGCGCATGTCTTTGAAGTGCGACGCGCATGTGCTTTCACCTGAAAAGTGGACTTCAATCCAAACTTGACCATTTTGCACGCATTTAACCCATGTATTGTATATATTTCGCACACAAGCACTAGACACAAAAACGTGAGTATATAACAGTTTATGATATATATTTTACTCAGAATAGGGCTCAAAGACGACTAAAATACTTGATATTATTAGAAGTCGTCAGTTATCAAGTAAGATATCCTGAAGACCAACTTTTGTTTTTCTTCTTTTTTTTTTTGAACGGCAAATCTATCCTACTCCTACTCCTAAACTACTCCTTGTTATGTTAGTGTCAGGGTTTGAACCCATGACCTCCTTGTTAGTAATCACCTTGTTAGCAAAGTGGCTGACTAGGTATGTGTTCTTCAACATGACGCTATTATGCGCTGACATTATTGCTAGTGTTATGTTAGGTATGTGTTGTTTGGTTTATTGCTGACTAGGTATGTGTTCTTACACTACATTGATTGATCATGATTTAGACTGGTATAAGAGAAACTAGAATACTATTCGTTCTGAATTCTATAACGGCTTGCAAGACCGCATATCAGTTGGGGAAACAACTTGTGAAGGTATTGGTCAAAGAGTCATATTGCCTTCATCTTTTACTAGCAGGCCTGGGTATATGATTCAGCAATATCAAGATGCAATGGCCATTTGTCGACGATGTGGAACTCCAGATCTATTTCTTACGATGACTTGCACTCCGACATGGTCAGAGCTTGAGCGTCATGTTGAAGAACACATACCTAGTCAGCCATGTTGTGATCGACCTGACATTATTGCTAGTGTTTCTAAGATTAAGCTGGATGAGCTGATGAAAGACATAAAGAAAAACAACCATTTCGGTTAGCTAAAAACTTGTACATTTTCCTTATACTTTTTTCCTTTAAATGGAGTAACATATGTTGCTTATATCTTTCGTTAATTAGTGTGTTTATGTTTGCAGTCCGTAGTCATATGATGCATGGTCCTTGTCGTTCCCTTAACCTGACAAACAGCGGTATGTATGCTGGAAATTGTTCTAAAGGTTATCCAAAACAATTTTGTCCCCGTACGTTTGTCACGCGAGATGGGTGGCCGTGATATATACATTTAGAAACACTAGCAATAATGTCAGGTCGATCACAACATGGCTGACTAGGTACGTTTGTCACGCGAGATGGGTGGCCGTGATATGTACGCTATATCACAACATGGTTTGAACCCATGACCTCCTTGTTAGTAATCACCTCTTTATGTCTTTCATTAGCTCATCCAGCTTAATCTTAGAAACACTAGCAATAATGTCAGGTCGATCACAACATGGCTGACTAGGTATGTGTTCTTCAACATGACGCTCAAGATCTGACCATGTCGGAGTGCAAGTCATCGTAAGAAATAGATCTGGAGTTCCACATCGTCGACAAATGGCCATTGCATCTTGATATTGCTGAATCATATACCCAGGCCTGCTAGTAAAAGATGAAGGCAATATGACTCTTTGACCAATACCTTCACAAGTTGTTTCCCCAACTGATATGCGGTCATGCAAGCCGTTATAGAATTCAGAACGAATAGTATTCTAGTTTCTCTTATACCAGTCTAAATCATGATCAATCAATGTAGTGTAAGAGTCCACAATGTATGTGTGAAACAAACGGCCTGCTCTGTGCAACGTGTCTCCTTCATTCCTTCTAACATGTAGAGAGAAGCAATAATATTCCCTCAACCTAACAGTTTTCCTTTTATTGCCAGCAGCAGTAGATAGAGGGATATTCAAATCAAATCCATCTTCTCCATATGGGAAAAGTGATGGATACTGCAACGACATAAAACTTGGATGAAGTTCAGATACCCATTTCATGATTCCTGAACCCCGCTCTTCAATAAGAATATCCTAACATTCTGTGGGTGCACCATCCCCTGGTATCAATGTAGCAACTTCAAATGCAGATGGTTAATTATATTGTCTTCCATCCTTTTCCTTGTACCAAGCAGTGTAAGTTTCATAGGATGAATTGACGATACATTAACCCTATCCTTAACCATCCTAAAAGCTTGGACTAATGAGTTACTAACATCAAGCATAGTTATTAGTTCATGAACTAACGCCCTGAGAATACCTTAATGCATGAATCCATTGTCAACCACATTCTCTGTGTCATAAATATACAATTGCGAAAATCTAGGACGACCATCTTCATGTGTAGGTTACAAAGACCCAATTCTATGATAGTTTTGTCCATTTAAGCGATAAGCATAAGGACCTCCACCATTATTCAAACGGGTATTTATCTGCAAGCTGTATGTTTTAATAGTACGTTCTGCATACCATAATATAGCTCCACAATATGAGCATGTCCGATCTACTTTTCCACAATCGAAATACACCAAAAAATTACCTGAAAACATATGAAATGAATGAACATCAATAAAGGGAAAACAATTTATCGTTTAAAAAATTAAAAAAATGATAGGTTTGAGATAATTACGTGTAGTCCTTGTTCGTCGAGTTACAACAAGAGAAGATGCAACGTTCACCCCCGGAATATATGATTCATCAGTTGGATGTACAATGGAAGAATTACACTAAGAATTCAAAAAACTACTACTGATTTGGTTCATATGAGCCGCATTGCCATCACCATCAACTACTGTATGGGACGAAATACGGACATGAGAACTCAGTTGGACGTCCACATCTTGGACAATTTGTAATATCGTCACCAAAAGCTGAAACACGTTGTCTTCGGGGAGGTCCTCGACGCGGACCGACTTGAGGACATTCGGCAAGAGTTAAATTTCGGGTGACTGCAACATGTGTTGAGCTCAAACACATCATTCGACTCACCAAACGCATTTTCATCATTAACCATGATAACAAAATCTAATATCCTTGAACAACCTTAATCATTCAATTGCAATGATATCAGTTCACAAATAACAAATTTAAAGAATAGGAAATTATTGAAACAACAGTACTTCTATTCTCAAATCTTTGGTTTCTACATCAGCAAAAATATAGTAACATATCAATTGCCTGAGAAAAACCAACCAATATAAAGAATTTTACCAAAAGAAACATATTAACATATCAATTAGCTGTGAATGAATTGATATATACAAAATTACTTACCGTTATCGTTTTGTAAACTTCTTCTTTCAGTACAGAACTTAGTATGAATAACTTTCATCAGACTGAATATTTGAATGTATCTGAGAATCAATAGAACTTCCAGAACAAAAAAAACGTATAATCAAATAAAGTACATAGAAAAAACTTCTAGTAAATCATAACATCGGATACTACATGGTCAATACGGTAACATGCATAACCGCATAGAAACTCCCCCACTTCTAAAACTACCAATGTCCAAAAAAAATTTGTAAACCGTTGAATACAAGTCTACAATTAGAAAGTACATAAATAACAATGGTAATTGTCCAAAGGATAAAGTTATAAACAGTTAAATAATACTCCACAAATGGAAAGTGGTTAAAACTACTGATACTTCACCAAATTATTTTATAAATGACCTCCACTTACATATTTTTAAACAGTCCACTTGCAATATCCTGCTTGTACATACTGAAAGAAACAAAGTCACTAAAAAAATTCTATTGGTTTTAATACATCATAATCACCCTCAATATAACTTTAAACTACTCACCATGATCACTTCAGATTAATAGCCAGCCGTGATCGATGACAGAAAAAAAACTCCACATTCTTGTATATGGAAAAATCACATTTCAAGCTAAACAAAAGTCTTTCAAAACGTTAACAAAGTAATTAATGTACCATTATTTTTCCATGTCAACAACATTAAAAAATTTACAAAACACCTTAAGGGCACGTTTGGTACGGAGAAATGGAATTGCAAGAGAGAATGGAAATGCATGGAAAGAGAATTAAGCTGGAGAAAGGGAATTGATTCCACTGTTTGGTAAAACAGAGAATTCACCCGAGAAATGTTGCTGAGAATCATTTCTCTTGTTTGATTGTGGTAATGAATGAAATGGAAATGAGTATTTTGACATGTTTATTTCATGTCCAACATATTTAATACATATATCTTGTATTGAACATTATAATTCTAACATAAAATAATAATTCACAAATAGTCCAAACATAAAGAAATATGAATGTACTTGGAACAAAAACCCGGTATCCATAATACACATTCCATGAACTGAAAGATGACAGAAACAAATATATGGTAGGAAGAAATGGTTCTAGTAATAAACAGCCATGACGTTAACAAATACTTTGTGACTTCTTGATACCAAAATGCAATAGAGAATCAAAGATAAATTTAAATCGTGAGTGGTAAAAAGTTAGTACCTTAATCGAGTTGGCTTCCAAAATTGATGGAGTAGAATCAATAATTTCTCTAATTAGAAGCAGTCAGCAACAATCGCCAAAGACACTCGAAGTCGATGAAGTCTTGCAGCCAAAATTGTCAAAGTCGTTGGTCCTATTCTGAAATCGCTACAAAGCATAAGATTTAAGCAAACCTAGAATGCGGCTGGTAGGGTTCGAAGTCGGGACTTTTCTTATTTCTCCGCCTTTTTTTTCTATTTCTCGAAGACGTTGATTTCTTTTTTCCCATCTATTCTCTATATTTAATAGAGAATTGTTTCGATGGAAATAGAATTCTTTTTTTTCCTTTTCTCTCATTTTTAAGACTAAACAAACAAGAGAATTAATGGTATTTCTATTTCCCTCTTTTCTTTTCTCTGTACCAAACATACCCTAAGTAAATATAGAAAACCAAACACAAACAAAATTTTAATTAGGAACGCTTGAAGATCACAAACTTCTGATAATCTCTCATTTCACGTATAGAGCTCTGCAATTGCACGTCACTGTTAGTAACTTCATCATAATACTTCAAAGCTACATTTCCAACATTTCTCTGCCCCTATTTTCATAGGTTTTCAATCTGCTCCTTCCTCTGTTTGACATCAAGATGTAGAAACACCCTTAACACAGTTATATCCATCTCTGTTGTACACAAGTTATCGGCTTTCTGCTCCGAGTATAAAGCAATCTCGTCCATGTAGGTCATACATACTTATTAGAAAAAACTAATCACATAGAACTTATACGATTGAACCCACATCAATAAAAAAATCTTATACAAAATTTATGCAATGTCATCGTTAATCGATTGAAAAAAATATCAGAACATAGAACACGTCACAGGTTCCCGTACTCGATTAACTACATTTTCATACAATGTTACATGAAAATGTTCAAAAGCGAGGAAAATGAATAAATAATCTACTTCTGACTTCTTTTGGTTTAAAAAAATTAAACGAAAATTTAGGTGTAATTGGCCAATGGATTACCACTAAACCCTATTATACCATAAAGAATGTGCTTTTCCAAAAAATTTACGACAACAATCAGAACAGGTTCAACTAATACCTTCGATTCGATGACGAAACTATCCAAATATAAACCAATTGCAGATAAATAAACAATCAACAAATAATGTGTGACTGCCAAGCTGATGATCGAGAAAGACATTCTAAGCCTCTCTTATACAGGACAAAAGGATGTCGAAAAGTCAGTCGGTCTGAAATCGGGGATCTGGACTAGATTCCTAAAGGACTCGCCCCATGAAAATACATAATCTACATTGTACCATAAATAATTTCTTATATACAAGTGTACTATAATATTTTATCTCATATAAAACTTGTATTTAATTTTATTAGTTTTATAAGCTTGGTTTATTAATTATTTATATTATACTTTGTTATAGATTACATTATGCACATATAGGTAATAAAATTACATTACACCACTAATCAAATAAAAAACCCTACATATATTACATAATAATCATTATCCTCAATAAAACACAACAACATAAGTGTACCAAAATAAATGATAACTCACAACTGTAAAGTCACTTAACATTTCATAGTCATGAAATGCAGCTATGGTGAGCATTATCCTGATAGATTTTATCTTAGCCACCGGTGAGAATGTCTCATCATAGTCAGCCCCAGGGTTTGAGTGAAACCCTTCGCAACTAGTCGAACCTTGAAGGTGTGTATCTTTCCATCCATGTCGGTCTTCTTCTTGAAGATCCATTTGCACCCAACTGTCTTTCGACCTGGTACATTATCAACCAAATTCCAAACTTGGTTGTCATACATGGACTTGATCTCGCTGTCCATTGCCTCTTTCCTTTTAGCAGCCTCAGGGCCTACCACTGCTTCCTTGTAGTTAGCTGGCTCATCCAAATTTACTAGTGTCCTATCACTGAGAAACGTGTCACCATCCATAGTTATATGGAAACCATAAAACTCGGGCGGCATACTAATCTACCGGAACGTCTAAGAGGTGATGAGTTGTCTATCGGTTCAACAGGAACTTCTTCCTCTGGTTGAGGTGCTAGTATCTTCTAAGGTTCCTCATTGGTTGACTCCTGAATTTCTTCAAGATCAATGGTACTCCCACTGTCCTCTTTGAATATGAGCTCTCTCTCACAAAAGACTCCTCGTCGTGCTACAAAGACCACGTCCTCGCTCGATCTATAGAAAAAATATCCAAAAGACTGTTTTGGGTAACCAATGAAAATACATCTCTCACTTCTAGCTGCTAGTTTGTCGAGAGTCTCTCGTCTTACGAAAGCTTCACAACCCCAGACTTTGATATGTGCCAACGAGGGAACTTTCCATATCCACATCTGGTGAGGTGTTTTGGCAACCTTCTTAGTAGGGACAAGCTTGAGGATATGGGCGGCTGTCTTTAAGGCATACCCCTAGAAGTGAATAGGAAGAGAAGCTCGACTCATCATGGAACGGACCATGTCTAACAAGGTCCGGTTACATCTCTCAGCCACACCATTCAATTGTGGTGTCCTAGGAGGAGTCAACTGTGAAACTATTCCACATTCCTTAAGATAGTCGTGGAACTCGATACTAAGATACTCACTGCCTTTATCGGATCTAGGCATCTTTATCTTCATGCCTAATTGATTCTCGACTTCATTCTTAAACTCTTTGAACTTTTCCAAGGTTTCTGACTTATGTTTGATTAAGTAGATGTAGCCATATCTGCTATAATCATCCGTAAAAGTCACATAGAATCGATTAGCATCCCTTGTGGATAATCTCAAGGGTCCACACACATCAGTGTGTATGAGATCCAACATACCTTCACCTCTTTCACAAGATCCCGTGAAAGGTGATTTTTTCATCTTTCCCAAAAGACAAGATTCGCATACATCATTCGACCTAAGGTCGAATGTGTAACGACCCAAAAATATCGAATTTATATTCGAGAAAATACGTAAGGAAAATACCAAAAATATTTTTGAAAGTTTTAAAATAATTTACTTAGAAATGTGGTAAAATACCAAAAGTTTGGAAAAAGATGGTGAGAAAGGGCAAAATGGTCATTTGACATCCAAATGACTTTTAAGTAAGGAAAATATGATTTTTCGAGCTAAAGTGTAATGAAATAAAATTTTGACACCAAATAATCGTGAGAAGTATTTGAAAGCTAATTTTATTAAAAGAGGGTAATTTGGTCATTTGACCATAAAAGGGTAAATTGGTCATTTGCCCATGTATAAGATTTAGTATGAAAGTATATTTTGGTTTTGGACCAAAAATGTAAGAAACTAAGTTATATGAAATAAAAATTGATTTTTAGTGGCCAAAGTGCAAAAGATGAAAGCTAGGGACCTAAGTGTAATTATTTTATAAAAAAAATAAACAAAAATGAGAGTTATCTCTCATTCTCCAGAAAATCTATGGAGAATTCTAGAGAGAACGAGAGAGGAAACGGGAAGGAGAAGAAGCTTTGATCAACTTGCAAGAAATTGAAGATATCACTTGGAAATTGTGATTTCCAAGCTTCAAGAGGTAAGGTTTCTTTGTTTTAAGTTAAAATCTTGAACGAGAGTTGAACCTTAACTTCTAATTTTCAAGAGATTATAGTTCCAACGAACCCATCTTGCTCAAAATCATCCATTTAACATGTTCTAGTAGTTGAATATGTTAAAAACCAAGAAATGGTGATTTTTGCTCAAGAACCCTAAGTCACGGGTTTGAAAATTCAGATGGTTTTGATTAATCTAATGTGTTAGAAAAGGTGAAAGAAACATGTAATAGTCATTAATTCAAAGGAATTGAAGTTTAGATGCCAAGAAATGATGAAATGGGTTTTTAGCTCAAGAACCCTAGAAATGGGTTAATGAGTTGAAACTGATTTCATATAGTTCTAATAGTTTTGTTAAGTCAAATATGACATAAAAGAAGTAAGAAATCAGTTCTTAAGCTTGAAAATTCAATACAATGGTTTTTGGAAAAAAATGGTGATTTTGGAAGAATTTCCAAATTTATAAAGATGATTTGATGATTTTGAAGCTTAAAATTTAGTACAAGTTGGTATTTAGGGCCTGGAAATGACCCTAAACCAATTAAGTCAAGTATTAAGAACATATCTTAAAATCATCAAAGTATGTTGCTATTGTTGAAAAATTGAAATTTTGTTCAAAAGCTTTAGAAATCAATTTTACTTGATCAAATTAATTCTAAGAGGTTTTAATGAGTTCCATATATGGTAGTTGTTAAAATAAAGCAGTAGAAGTGATTTATTTCGAACAAATTCGGTTTTTGAATCAAAATTGCAAAAACGGGAATGTTTGGAAAAAAATGATTTAAATCTATGATTTCAATGGTTTAGAAACTGAAAAAAATGAATGGTTTTGCTTTTGGAACAAACCTTATTGATTAAGACGTGAATTAAGGGCTTAATAAGGGAAAATGGAAATTTGTAGCATAAAAATGGGAAATTTTGGGCTGCTGTTCAGCTGGCGCGGTGCGCCCCTTACCTGGGCGCGGTGCGCCTAGCGGCAGAGTAAAAATGCAGTTTAGTCTCAATGTTCTCTGCCAAGTGATTTTAGTTTTTGAGATTTTCTTCAATACTTGTCCGTTTGACCTCAAATTTTAAACATAGGTCTAATATGTTATGAAACTTCATGAAAAATTGTCGGAATCGAAATATGACCCCCCGAGGGTACTGTAGCAAAATACGTATAAAATACAACTTAACTAAAGTTGGTCATTTAAAAGTTATAGACTTGTTATGACCCAAGATAGTATTATAAGGACTCTAATGAGTTATAGAATCAGTTAGCATTAATGTTAATGTATAACATGTTAAATATAGGTCCATGCCAAGTGACTAATGGATCAAAAGAGTATAAATACAAGGAACGTGTAGTCAATCTTCTAGCAATACATGAGGTGATTACATGCAGTATTTTTACCCATTCTGGGGTACATGGCAAGTAAGTATTTTCAAGATTTCTTATAAAATTTCTATATGTGAAATTATATGCAAGAGTATTATCTCTAACTCGTTTGTGAAAGTATAATATTATATTTGAAGTTATGTTTTGGTCTATGAACCAAATATGTGGAAGTATATGTTAATACAAGTTATACATGTTTGAAAGTATAGATAGGCATATAGCCATAAAATGTTTAAGAAGTATGTTTTGGTTACAAACCTTATATGTTTTCAAGTATGAAAGGGCATATAGCCACAATATGTTTGGAAAGTTATGTATTTGGCATCTAGCCATAAAGACATAGAATGATGTAGTTTGGCATTTAGCCACAAGTTATATGTTTATGACAAATGGTCAAGCTAGCAGCAAGTTTTTTTTGTATGACTGGTAATTGTAGCAAGCAGCGTTAGTAAGGGAACTATGTTCCAACCTACCCGGGTTAGGTAAGGGGTCTACTGGGGACAAGCCCCATCGCGAAGTAGATCGCTGACGTGCACGCAGAGGTCGTAATGCGGTCAAAAATAAGAGATAACCTAACATTCACTAGTATAGTGGAGTTAGGGTCGATCCACAGGAGCTACGTGGTTAGCCTAGATGAGAGATTACCAACTAATAGTGTCACAGCTCTAGTCGGAGGAACTAATTTCTATCTTTCTACCTTGAAACAATATTCAAACACCTAAGCCAAGCTTAGCTATGTCCAAATGACCTAGTTACTTTCTGAACTCAGAAGTGCATCTCTGAATCAGAAGCAATTGAACGCATTCAAACTAGCAAAACCAAGCATAGCATAAACTAGCTAATAACTAGAGTTCTATGACACAGTTAATAGCCAACGTTTAATGCCTAACCTAACCAAGTTAGCTACTGTTTTCAGCAAAGGGAAACAGTCCCAACCAAGTCACAAACAAAATCCACACACAAACAATCAACCAAAACACAGACTAACATCCAAAATACCGAAAAATCAATATTTAATGTAACCGAATGATTTCATTCACTCAAACCAATATCCAACATCAAATCAGTAACCAAACACTACTAAAAACAGAACCCTAAGTTGAAGATCAATGGTTGTCACACCCAAAGATTCAACTCAAAGCTTACAAACGTTTAACTAAAATGAAATAAAATCTAAAACATTAAAATACCAAATGATAGCTTCTGAAATGGAATCCTCGAGTCAAAGAGCTTCTATGTCGATGTTTACACCCGGTCTTTTCTAGGGTTTTCGGCTGGAAATGCCTCTATTTATAGTTGCAAATTTCCCGTGACCGCGCCGCGCATAAGTGAAATCCGCGGCGCGCGTACTTATCCGTTCCCCGTTTTTTCGTCATTCAAATGTGTTCCACCGCCTTACGCCCACGTCGCGCAGAAGATAAATCCGCGGCGCGCGTACGTCTTCTCTTGATTTTTCATTCTTTCCATACTTTTTTTTCCTTTTGTACACTTTTAGTCCCTGTTTCTGTTCTTTTTCTCCAGACAAGTCCTGGCACGAAAAGTGAGAATACCCATGCATATTTGATATAATTTTACCAAGAACAGGGCTCAACAACGCCTAAAATACTTGATATCACTAGGCGTTGTCAAACACCCCACACTTGTGCCTTTCTTGTCCCCAAGCAAGAGAGTTTTTAACAAATTGTAATAGAGAATCGAACAATTTTTGACTGTGTTTAGTTTCAAAGTTTATTGCTCTTTGAGTTAGAATGGAATAGTTCGTGAAAACATAATTGAGTTGTTCTTTGGAATTCATGGCTTTCTAAAGAACCCTTGATTACGAACTTTCTGTCCACAATGAAGTGTACTTACTCGTTCAGATTCTAAAGGCCATTAAGGAATTGTCCATGACTTTCGATGTTGTCCGTGTAGCGAGCTTTCAGAAATACCATCCCAGACCAGACGATCTTAGGTGGTAAGGTGCATAAGGCCCACCCATTATAGACCTACCGGCTCGAACAACAAAGGCCACTGACTGACTTTTCCTTCCTAAATTCCAATCCTAAAACGGCTCAATCTTCTAAACTCGTAGAACTCAACTTATTTGACTAACTAATAGTATGATCACAAATAAATAGTATTTCTTGAAAAATACTAATGCTATCACAATCACAAACCATTCATTTCAAAATTGCAATTCATTAAAAAATTTGAAAAAAATATTGCTAAAAATTGAAAAATTGATCATTTCTGCAAAAATTTCAAAAATATCTCTTTCGACCGTCCACACCCCACACTTAAAACCGTACAACGTCCCCGTTGTACAAAAATTATTTCAAAGCAAGGGAGAAAGAGTTACCCCTTTTTGGACGATGCACTGCTTGGTGCTCAATATCACAGGTATAATGCGTACAAAAAGATCCCCGATTCATATGCTGGAGTTGTAGCGCTACAGTAGGACACACCGGTGGTCAAGACAAGTGGAGGGGGCACGGTGACCCCACACTTGTCTGAGACAACTCCCTCTCAATTCGGTATATCATGCATCACTTAACAAATAAATTAAAACACACATGACAGAAAAAAAATAATATACAGATAGATGTGTCATAAGTTTATACATATATCCCAAAAAATAAAAAGAAAGAAAGAAAAAGAAAAGAAACATCAATCACTACCCGGTGGCCTGGAGGGTCCAACCTCGTGATCGTGGGACCTGGCTGGGAATGGTTGGGGGTGTCTGCCCTGGGTTGATGCGATCTGTATAAGTACCTCCCCGATCCACTCGAGCTGGTCCTGGGTCCTTAAGAGCTGGTCCTCGATCCTCGTGACTCTGGCCTCCAGCCGGCGGAGGGCTGGTGGGTCTTCCTGCTGTGGCTGCGGCTGTGCCGGCTCTGGTGCTGCTGGCTCCTGTCTCCGGCGTCTCCTGCCGGGCTGGGCGTATGCGGGCTGAGGTGCCTGAGGAGGCTCGGTCGGTGCCCGTATATACTGCCCCGGGCGCTGCAGCTCAATGAGCCGCATCCTCTCCAAAGTGCGTGATGTAGTGCGCGATGGAGGCAGAGCGGTCAAGGAAGCTGCCACGGGGGCAGTGAGAATACCATATGAACGGGCCAGGCGGGTAATGAAGTACCCCCTGGCTAGTGGGCTGCTGGAGGAGGCGCCGGTCGCGTGGGTGGAGAGAGCCATCGCAAGGGCGTAGGGGAGATGGAGGAATCGGGACGGGTCGAGGAGGATCCACAAATACGTCATGTCGTCGCCCGACACCTTCTCGCCCCCCTCCCGATGCATGATGGAGGTGGAGACGATCCGGTGCATGAGACGGTGAAGTGGGTCGCGGAGGTGACTCTCCCTCGAAGTCCCTGCCTCGTACATCACATTGGACAGCGGTGTCCAAACCTCCATGTTGGGAGGGCGCTCCGGCTCCCCCTGAATGCACGACCCGAAGAATCGGGTGAAATAGCGATGCTGGAGGTCCTGCTCAGTATAGATACCTGTGCGCCTCCCAAACTCCCGGAGGTTGCACTCCCTGTGCACACCTCCCAAACGAAAACGCACCGGTCTGGAGCGTGGGTCCCCCGCTCGTGGTGCGAACTGGATAGTGGAGATGAACTCCAGTAGCAACTCCGTGTAGACCACATCCTCGTCCGTGGCCATAATCCTGTCCCAACCACGGCAGGTGAACGATGCCTCCTCGTGGGTCCAGGTGCGGTGCAGAAACGGCTCGATCGCATCCCAAAGCCCTGCATCCCTCAGGATATCCCGGTCGATAACTGTCGCCTCAAGGACCCGGCGACGAATCAATGCATCCCTCCGCGAGATATACTCCACTGAACTGTCAAGTCCCGCGGGAAACTGGAGGAAGGCGTGGTCCAATCTGAACATCATCTGCAAAAGAAAATATAGCCACAAAACAAAAAAAATTTTGCAAAATCAGTCCCTTTTCTTCCCCACCGCACCGCGGCGCGGCCCAAGAGCAATGGCGCGGCGCGGCGTACGTCTGTTTTGAAAACCCGGGATCAAATCCCCATTTTAACCTGCTATATCTCATTTTAATCATACCACAAGGTAGCCTAAGTGCCGACTAGCTCATCTAGGGTGTCCATTTGGCAAAATAAACACCCGATGGGCTAGCATTAGTGATTCTAAGTTTTTGAACTTTTTGGAATAAAACCCTAAAATTAACTACCTAATAACTAGTTTAAACAGCTGATAGATAGTTAAAAGAGCGTACCTTGGTAGTAGAAACACAATAAGCAAGAAAAAATGCAAGAAATTTTTGATCACCAGAGCTCCGAGTCGTGTGATTTGAGTTGTGAGCCGCGGCTCACCGTATAAGGGCAAAAACCGTCTGATCGTTTCCTGCGGCGCGCATTTCTCGTTTCCGCGACGCGCGTGTCGCCAAATCAACCCCTGCGCATCGGGTTGAGTTTCGAACCCGCGTCGCGCAATTCAAAAATCCGCGGCGTGGTCTTGAAGATTTCAAAACTTTTCACACGACCCCACACTTGCTTCAGACCACTAATACCTGCAAAATATTGATGTATTTTTTTTTTTTAAATTAATCCTAAGAAATATAAACCTGCTTATGACACGATGGGTTGCCTCCCAACAAGCGCTAAGTTTAACGTCTTCAGCCAGACGTGACACTTCTACAGCTACGGTGGATCGTATGCCTTCTTCCTTCGCTGATTTTCAGTTACCACCGTCCCTTTGTTGCCCACATGCTCCTCAAACTTTCCTGGGTCGAATGGCTTGTCAGTTCTCCTGCTGCTGCACAGTTGTTGTCTTCTAGTTAACTCCCGTAAATGCTTGGAGGTAGCTTTGAACCTCCAAGCTCGGTCCTTTCTTCTGCATCTCTTCAAGGTCAAAGGCTTGACATGAAGCGCGCCCAGTGCTGCTCCCAGTAGTTGTGCTGTGCCTCGTTTGTTGCTCTCATATTGCGTGTTATTTTCATTTTGCAATTTTGGCTTGCAGTACCAATAAAAATTTTCCAATCGAATGGGATCGGAAGGCAACATATCAGGATGCTTCCATATGTCCTCATCGATGGTATTAATTACATCTAATCTTCCATTCATGAATGGATCATGAGTGGTGATAAAATCATGTTTATTATTGTTTTCAAATTTCAATTCGTCAACATCAACTTCTTGATCATCGTCCAACAGGTGGATGGGAACCAAGAGTGAACGACTTGTTTGATCTGATGATGGTACAAAGTCACCCATCATCAGATCCTTTCCTTCAAATTTCTCAAAATTTTCAAAAATTACAGGGTCAGGGGTAGTATTGTCATCTACACCCCCTTCCCCAAAAATATCGACAACTTCAAAAAATTCGGGAATTGTTGGGTTGGAATCTGTGCTGTCACTTACAGTCCCCTCCACAACATCCTCATCAACCAAATTTTCTGGTGATGGTATGGATTCACCCAACACCAGATCAACATTATCAATACTTTCAAAAACATCAAAAACTTCAAAGGTTGCTGAGTCAGAAGTAGCATTGTCACCTACAACCTCTTCCTCAACAACCGTTTCGACCATCTCAGTGGTCTCTTGACTTTCCCAAGGTGTATGCCCTTCCATCACATATTCAGGTGATGCAAGTTCACACACATTATCATTGGTATAAAAATCACTCACCTTCGGTTCTGGCGAAGGTGGTGAAAATTTCCAACTTTCCTCTAACCTATCTAAAGAAGCTTGCACTTTTTCAAGAGCTTCAGCCTGGTCCTTCTGCTCATGGTAGTTGTTATACATGAATACCCAAAGTTGGGCCCAAGTTACAGAATTCTCAAGATGAGATGACTCCTCGGTCCGCCATCCATTGTCATCGAATGATCCATTGTAGCAACCATCCTCGTAATAGGTGTCGGCCGGATTTTCATAATCTTCATAATATTGATCCGAGTACATGTAATCACCCATTATAAGGATGTACACATACCAAAATTCAGCAAACTAAAATCAAACATCAAAAATCAGAAACTAAGTCCTACAACTCACCTAACCTAAGCGCACAGCTCCCCGGCAACGGCGCCAAAATTTGACGTGCACGCAGAGGTCGTCATGCGGTCAAAAATAAGAGATAACCTAACATTCACTAGTATAGTGGAGTCAGGGTCGATCCACAGGAGCTACGTGGTTAGCCTAGATGAGAGATTACCAACTAATAGTGTCACAGCTATAGTCGGAGGAACTAATTTCTATCTTTCTACCTTGAAACAATATTCAAACACCTAAGCCAAGCTTAGCTATGTCCAAATGACCTAGTTACTTTCTGAACTCAGAAGTGCATCTCTGAATCAGAAGCAATTGAAGGCATTCAAACTAGCAAAACCAAGCATAGCATAAACTAGCTAATAACTAGAGTTCTATGAGACAGTTAATAGCCAACGTTTAATGCCTAACCTAACCAAGTTAGCTACTGTTTTCAGCAAAGGGAAACAGTCCCAACCAAGTCACAAACAAAATCCACACACAAACAAACAACCAAAACACAGACTAACATCCAAAATACCGAAAAATCAATATTTAATGTAACCGAATGATTTCATTCACTCAAACCAATATCCAACATCAAATCAGTAACCAAACACTACTAAAAACAGAACCCTAAGTTGAAGATCAATGGTTGTCACACCCAAAGATTCAACTCAAAGCTTACAAACGTTTAACTAAAATGAAATAAAATCTAAAACATGAAAATACCAAATGATAGCTTCTGAAATGGAATCCTCGAGTCAAAGAGCTTCTAGGTCGATGTTTACACCCGGTCTTTTCTAGGGTTTTCGGCTGGAAATGCCTCTATTTATAGTTGCAAATTTCCCGTGACCGCGCCGCGCATAAGTGAAATCCGCGGCGCGCGTACTTATTCGTTCCCCGTTTTTTCGTCATTCAAATGTGTTCCACCGCCTTACGCCCGCGTCGCGCAGAAGATAAATCCGCGGCGCGCGTACGTCTTCTCTTGATTTTTCATTCTTTCCATACTTTTTTTCCTTTTGTACACTTTTAGTCCCTGTTTCTGTTCTTTTTCTCCAGACAAGTCCTGGCACGAAAAGTGAGAATACCCATGCATATTTGATATAATTTTACCAAGAACAGCGCTCAACAACGCCTAAAATACTTGATATCACTAGGCGTTGTCAATCGCCTCAGCACTTCTATGGTGAGGATTGATCCATTCTTTCTAGCCATAGAGACTTGGGGTATCACTTATAGTGATTAAAGCCCTAAGTATAAAAATCCAGCAAGCTTATAAAACCAGTCAAAGAAAGTAAGAAAGACGTTATTTTTGTAAAGTAAATCATAAAATGTCTTTATGAGAAGTAAAGAGTTATGGTATATTGTTATTATAAAGTTTTGAAAGAAGATAATTATGCAAGGTATGATATGTAATGATTTTGAAAAGAATAAAGAACTATGGTATGTTAGTATTTTAAAACTTTGAAAGATGTTTATGTCATAAGTTTTATACAAAGATTGGAAAAGAAGTTAAAAGTTTGAGTCTAAAACTCATGTAACTCACGAGACAATTTTTGTCTTACGTATTCTATGTTTTGCCATGTATTCCAGGTCAATATAAGTTGCTATCAATGGGATGAAGTTTAGCTGGAGTGGAGCTTAAGTTAGCTCCTATATTGGACTCAAGGTTAAATCCTTTCTTGCTTACTATGGTTAGCTTGATATGAATTTGTACACCCACTGTTTTAATCATCAAAAATATCGGTTTTTGATAAACCGTATTTTTGTAATCATGTATTTATACGAAAAACCATAGTATTTGCAAACAGTAGAAATGGGGTGTCACAAGATTCCAACACTCCATCCTTTTAGAGTTAGGCGATGCATTTCTTATTGATGTGTCCAAGACGACAATGCCACAAGCAAGCCTTTTCTATACCATTAGAGGAATCAATTTGAAATACATTATTTCCTAAATTGTCTACACATGTTACTATTTCATACACACCATTACAAGGTAAAACTTCAAAAATAAAAGCACTATTTTTATAAGCAGTGTTAGATCCATTCAAATTATCAAAAAAATATCTATAACCTTGTTTGAACAATGCATGAAAAGAAATAATATTCCAAGCCATTTCTGGCGAGTAACAACAATTCAATAAGTCTAAACTAACATCACTACTAAGCACTAGACTATAAACTCCAATCTTGGTAACAGGTGACAATCGCCTATTTCCCATTTCATCCTTCCATGCTCCACCTCCTCACTTTTGTTTAGGCCCTACAAATCAGAACAAATATGAAAACCACATCCTGTATCAAGGACCCAAGAATGAGAAGATGATGAGTTATTAGAGATAGTTTATATACCTACTGACGATGGCTTCACCTTGCCATCATTGATGTCCTGCAGGTACTTTGGGCAGCTTCGTTTCCAATGCCCTTTCTCGTTGCAGTAGAAGCAATTAGCCTCTTTGGGGTTCGGGACATGAGGAGTGTCAGAACTGGGCCTGGCCCTTGGGCCATTACTGGATGACCCGACATGTGCCCTGCCCTTCCGGTTCTGCTTAGGATGACCTTTCCTCTTTTTCCCCTTTTCCTGACCAATGGCCATAAGTGGAGCACTGGCAGACGTGGAGGATACACCTTTACCCTTCATTCCGGCCTCAGCGGTCTGCAGCATGTTGTGCAATTCAGCCAAGGTAGTCTGATTGTTGTTCAAATGATAAGCTAAGATAAAATGATCATAACAACTAAGCAAGGAGTTAACTATGTCAATAGCCAGCTCCTCGTCAAAGTGCATGTTTAGCTTCACGAGGCGTTCCACGTATCTTTGCATTCTTTGCACGTGGGTGCAGACGGACTCTCCCTCTTTCAGTTTGCACGCCATGAGGGCTTTGACCATTTCATACTTTTCTTGACGAGCTAGCTTATAGAACTTTTCCATAAGGTCTTTGTTCATCTCGTATGGCCAATAGTCCTCGTAAATCTCTGCAATTTCGGGACCATAGTTGCGACCATGATGCAGGCCACTTTGGTTGCATCGTCGCAATGTTTCTTATGTGAGGCATATTCCTCTGGAGTAGCGGTTTCTTGATCTATCTCGATGAGCTCCCTTTTGAGAACATACTCTCTGTCCTCGAATCTCAGAGCCATCTTGATGTTACACATCCAGTCGTTGTAATTGGTGCCATCCAATGTCACCTTAGAGCACAACGAAAGGATCGAAGAGAAGTTGTTATTGTGGGATGTGGAATGGGGAGCAAAGCATCAGTAGAAGAAGACATCTATAAAAAGAAAATAATTTTAATTAGATACATAATCCTTAATATATTAACCCAAAAAATAAATATTAAGGCTAGGACCCAACTATATAATTCACAACTTAGAAAAGGGATGTCGTAATCTAATTGTAAATTTTATAAAGGTAAGTAAATGACGATTTACCAATTCCACCCCGGAAGATAATCAAATTAAGTGAAATTCCTAGGTCTTTTGAGATTCATTAACCTATTCAATGGCATGTTTAATCTTGGATTATGTTCTTCCATTTGTGACTGGGATGCCGAGGATCACAAATAAGATGTGAATAACCATGCAAATTAGCTTGGTAACCTCAATGTCATTTATCATCTCAATTTAATGTATCGGTAAACCACACGCGTTCCATCAACAATGATAATTTATGAGATACTCATTTCGACTCTTTATTGGTCCCTATTAGCGTGCTGGTAAACCACACACGCTCCACTAACGACTAATAAAGTGTAATGTGCAATTTCATGGGTTAGCATATCTTTCACATTTTCCTAAAGTAACTAGATTTGGGATTTTATTAAAATGGTTCTAGTACTTTCTTTAATAGCATTATACTTTTAATGAGATTAAGTTGTCATATGAAATCCGTTCTGCTAATGACCCTCCACTAATCAAGGAAGCGGTGGGTGAGAGTGGACACCCATTCAACCGTCATTTTATAGGCAGTTTCCTTATACCCCCTCTTACAGATTACCTTCATGGATGAGACATACTAGCGATTTGACTGACCAGTTCTTATATATATAAATATTAACTTTTAATAATATATATAAGATGTATTTTAAACCTTTTAAATATTTTTGGTTTATCTATTTAAATTTTAGAATTAAACATTTTAATTTTAATTTAAATTTAAACCTTAATTGATTTAATGTTTATCTTTTAATTAACAATTAATTAAATAAATTAAATCAGATAGGTATTAACATATTAATCAAATTAATTTAATCTTGTCCATACCCATTAATTTCGAAAAAACAAATAGGGTATAGGGTTATCCATTTATTAATTAATCATAGTTACCAAAAATAGAAAAACCCTAAAATACATATTGAAAATCGAAATTAAGGCCATTAGGGTTTATTTTCAATAAACCCCAATCCAAAGGTTCAACAATTATAGCAAATTCAAAAAGAAAACAAGCCAAAAGCTTTGATACCACTAAAAGGAAATAGGCAAACAAATAAACTTATACTCATAAGTTCACATGCAACCTAAATGATCTATGTTTTCACTATTTGAATATATAACTAGAACCCTATAGGCATTTCGATTTATACTAAAAATATAATACAAGAAATACTAACCTTTGTTGATCTTTTGGAAGCGAGCACCACAAGCGTCGTGCCTCAAATGGTTCACACCCAAAGGTAGCAACAAGAAAAACCAGAAAGAGGAGAGGAGCAGTGGAAAGTGGCGCAGAAATAGGGAGCCAGGAACCCATATTTTTAGTTTCCAAGGGTTAGCAGATAAGCCTTATAGATAAACCTTATTTGAATTCGAACGAGATAAACATTTTATCTTTAATTCAAATCCCTATTTATCTATATATATATTTTTGAAAATCAAGGATAAATATATCTTTATTTTCGCCAACTTATAATGTGCCATAATTGTTCACTACTTGACAACGCCTAGTGATATTACATATTTTAGTCGTTGTTGAGCCCTATTCTTAGTGAAATTATATCATATATATCGTGGTATTCTTACTTTTCGTGCCAGTACTTGTTTGGAAGAAATAATGAAAACAGGGACCAAAAGCGTGCAAATTGGAGGAAGTTTGAAGAGAAGGCAAAATCAGGAAAATACGTACGCGTGCCGAGAAATCAAGAAGGCGCGATGCGGATCTAAGGCGGTGGAACAAATTCAAATGCCGATAAAACGGGAGAAGATTAGTACGCGCGCCGCGGAAACCATAATTGCGCAGCGCGGCTGCGGAAATTTTGCAACTATAAATAGAGGCTTTTTCAGCCAAAAAACTGAGCAAAACCTTGGTGAAAAATCGACCGTGAAGGCTCTTTGACTCCAAAAATTCGCTTCAGCGACTACCTTTTTGGTATTTCGGGTTTTTATGTTTAATTTCTTTTAGCTTAGTAATTAGCATTAGTGGCTAGGGTCTTTGGGAGTGACAACCACTGACCTTGAGCGTTTTAGTTTACTGTTTTTCAGTGTTGGTTACTGTATTGGATCATTGGAATTCGTTTTGGGTTATGATAATCATTTGGTTACAAGTAATTGTGGTTTTTCGGTATTTTATGCTTGATATTGAATAGTGATTATTGTTTGGTGTTTGGATGTTTGCATGACCTTGTTTGGACTGAATTTCTTTGTTGATTTCAGTAGCCAACTAGGGTTAACCTTGTGTGTTGAACTTTAGCTAGTGACTGTTTACTTGGACTTTAGTTATTGGTTTAGTTTATGCCTTGGTTTATGTTTGATTGTTGCCTTTGTTTGCTTCTGAATTAGATATGTACTTCTGATTTCAGTAAGTGACTAGGTTGTTTGGAGTTAGTTTAGGTTTATGTTTGGTTGGAATTGTTTCAGTTCATGTTTTCTGGGATTAGTAGTCAAAAGCTTAGGAACTAAGTCCTCTGACTATAGCGTGACACTATAGTTGGTAATCTGTCACCTGACTTGACCACGTAACTCCTGCGGATCGACCCTGACTTCCACTGTGCTAAGTGAGTGTGTTAGGTTTTTCTTATTTTTGACCGCATGACGACCGCTGCACCTCTGGGTGCTTTTGCAGCAGCGTTTGGCTGAGAAGAGGGCCCTCCTTGACTCATTTTGGGATGTCTGAGGTCTTCAATGAGATTGTTTACCCACTGGTGTAACAATAGGTTTTTGGCACGATGTTGACTGTTAACATCTAAATGTTTAGGGTTTTAAAAACAATGGTTTGATCTTTTTCTTATGATGTAAAAATCTATTACTAACAATATTGATATGAAATAGGGGTTTTATTGCACGCCTAACACAAATAAAAACACAAAAAACATTTAACAAATACCGTATACTTTGCATTAGACGATGATTCAATTACGATGATAACCTTCGATTTCACCATTCAACTTCTAACGATCGGAGTAGGAACAGTTAGATAGAGAGCAATAGTTCGCATATAACACTTCAAATTAGGGTTCTTCCGATAAAACAAAACTTGTGTCTGATATGATAGAGAATCGACAACAAAAAATTACAAATCCACCCTTCTACTTAACCATTTGCTAACTTCGGACTGACCTACACCAACCAAAGAAGGATGCTATAATAAATATTCATTAAAAAGTACATTGCTATTTTAGAAATATGTAAACACTATGTTCCGCTGAAGCTGGTAATCTCAGCGATATCTATAATTGTATAACAATTTTTTTTAATGTTAACCGTATACATGACTAATGAATGTTTATTTACGTGACAAAGGATGTCGTTATGCTAAACAGACCTTATTTGCCTCCTTTCATTCATCACATTTCAAAATCAACCCCTCAATCAAATCTATCTACAGCGTGTCACCTATCCACTTCCTCCTCCAATGCTTTTTAAAAAAAAATTCCAATCAGCACCACGACGTGCTAATCCTCATCGTACGTGATTGATGTTATACTGGATTGATCATCCCTACTCCTCTTACATTCTGACAAGGGATCATCACCATATAATTCCTAGCAGCCCTCACCCACAACATGAACAAACATCAGAAGTGTTCGTAATCGAGGATGTATCTAGTAGTTCCTCAGCCTCATCATTAGAACATTCAACATCATCTGCTGCATCTTGCATGGTTGAAGGTTCCACTTTATCAGATTCAAAAGCTGATGATGTTGAAGCTCAATCCCATCCTGTTCAGATTGAACCTCCTACAATATGAGTCTATAGATTCATTAAAGTGATCAAATGTAAAAATTTACATCATTAAGTAAATTTTGTACATTAGTTAAAGTCATGAAATTTATATTTTCTCAAAGAATATAATGTTATATTGATTCAATAAAAACAACTAAAGCTTAGACTTGACAATTCATTGGAGAACATTTATTAAAATAACCAATTAATCCATAATACATTAACAAAGTTATGAATACTATCAATATATGCAAACATAAATGAAATACGTATTCACTTGACTACACAATACCATCATTTTCCTCATCCGGTCTACACTCACATTCCAAATATCAACTACATATTTCCAGAATTCAACAGTTGGAAATTCAAATCATAATCTGCACATTCCTGCAACTGCAACATACTCCAAAACCATCAAAACACATAATGTATGACAAACCGTATATTCTCATATAAAACAAAAATACCATATGTATAAAATAACAATATACATCCTGTAGGGCTTGCAATCCAAATATATTATCAACAAAAACCAAAAACCTAAGTACAAAATACTTGGGAAAACAAAAGTACCTTATATGCTGTTTACCAAACATTCCATATGTTCACGTGTTGCACCATTATTCATCTAATTTCATAACTGTTTTTATCCTTCAAACTATCCTTTATGTTTACACTAAAATTTCACCATTCACGTCATCATTACTCTGTCATATTTTATTGTTCATGCTCAAATTAATATTTAGTACAAGTGAATTTTCAAGATGGCAATACCTCATCGAGTTTTGTTCTTTGATTTACTGAATATTTTTATCAAAAATTTCTTTCAAGTGAACTATTAGATCTTCTTTATAGTACGGTAAAAAACATTCTATCTCTTTGATTCTCTACTATGATAATCTCTCACAAGTACTGGCTTAAGTATTGAAGTGTACCATAGGGGCCCCGACAAAGATAGGACTAACCAATAATTTTTCATGTGACACCAGCGGCAACATCATAGCAGTTTTCAATCTCGGGTTGCTCAGTAAAGCGAGGCATTTATTATTATATACATTTATGCAAATACAATGAATTTTTGCGTACGATGTTGCTGTCCATGCTGGCAATGCACCAACGCTTTGGTCAACAAAAATAATAATACTAATAGACCTTTAAGAGATCATGGGTACGGCCGTCCCACGCTTGCCTTTGTGGGGTTAACTTTCTAAAGTTTCCGTCCAATGATTTTACAGCCGACGGTTGTTCCCTCCTCTCCTCATTCCACTAATGGCCGCCAATGTGAAAAGAACCTAAATGATCTCATTGCTTAATATTTGTTGCTGGAGGGAGTGGCCTCGCCAAACCCTCGCCAAACTCTCGCTGAAGCCTCGCCAAACTCTCGCCAAAACTCTCGCTGAAGCCTCGCCAAACCACACCGCCACCCTCGCCTTCGCATTCGCCGATGGATTCCTCGCCAATATATCGACAAACTCGCCAAACCAGCTGTTTAGCGAGGGGGATGGCTCGCCGACCACTCCCCCCAGCCTGCATTATCCATCATTCTTTTAAAAAGATACAGTTAACATAATGATCAATTGGCAGACAAGAATACGTATATTTTCTTGGCATTTAAGAATAATCTTTTCAAACAATCAGACATATATATATATATATATATATATATATATATATATATATATATATATATATATATATATATATATATATATATATATATATATATATATATATATATATATATATATATAGGGTTAGGTTCATATGAGACCATTATATTTCGTGAGACCGGGAGACACATTCCTAGCCACACATTTTGGGTGTAAAACAAAAAAAAAATTTAAATACAAAATAAATGAAAAAAATTGAAAAAAATATATTTATTTATTATTTTCGTCATTTTTTTATTCAAAAAAAAAATTAAAAAAGTTACAAAAAATAAAATAAAAAATAAAAAAATTAGCGTTTTTTTATATTCTAGTAGAATATTACACTAGTTTGTGTAATATTCTATTAAAATATGCAACATCCAGCAACATTTTAATAGAATATTTTTTTTTTCATTTTTTTCAGATAGAATAAATAGCGAAAATTAGTATAATTTTTTTTTTTTTTAAAATCTCATTATTTTAGCCTATTTTAATTTTTTTTTATTTTTTGATCTCCAAAATAAGTGGCTAGGATTGCGTCTCCCCGTCTTACAAAATTTACATGGTCTTATTTGAACTTCTACCTATATATATATATATATATATATATATATATATATATATATATATATATATATATATATATATATATATATATATATATATATATATATATATATATATATATATATATATATATATATATATATATATATATATATATATATATATATATATATATATATATAGGGTTAGGATCCGGTAGGAACCGCGATGACTCTTCTCGTCCAATCATTCTCATAAGGGCAATAACGTCAAAACGTCTTCCTTTGACGTGACGCAATCACGTGCGACGCACGTCCACGAAACGAAATACGAACTCGAGTATTTAAGTGGGTTTTTAAGTAGGTTTTTTTTCAACGTGATTTAAGTAGGTTTTTTTTCTCGTTTTTTTTCCTTTTTCGTTTTTTTCGTTTTTCTTTAATTTTTTAATTTTTTAATTTTTATTTATTTATTTTTTAAATTATTTTTTTTCAAATTATTTTTATTTTCGATTATACTCGGTTTTTAAATTTTTATTTTTGTATTTTTTTATTTTTTTTTATTTTTTTAAAATGCTACAGTACTCGATTTTTAATTTTTTTTTTGTTTTTTTTTTCATTTTTTATGTATATTTTTTAATTTTAATTTTAACGTTTTTTTCGTATCTTTAATCTAATCATTTTGGATCATGATATTTTTAATCATAACGTTTTGGATCATGTATTTTTGGATCATAACATTTTGGATCATAGTTTTTTTTGCATCTTGGATCATAATTTTGAATTATTTTGTCGTTATATGTTTTTTTAACTCGTTTTGGATTATAACGACTTTTAGATCTTGAATTATAACGAATATTGCATCGTTGATCATAAGTTTTGAATCATAAAACATATTTTGGTTTTAATATTTTTGGATCATATGAATTTTTTTGCTATTTTGATTTGTTTTTTTACTTAAAATAAAAAAATGAACACGAAAATAACCATTTTTTTTAATTTTTTTTTTTGCAAACTTACTAATATAATATATACAATTATCCATTAAATTTTCATAATTTTGGGATTTTTTTTAATTTTTGATTTTTTATAATAATAAAAAATAAAAATAATTTTTTTTTCAAATTTTCATGATTGTGCTTGTTTTGTAGAGAATTAAATTTCAAGAACTTTGGTTTTATTAGAATTTTTTTTAAAAAAGAAAAAAAAAAGTTATGGCCCAAAAAACTAAGCGGAGGGAATAAACAAAACCCAGCAAACCATGTAGCGACAAGTGTCGCAATCTGGTGGGGGGTCTCGTAGCAATTACCATATTACCCCTATTAATTTGTATTATCCACCCAATAGTTTTGATTTTTATACAAGTAGCCCCCCAAGCTTTTAAGATGTGACATGTTAATCACATTGAATCTTATACACCCATTTTTCATGATTAAAGGTCCAGATTTGTCCTTACGGTTTTTACCGGATTTTGGGTTCCTACACGATCTTCCTTATATATATATATATATATATATATATATATATATATATATATATATATATATATATATATATATATATATATATATATATATATATATATATATATATATATATATATATATATGGTCCGGATCCGGTGAGGACTTCAATTTGGGTGAGGACTGCGAGGACAATTCTCATCCACTCATTCCCTTAAGGGCAATAACGTCAAACGTAATTATTGGATTTGACGTAATCCCCTGCGGCGCTCGTCCATAGAACGTAATATGGACTCGAGGATATAATCACATGTTACTTACGTCCGTACAACATAATTTAGCCGGGTTTTTTATTTTTATTTCGTTTTTTATTTTTTTAAATATTATTTTTCGTTTTTTTTCAGTTTTTTTTTCTTTTTCGTTTTTTTTCAAGTTTTTTTTTCTTTTTTCGTTTTTTCCATTTTTTTTTATTTTTTTACGTTTGTCGTTTAAAAATCGTTTTGCATCATATCTCGTTTTGCATCATAACTCGTTTTGGATCTTGGATCATAACTAATTTTGAATCTTGGATCATAAGTTTTGGATCATAAAACATATTTTGGTTTTAATATTTTTGGATCATGTATATTTTTTTTGCTATTTTGATAAGTTTTGATTCATAAAATAATTAGTTTATAACAGTTTGAATCATTAAGCATATTTTGGTTCTTCATATTTTTGGATCATGTATGTTTTTTTTGCTATTTTGATGGGCTTTTGACTTAAAAATATAAAAATGAACATTTAAAAACATTTTTTTCAAAAAATTCTTTTTGCAAACTTACTAATATAATGTCTACAATGTCCCCTTAAATTTTCATAATTTTTGGAGAATTTTTTTATTTTTTTGATTTTTTATAAAAATTCAAAATAAAAAATATTTTTTTTCAAATTTTCATGATGGTGCTTGTTTTGTAGAGAATTAAATTTTAAGAACTTTGGTTTTTTCAGAATTTTTTTTTACAAAGAAAAAAAAAAGTTATGACCCAAAAACTAAGTTGGTGGAATAAAAAAAACTCAGCAAACGAGATTGTGACAAGTGTCGCAATGGGGGTGGGGTACTCGATCAGATTACTATATTACCTTCTTAATTTGTATTACCCACCCACTAGTTTTAATTTTTAGACAACTAGCCCCCCAAGCTTTTAAGATGTGTCAATTTTTTACAATGAATCTTAGCCACCCATTTTTCAAGATTAGAGGTCCAGATTTGTCCTCACAGTCCTCACCGAAATTGGAGTCCACACCCGATTCTGATTATATATATATATATATATATATATATATATATATATATATATATATATATATATATATATATATATATATATATATATATATATATATATATATATATATATATATATATATATATATATATATATATATATATATATATATATATATATATATATATATATATATATATATATATATATATGGTCCCGTTCCAGTGAGGACTCTTTTTTCGGTAAGGACTCATAAGGACACCTTAAAAAAATTGAAAAAAATATAAAAAAATACAAATCATAAAATCGAGAATACTACTATATCATTATAAAAAAAATTTGGAAAAAAAAATTTGGATCATTGAAAAACAGTAATTATCAAAAAAAAAATTTATTTTGTGGATCATTGTTTCATTATAAAAAAATAATGATCCAAAAGTTTTTTTTTTTCGAATTTTTTTTCCAATATAGTACTATGATCCATTTATTATTTATTTTTTTTGTTTATTTTTTTAAATTTTTTTAAGGTGTCCTCACGAGTCCTCACTTTAAGAAGAGTCCTCACCCGATCGTTTATATATATATATATATATATATATATATATATATATATATATATATATATATATATATATATATATATATATATATATATATATATATATATATATATATATATATATATATATATATATATATATATATATATATATATATATATATATATATATATATATCAGTGTTGCAGAAATCAGCCTCGGCGGCCGATTAGTCGCCGATTAGACGCTTGGCGGCCTCGAGCCGATGACGTTTAACGCTAGTCGGATGTATTAATCGGTCATGGTCAATATCGGTCAACGGCGGTCTTGGCGGGTCTAGTTGGCCTAGTCGGTCAACGACGGTCAACCCTCTAAAAAAGTTTTAAGCGGCTAAAACTTGGAACAAACAAAAGGGCTCCAAAATTTGAGTACGCAATTTCAGCCCTAAATTTTTCGTCATTGGCTTTCTTCCCTCTTCTCTCTCTCGATCGAACAATCAGATCCATTCTTCTTCCCCGGCGTCGTCTCCGGCCGTCGTCGACACAGACGTCGCACCTCCGGCTGAAAGCAGTCTTCTCTCTCGATCGATTTTCAGCCTCCGGCATTGATAAATATGTACTGATTTTCAAGTTCTTGAAGCTCAATAAAAATTAAAACTTTGATCAAAACTGTAATAAAAAGAAGAAATTTGTAACCTATTATACATGATAGCACATCACGATGATCAATTCAGAATAAACATTTACGGTTAGTTACCTCCTGATGTAATAGTTTTATAAATTGGAATTTTATAAACTTGTGAAAAACTTTCTTCAAAGTTGTAATAAATATGATTAACTGTATATAATTACAAAAGTTTGTTACTTTTACAAATTACAGGTTCATGGTGAAATCGTTGGAAACAGAAAAACGCCTGTAATTACAGGTTCATGGTAGGTCTAACTGCATCGAGGACTAACTGCATCGAGTTCCTGAATTTTTTAATACATTACTTTTTGGAGATTTAGAGATGCAAAGACAAGTCGTGACTATTGAGTTGCTAAAGTACAAGCAAAAAGTTTATAGATTTGGTGTGACACTTGCACATAGTTCTTGTAAGGTGAATGATGCCGACTTTGATCCGGGTAATGTTTTTTACTTTTATTTATTTATTTTATAAAATAATAAATTTTTATATCTATCTATTTAATAATGTGTTTTTGTTTCAAAATTATAGCAAGTTGGTGGGGAACATTTGGTGGCTCAACTCCTCGTTTGACAAATATTGCAATAAGGATTCTTTCTTTAACTTGTAGTTCATCGGGTTGTGAAAGGAATTGGAGCACGTTTGAAGCGGTTAGTTATAAAGATATAAACTTTATATACAAGCACGTTTTAAACCCTTTGTTGTTTGTACTTTTGTAGATACATACAAAGAAAATAAATAGATTGGAGACAAGTAGATTGAACAATCTTGTTTATGTTCAATTCAATGCTAATTTAATGGAAAAAACAAAAAGAGAAAAGATAGGACTTTCGAAGTGCTTTTAGCAAATGATTCTCACACGGCTCAAGAATGGATTGTTGATTGCGATGACCATGATGTAGATCAAGTTGACCCCGAATCAGTTATGGAAGCGGTTGATGAAGCTCTCGGAACCGATGATAATCAAGCACCTCGAAAAAGTTCAAGAACGAGAGAACTTTTTGATGAAGATTTCGAGTCCGAGGATGAGGAACAAGTGTTTGAAGAATGTGAATATGAGTCGGATGGAGTTCAAATAATGGAAGAAGTAGGAGAAGATTAGACAAAGATGGACGCTTAAATATATGAAAATGTGTTTGTTTTTTGGGTTTATTAAACTTGTTGTGGACTTGTGCTATGATGGTTCATGACTTATGGTTTTGGCTAATTACTTATTATATTAGGAATTTAGGATATATGTCTATATATTAGGATTATTATAATTGTATATATTAATAATTTAGGGTCTCCGATTAATCCCCGATTAATCCCCGCCAACCCCGATTAATCCCTTAACCCCCGGCAACCGCCGAGCTACCGTCGAGCGTCTTTTACAACCTTGATATATATATATATATATATATATATATATATATATATATATATATATATATATATATATATATATATATATGGGTGGGTTCAACATAGAACCATTTTTATGCATAGAACCATAGAACCATCTCATTGACCGTTAGATCAAATTAGGATGATAAGGGTATGATGGGTAAATTACACTTATATGTTCATTGATGAACATATACCTATTTTCATTGATGAACATTGTCTTCAAAATCCCAGAATTTGTTCATAAATGAACATTCATAACATTGATTAAATATATGAACATATAAAGATGTTCATAAATGAACATTCATCAAACCTAATTAATATCTATCAAAAATATCTAAAACTTACCAAAAAATATCATAGAAGAACACATGTTCAGTGATGAACATCAATAAATATTTAAACAAAAACACATGTGTTCATAAATGAACATATGTTCAGCCATGAACATAATCTTTAAAATTTCAGAAATTTGTCACTTTCATCAGATTTCTTTGGCTCTGAATCTTTGCTTCATGATCACGATGTATGTCCTAGATCTCTTGTACACGTATTTCTTCATGATTGAAAAACCTGTTAATAACAACAATGTTTAGTAATGAACATTTAAGACAAATTGCGATTGAAAATGTTTGTATGTTAGAAACAGAGCCAAATGTATGTTCATTCATGAACATGTGTTCATAAATGAACATATATTTAACAATTACGAGAAGTATTATAGCAACAATTAAGATTATATTCATGAATGTTCATTAATGAACATGGGGATGTTCATTACTGAACATTCGTTGGAGAAACAACGCCAAACATATAATTAGAAACAGAGCCAAATGTATGTTCATTTATAAACGTGTGTTCATAGATGAACATATATTCAACAATTACCAGAAGTATTACAGCAACAACTAATGTTATATTCATGAATGTTTATTACTAAACATGGGATGTTCATTACTGAACATTCATTGGAGAAACAAACCTGTTCATTAATTAAGACACAGAAATCAGAATAATTGCTTGATATCGCTCATCAAAACACCTCCTGGACCATGGAACATTGTTTTGAAGACCCGTTGATATGGTCTTCAACCCATTAGGAGTACCTTCCATAATGTTTTGATTTGTAGTTTCCTGAAACTGTATTATATGTGATTGCAGATCCTAGTATTCTTATGAAAAAAAGTTCTAGATTGAGTTTTCTAGTGAGGATTCGTCCGATCCTATCAATCAAAAACTTAATTGTAAAAAATCCTCATTCTATAATCATATAACGCATAAAAATTAGATCCATCAGATCTGGATCTTCTACCTATCTAGCTCCAAAAATTAGATCTGGATAACAAACCAGAATTCACAATTTAATATACTAGGTTGTATTTTCATCGAACTCTTGGAAGGAAAAATAAAAGTGAAAATTGTCATCGTTAGATAGAAGCAAAATACTTACTAGTAGCAGACATCGATTGAGGCTATCAGAATGACTCGAAATCAAACGATTACAGGCATCGATTGAACCAGTAATGACTAGCGATTTCAGGAACGGGATTCGATTCAATGACTTTTTACAACATTGAACTGAGAATCGCAGCAAATTGTGTTTCTACTTGTTCGATTCGAGAATGATTGCAGACATCGAACAGATAATCGCAAACTGAATCGCAAATTGTGTTGCTACTTGTTCGATTTGAGAATGGTGGCAGACATAGGTTCTGATTAAGGATTGCAGGAATGGGGAAGTTGAAAGAAATTGAATCCCGAACTAAGAATTGCAAACTGAATCCCGAACTCAGAATCGCAAACTGAATAGCAAATTAAATCCCGATTTGCTTCAATCGTAACCTGTAATCGGAGTTGGGAATCAGGTAACAAGATCTGATAGTGTTAGGAAAGGTAAATTCTTATACCAAAGATTTTTGATTATCACTCATGTTATTAAGTTGGAAGCTTAATGAACAAAGAGTTTCTGACTATTTTTCTAATTTCATTTATTTCAATCGGTTCATAAGGTTTTTGGTTTATCATTTTTAAGGGTGTGCTTTTAGTGTTGTATACCCATAGACAGTGTGTGCTTGCTATTTTTATAGGAACTTATTCCAATTGGATTATTTATTCATTTCAAGATGTTGGTACAATATACTCTTAATATACACCTAGAACATGCAATCCCCTGGAATTTTCATGATTTTGAAAATGCCCTACTCTTATTAGTTTTTGTAAATATAATAAATGTAGGAGCTGGGCTAATTTTGCACTCTGGTATTGATTTGGCACACACTAGCTCTCTCTTGACAACAATTACAACCTCTATAAAATGAAGATAGGAAGAAATTTAATAAATGGGGTTTTAAACCTTTGGGTTGGTTTAACAATATTGCATTTGATTGGTCCAAGATTAATTTTTTTAAATTTCATTTAAATTTGTTCATATTAGCAGTATAATAGATTCATGCATGGAAATTGATCATCAAAAACCAGGAGCTGGAGGTTGTTTGTGTTGTCCGCTTTCTTGGTGACTGTAACGAATAAGAAACGAGATGGGTGCTCTCCTATAATATAACATTGAAGGTTAAGGTAAGTTTCTACAAGTCATGTTTGTCTATCAATTTAACGATCCTGATAGATTCTTGGTTTCTTACAATTGTTTGTTTTTTTAAGCTATCTGGTTCTTCCATTATAATTGGACTAATAGCAAAATAGTTCCATTAAACTATATGTTTCTAATTCTTACAATGTACCCTTTGGTAATTTTTCTTGTGAGTTTGCGTAAAAGTTAAGGGTTGGAGAATGGGGACGACAAAATGGGAAAAGTGGGTTTATTAGGGTTGAACTGGTGACGGCTTCATTGGGGTTTTTGACGAAATTTAGTGATGTCTATAAATTATGGGCTTTTGTGGCGAAGTTTTTGAATCCGGATTTGGTTAAAAGATGGAGGGCTTGAGTCTGTTTTTAAAGATGAAGAATAAAAGGTTATGTTTGTCTTTTTTTTCTTTTTGGGTTCAAAATGTTGATGTAAGTTGTTCATTCTTATGGTTTTTCATTTGCTTCCTGGGTTTTGATTTGTGGAGGTTGATGTCAATGTTATCGTAGAGTTTTTGGGTTTTAATATCAGTTTAGATTTTATGATAAGGTCAAAGTTACAAAATTCGAATGTACGAAAATGCCCCCCATAGCTTTTGGTTATGGTTGTTGATAATTTATTTTGAGAAATCAGAATCTTGGATTTGATTCGTAAAGTTGTGCGACATTTGAACCTGTAACTCTTCTTTATGAATCTTTTGAAAATTATGTTTTGCGTCTTAAATGAATTATCAGAATTGTATGTACCAGGGGTAGTTTGGTTTGCTCGTTCTCCCCTTCTTTACCATTTAAAAACAAATTATCCTCCACAGGTCGTGCTTAGCACGGCCCTAATTTTCGCTATTAGTGGTGTATGTGATGAACAATAGACCACATGAAACGTACATGAACAACACAAAAATTTTGAGTGAAACCCCAGAACATGAAATCCACAAAGGCACAATTATTAATTCGATAATGGAAGAACAAAGAGCATATACGACAGTGATAAAAAATCAAATCCTAATGGCATATATATAGCCTAGCCACAATAATCCAAAAATATTCAAAAACCGTCATACAACACAGAATAGAAAACGTGCTTGAAATAGGAATTGTGAAAGCGCGCATATGTGATATCCGCTAAGAACTAAGAAGGTTGCCTAAAACAGAAAACAACTTGCGATGCATGTTAGGATTTCAAAGCATTTTGCAACAAACACCACCTTAGGACGAAACCGATATTCAACAAAAGAACTTAAAATTGCATACTAACCAAACTTTAACAGAGTTCAAATTTTGTAGTCGGGACCAGCTTGGTCATCATGTCGGCGTGGTTGTCATTGATGTTGATGTTGATAACCTTAATATTGCATTGGGCAATAACATCTTCGATGTAATGTGTAGTATATCAAAATGCTTCGTTTGCTCGTGGAACATAGAATCTGTCTTGAGACATCTAGCACTTTGACTCTCTTAGTAAATCTTAGTGCAAGATAAATCTCTACACAACTCATCGTACAACCACCTAAGCCAAATAACTCATTTACAAGCCTATAACCAACTATTCACATTTGGTTGTAGATAAAGACACTATAAACTAAAGTGTAACATCCTAACTTACAACACTTTCCTAAATAGTAAAAGCATAACCTATGTCGATTTATCAAACTCCAAGCATGCTTTAGATGTACCTTTTAAGATACATGAAAATCTATTTCACGACTTTCAAGTGGTCCTTTTGTGGGTTCGCCATAAAACGCCTTAAAACATTCAAATCACGTGATAAGTTGGGTTCGAAACAAACCTTAGCATACATTAACAATCCATGATACACTTTAGTAAGGAACTTTGGACATCTGATCAATTTCATCATTTGAATAGGGCGGGAGTTGGGAAGATAACTAAAATTGATTCGCCAAGTGGTGTACTTGCTGGTCTGCTATTCATCATGTTTGTCGATTTATTGAGATCTCCATACCAATTAATTTCATGGCATCACCTATGTATTTTATCCTAAATTTACGATTTAGTTAACTTTCCAGTTTAACAATAATAGTCTTTTTTTAGCGACTATGAGTATATCATCAAGAAAAAGTAAAAAATAAAGGGGAGATACTTTGTCAAATTTTGAGGCAAGAACAACTATGAAAGCTTTATTTTCTAAATTACTACCATGAAATTGCCAAACTTCTTATTTTATTTTCAAGGAATTTATTTAAGTCGTAAAGTGATATGTTCAATCGACACATATTATTTTCTTTCCTAAGACTAGCAAATCCTTAAGTTTTTTTTCATTTTCCCCTGATTTGTAACCAACAAAAACATATTTAACTAATCTTGGATTCCATTTATTGTTGAGAATGTGAGCATATGTAATACACCCGAAAGTCTACACTTCGAAAAGTGTATATGTGAACTCAAAAAAACTTCAGTCAAAGTCTTATTCTCCTAAGGAATTGAGCGTGATGTATCAATCGGTCTTCAGTTAGCTCTGGTAAGGCTTTGTTCTTGGTTTCACCACTACCATCTTGTTATGTGGTGCCTAATAAAATTCTTATTTCAAAAAAGAGCTTTCTTTAGCCTAAAAATGACAATGTATGTTTTCCTTGAATAGAATACAATTAGCCTTATTCAATGGTTTGCTTCATCTATTTGACTAAAATGTTTCTTTTGAGTGGTATAAGCAACGACGTAGTAAGATGAAATACCTTCATATTTGCAATAGAATTATAATTCATTGGTAAACAAGAATCAATTTGGAGATCTTCCAATGTTTGTACATAAATGATAAGCATACTCTTCGTCAGAGTGCCTATAATGATATAGACCTTACAAGGGTTCTGAATCTTGTAATTTCATCTATAACAAAGATCTCAAGTACCAAGTGATTAGGAATATATATAATCAATAAGTAATGAACATAAAAGAGAGGATATGTACTTGCAATTGTGATCCCTTATATTCATGTTGTTGCTGCCCGTTGTGATATGATAGAAATGAGGATGAAGTTGCACAACCTGAAGATTGAGTTGACCCATGTTATATATTAAAAAACTAGAAGGAAATGTACAACTTCAAAATTGACCCAATCAATTGAATGGAAGTACGGCCAAAGTATGTAATGCCAAACCATACTAACACCTCCTAAGCTCCAAAAGCATGTATAATTTATTTTCGTTTTAATGATATTCATATAATGTTTCATTTTCCATGTATTAATAGGTGTCTATGTGCCGATTGGGAGACCTAAAAAGAAAAGGAAGAGAGGTGAGGATGAGCATGCAACCCATGGAAGTGAGTTTGCAAGTAAACCTAGTGAACTATCAAGGAAACACCTCACTATGACTTGTGTGAAATGTCATAACTTAGGACACAATTCAGCGAGTTGTAAAGGGAAAGAAACAGGGACACAACAGGAGACTATACGAAGGGGAGGTCATGTTTGAATTTTCTTAACTTCGGTTGATGTTTGTTTCTTATGAAAACACTATTCACTGATTTCTTTTCTTAGTATAGTAACTTAAGTCTTTTGGTTTGTTAAGATAGTTAAGTTACGAATTCCTATGTTAAGTAGGTCAGAACTATCCCTTTTGACTGAATGCTTAACTAACTATCAATATATGGTATGTGTGTAGTTTGTTTCAATTTCTTATCACTACAATTATCATGTACCACCTGTTTACATTTCTAAGTGTTGATGCTGCTATCAATATATGGTATGTTTGTGGTTTGTTTCAAAAATTTTGTCACTACAATTATCATTCATTTTTTTGTTTACATTGGTAAATGTTGATGCTGCTATCAAAATGGTCAAAATCTAAAAAATGTTCTCACTCTTTCATGTATTGGTGAATTTCTTGGCAATATCTTTAATAAGAATGTTCAAAATATAGTTGTATTTATTGGTCAATTCAATATGGATAAAGGGTTATTTTATTGACAGATGATGCTCAAAATAAGTCATTTGGCTCATAATCCCATCACTCTCATTACGCAATTTCTTAAAGTTCATAATCATCAGATAAAAGATATCTAAATTTATCCATTGCTAAGACAAGTTCATAATAAAGTCAAAAAATTGATTATTTAAAGATCCTTATTTAGATTACAACAATTACTTAAACATTCAAGAGCATATACATCCCACATACACATTACATTACGTATACTGTTAAGGAAAACAAAAACCACCATTTTCCCTCCAGAAACCCACATACTTCCCAACTAACACAATACATATCTTACACTATGAAGGTCAACAAACCCCCTATTTTATCTCCAAAAACCTACATAACTCCACACACATCTAAACCTTCGTCAGATGCTAAAGACATAAATATAAAACCCATGAACCATAAAACATATACTTGCATTTCTTTGCAATTGCAATTGAGTCTTACAGCTCATGCATGGACATAAGTAACCCTGGAATAACATCTACTACCCCTCGGACACATTAGGGGAACATACCACCTCAAAAAAACACAACACCTTCCACTTCGAGAGCAACACCAGAGCAGCACCAGAATCGACGCATCGATGACCTGGATTCAAATTGGTCTATGAGGTTACTATACATGTTGGGGACACCACATGAGCCGATCACCATTTTTGTATGAAGACAATACCTTTTAATAGAAGTCGTTAGATGTGGCAGTGCACAAAGAAAACGACTGATCTACCCTCACGTAAGGGCCATATGCATTTCCTTAATCGTGGAAATAAACGAGTGTTAGCCTCTGGGACCTCTGACGAAACATTTAGAAACCACAAAGATCGGGCATATCAATTTTCAATAGTTGGACAAAGACTGTGAAATTGTGTAAACCATAAGGACCAAAAATGTAATTTCCTCTAATAATTAGGGATGATAATTTGACTCGAAGAACCGAACTGGACCCGAAATCAAACCAGAATCGGAACAGAATAGGAACCGTAAAAGTGTATTCGCTCTGGTTCTTGGTTCTCCATTTCCCACTAAATCGGTTCTCGATCCGGTCAGGCAGAGTCCTGAACCGAACATATCCCTTGCTACACAATTCCTTGTAATAATCGAACAGAATAGGAACCGGAAAAGTGTATTCGCTCTGGTTCTTGGTTCTCCATTTTCCACTAAATCGGTTCTCGATCCGGTTCAGGCAGAGTCCTGAACCGAACATATCCCTTGCTAACACAATTCCTTGTAATAATCGAACCTGAACCAAGGTATTCGGTCTGGTCCAGTTCTCTGTTTCTTACTAAATCGCGGTTTTTCGGTTCTCCGTCGGGATCCGAATGCGTGGCCATCCCTACAATAATAATAGTGAAGAAATGTTCGTTTTAGTTTACCATGCAGCAAAATATATACAAACTGAACCACATAAACACTCGGTAATAATATAATTTAAAGACATGGCATACAAGTTTGTCTAAAACACACAAACGAAATTTATTTTAACCTTAAGGTTATTTCTGTATATTAATGTATTGAATAATATACCACAAAAACGATTATGCACAAAGCCAACATGCATATATGCCAAATTAACCCGTCGTAAGCACAGCCAAACACTACAAATGTTTGGTACATGCATGATACTTTTCGTCTTTTTGTATATCATCATATTATCATTTCTTTCGGTTTTCATCTTCATTCAAAATTAACCAAAATTTTCTATACGATCGATCGTAAGTACAGTTATTTGCTAATTTTTCTTTTAAATTATCAGAACTCGAAATACTAAGCTTGTTAATTGTGTTCTAAAATAGTATAAGTCGGTCTCATTAAGTGGTTTCAGTATTCTTTTACATATTAATAATATGGTTTTTATATTTGGCAATTATAATATCATGTAAAATAATGTAGAAAGCATAAAAAGTCCGAACTAATCATTAGTTTTCACATAGAAAGGCAAAATGGTAATTTCACCTGAAGGCGAAGTCTACTTAAACCCTTCATATGAACGAAAATTTTGTAGAAAAACCAAAACAAAAGATATGGAAGTCCAACCATCCACCACCCTTCTCTTTTTCTTCTCAACAACAGTCTTACTGGCTTCCACCACCGCCGGCCACCCTTTCTTCCCCACACCAGATGACACCAACTTCATCCGTCAAAGCTGCGAGACAACTCGGTATCCAGACACCTGCTTCGCCTCTCTCTCAGGCTACTCCGGCATGGTCCAACGTGACTCTGGCCGCCTCGCCAAGATGGCTATTCATGTCGCTCTCTCTAAAGCAACCCACATGGCTAACTACGTCTCCAACATAACCAGCCAGATTGACAACGACAACACCACAGAATCCGCCGCAATACATGACTGCTCATCGGAGTTCGGAGACGCTGTGGATGAAATCAAGAATTCACAAAGAGAAATGAAGCGTCTGGGTTGGACGGGGGAGTCGGTAAAGTTCCAGCTTAGTAACGTGCAGACGTGGATGAGCGCGGCCTTAACCAATGAGGACACATGCACGGACGGGTTTCAGGATGTGGCCGACGGCGAAATAGAGGCGGACGTTTGTAGTCGTGTGGCGGCGGTCAAGGAGGTGACGAGTAACGCTTTGGCGTTGGTTAACATTTATGCAGATAAGATACCGGCGTAGTGTTCGGGAGCGATTCTTATTATTTCTGGTACTCGTGTGCGTGAATTAGCTAGTGAAACAAATTTATCCGCCGTCAAATATGTAATTAATTGATACTACATTTTAAGATAGTATTTAAAAACACTATTACGATATTTGTATGTATTTATAGTGGTTGTCGATGATGGCACGGTAAATATTTGTGTGATTCATGTTTAAACAGAAATGGAGTGTGACGTGGTTCGAAACAGACTATTTAGTTCGATGGCAAAGACGATCCCCTTTCTCAATAGGAATCAAATACAGGAGGATGTGCAATGGTCGGTAGGCAAAATGTATATGTTTATGTTTACTTTTAGTGTTAATCATTAAATTAGCAAAAACGAATGGTTCATAAAGTAACCGTATTTAAATAAAAACAAAGTATTTATTTTTATAAAGTTGAATCCGCAAATCATTTCTTTGTAACAAAATCACGAATAAATTTTATACGGGAAATAAAAAAGATAAATATTAAGAAATAGGTTTATCATCTAAATGAAATAGGTTTATCAGCTTGTTGCCCGTTTGCCCAACGTCTCTATGTAATAGGTTTATCATCTAAACGATTGTATATTTGTAATTTGCCCTAAATTTAAATTAGAAGTCAACTTTCAGGATTTATGACATTCGTTAAAAACAGGTTATTTTAAGATTAAACTTTATCTATATTGATGATTTTAGTGTAGTGCATTTTTTAGGTTGTGTTTGATATATTAGTTGAAAATTATGTGATAGTGATAAGCTAGCTAATAAATAAAAAAAAAATACATAAAATGGTATGTAGAAAAACTCTATAAGTTCCTTGATACCCTAGTCAAAGTCGTTTTTTTAATGTTGTCTTAAAACTTTTTTTTGGTTTGTCAAAATAACAATCTAAAAACTCAAAAAATAAGATGTCTTATCAGTTAGGTGTGACATGTCAGACATAGTCTTAAAAATTAAGGAGAGTTATTTGCATGTGATAAACATAAAAATTCGTATTTTATTAGATATGAGACTTCTACTTTATTTCTAACTATGGAGTTTACCCCGTGCTATGCTACAGGAAGCTTTTCTATATATAACAGGTAAAAGAAAACTTAAAGTACTATCAAAGTTAATTTGAATTGAAATAAATTACGAATAGCTTTTTGTTGAAAATGATGATCTGTGACAATTAAAAGAGTGTAATAAGTTTCATAATAGGACGATATTTACGATACAAATTCAATGGAAAATTACATACATTTTATTAAATTCATATGACTTCGAATGTCATGTCTAATATACGTCGGATTGCCACAAATTCATATTGTTACGTATATATTAAGAGACAATCTCAATAATATATTCACATTTATATTTAATATAATGGAGTATAATTTGTAAAAAAAAATATTCGAAATAAACTAGTTATATAAATTATATATGATTAGAATAACAACACGTTTAATTTAATTTAAATACATGAGAGGAGGCTGGAGAAAGAAATTGAATCTCGAATTGGACTCAAACTAATAAAAACAAGGCAGAGAGCAGCAATATTCGAACACCATAACTTTCGTTGAAGCAAACGTCGGCTCCACCAATTGAGCTAAATGTTGTTTTGTTGTTTTTGTTCGCACACAAAATATATAGAAAATATTGAAAACACGATTTATAGACTTCGCAAATTATATGAGTTATATGATATGCAATATGAATTACAATAATATTTTAACGGAATTAATAGCAAATTTAATAAGTTTAAAAAAGTATAAGAGAGGAACTCTGAAGTACTCACCATTATTGTCGATGTTATAACCTTCTTATTCATTTGAACCGGTTCACATATTTGTTTCAAAATCAACAACAGTGGTTCTAACAAAGCTTTATCCATCATCGAGCCTTTTGCTTTAACTCTTGGCTGGCTTCAGAAGCCACCGGTAAGGCCGATGTAATTATTTAAGTAAAATTGAAGGTCGTTAAATCGGATCTGAAGACTTGGATTCTGACTTCAGAAAAAGGATTTCAAAGATTATGTTGATTATCTTAAGAGAATTGATGATTTGGAGGTTATGGTTGAATCCTAGGCATCGACGATTCCAAAAAGATAAAAATGGAAGGATTATAAATGCAGAATTCTTGAGATAGATGCTCAAAAGCGTCTAGATTTAAAGCAAAAGGCTTAGGTGAAGTAAGATATTGACAGGGACGAGAATCACTAGCTTTTTCATGGAATCATTAACTGAAACAAGCGGCATGGTAGAATCAAAAGTCGTGCTATAATTAAATGGCACTTGGGTGAATGACCCGAATTGCATCAAGATGAATGTTTTTAACTATTTTCTAGAAAATTCGATGAGTCTTTGCTTGCGAGACTGACGTTTATCAATAGGAAATTCAATAAAGTTTAGTTGGTGGACAAAGCTTTGCTAGAACAACCATTCTTTACGGATGAAGTGAAGAATATGATTTGGTCTTACGGTAATGAAAAGGCATCATGGTTAGATGGATTTACTTCAAATTCATCAAACATTATTAGCATCTTTTAAGGAAAATTTCTTATAGCTTCTATGAAAGAGTTTGAGAGACGGATACGTTAAGTAGAGGTTGCACTATTAAACTAAAAAAATGTTAGTCCTAAAATTATTAATCTCGGCAATCTATGTATGTTAAGGGTAGAACTATTCTTGATGCTCTATTGGTGATATGTGAGCTTTATACGTAGGTTAAAAAGACTAAAAATATGTTCATTTTCAAGGTAGGTTTTTATAAAGTATTTGACTCTCTAAATTGAGATTTCTTCGACTCGGTTCTAGAGCAAACGGCGTTGGGGTGGATATGGAAGAATTGGATTAGAGGATCTCTCTTCCAATCTAGCTTCTGTTTTGCTAAATGGCTCTCTAACTATGGATTTTGAAATTAAGAAAGGGGTCAGACAATGGGATCCTTTGTACCCCTTCCTCTTTATTGTTATGGGGGTGCTTTCATGTTGTCATGATGGAATCTAGAGAGAAGTTCCATTTTCATGGCATAAAACTCCCAAATAACGACCCGGTTTTATCTCCCACCATTTATATGCAGATGATGTGTTATTTATGATGTCTTATTTATAGGTGAGTGGTCTTAGGTTAATATGGCAAACTTAAATATACTACTTAGACGCTTTTTCCTTGTTTCAGTTTAAAATTAAATCTTCATAAAAGCCATATGGTGTGGGGTGGAGAAGGTTGATTGCGAGTGTGTTGCATTGTGCACCTAATTCATATTTGTTCACTTACTTGGGGCTTCCTATTGGAGAAAATATGAAGCTCTAAAAAAAGTAAAGATTGATTGTAAGTAAATTTCAAGCCAAGTTGAGTGTTTGGAAGACAAAGAATATCTTTTGGAGACAATTAACCCTTCTTAAATCATTTTAGGAAGTATACCACTTTATTAATTTACACTTTTTTAAAGCGCCACGGAAAACTATTGACCTCTTGGAAAGCTTGTGAATAAGATTTCTTTGGGGATGGCATGTTTCTAGAAAAAGATTTGTTGGGTTTCAGGGTCTAAATTACACAACCAAAAATCAAATGTGGTCTTGGATGGTCGATTTCAGAGATTTGAATATTTATTTACTTATGAAGTCATGGCGGAGTTTGAAAATTGATGGTGGTGTTCTATGGGTCAGATGTATTAAAGAAAATTATTAAACTATATCATATTGATATCATACATGTATTAGAAACAACTAAAGTATCCACAACGAGTTCTTAACACCAAAACAAAGAAAACAACTAAAGTATCCATAACGAGTTCTTAACACCAAAACAAAGATACCAACTTAAAACATTTTTCTGAGTCACATAAGACAAACCATAAGTACCCTAACATATAATGTTCCTTCCGAAGAATTTGAAAGAAAATCTGTTCAAAAAATTTTAAAAATTAGATAATAATCCGAATAAAATAAAAGAACTTAATAGAAATAAAACAAAAAGAATAACAATACCATTTTCGTAGTACGCATGTTTTTTATAAAAGGAAATTTTTGTAGATGACTTTGCATTCTTTCAACAAACAGTGCGTTGAAAGTATTTTTTTTCTTGAAAACAATTTTACTCTAATATATCACAAAACAAAGTATCATCATAATACATATTATTCATAAAACAACATAAAAAAAGTAGACCAATTTAAAAAAATTCTTCATACCATAAGGAAACAAGGCATGAAGAACCTTGAAGCACTTATGTATGTCTTGAATTTTTTAAGATCATTAAGCAATGAATACCAACATCAATAACACCAATATGAACCCCACAACCCAGGACCAATGACTCCATCACTGCCCTCAACCCAACAAAACCATGTTGTGATTCATAAACTTTCTCCCTAAACACAAAATGGATTATTATTATTATTAAAACACTAGTAACATATTTATACAAGAACACAAATATTAAAAAAAAATAATACCTAGGATCAAGTAAACCCTAAAATATGCATCCTGCAACTCTTTCCTCATGACGTTTAAGCATTGCATTTACTTCAATAGAAATTCTATCATAAGGAGAACAAAGTGGTGGAGCTGGCTTCACAATTCTTTTCGATGGACTAGGACCTGGATCTAACGATTGAATTGAAACAAGAGAAAAAACAATATGTTTAACAATTTTTTTAGAAGATACACTTACAGGAACTATAGGGATTGGTGTTGTGAAATCTTCAGGAATCCCCAGCTGACTTATAATTCTACAAGCATTAATTGCTTCTTCATCAAAATCATCACATACTCCATCATCAAGTATTTCATTTCTAGATTGTTCTCCAACACCATAAACTTCAATGGAACGGGATGCAACTTCAGCATATGCTTCTTTCTCAATTTGATCACAAAAATTAGGATCATTCAACAACTGTGTTATTCCACTTGGACTCACATCAATTAAAGGACCATCTACTTCTGTATCAACTGGAATATCATCAACATTTTCGTCTTCTTCATCGTTCAAACAATCATTACCAACTTCACAATCAACATCTGCATGATAAGAAACTCCTTCATCATCTTGAACTTCCTTAACAACATTTAAATCACCGTCGAATACAAGACTTTCATAAATAATATTAACCTCAAAATTACGCCTTTTGCATAATCAGAGATTTCTTGATTTCCTGGGAATCGAACCCAGGCACGTTTGATCCAATCATTTACTATTGGTTTAACATCATTAAAATAGTTAAACAAAAAGTCAATCTTTCACTTAAAATCCTAAAAGAAAACTCAAGATATATTAAAACCTGGATCATAGTAAAAACTAAAAAAATATATGAATCTTAATTAAATTTAAAAATGATTCAAATATTCAAAATACGGATCTTAAGAAAAAGTTTGGATTTAGAAAAACAATATGGATTATGAATGTGTGAATCTTCAAATTTACCTTCAAAGATTTCTCTTTATCTAGAACTTCTTCAAACTGAGGATAATATACTCCTTTATCCAACCAATCTTGGTCAAATGAGAGATTCACGTTATCATTCTTGCCTATATAAATAAAAAATAAAATATGTTGCTAAAAATATACAAAAATATTAAGAAATGGAAAAATAAAATTAAAAAAATACTATCTAATACATCAATCTCCTTCATTTTCATCATTCTCTTGAATCTTTTGTTTCCCTTTATCTTCTTTCAAAATTTTCTCTACTTTCTCTTGTGTAATAGAACCAACAACTATTGGATCTACTTCATAAATAAATAGATAATTAGAAAATATATTAAAAGTTAAAATCACAAATATATAAAGTTAAGCATTCCAATTATACCTTCACCAATAGACTTCTTACTTTTATTATTTCGTCTCATAATAGTACCAAGAGGCATATGCTGATTATCAGCTAAAAAAAATAAGAAAACTTTTCTAAAGTTAAGAGAACTAAAATATAAAAAATTTAAATATAGTAAAAAATTGAATATAACAAATAATGAACCTTCTACAAATTCAACTTTATCATATCCTCCTTTCTTAATACAATCTTTTAGCCTAAGCTTTACCTTTCTAGAATCCCAATAAGATACAACTAGGAATTTTTTGTTTTCACTTCGCGAATGAACCTTAGTACAATGAAGATATAATAACTGCACAATGAAAACACACAGATTTTAATTACATTGAAATAAATATTAAAAACTAGGGTTAATGTCATATTTGGTCACTTAAGTTTTTAGTTTGTGTTCATTTGGCCACTTAACTTTATTTAAATTATAAAATGTCATTTAACTTGCAATTTTTGTTCGGAAATGGTCACTGTGACCTACAATAATAGGTTACCATATTCTTTTAGGCCATTTAAGGTCACTGAACTTCTAGTTTTTGTTTATAAAAGGTCATTGGACTTGTTTTGGGTTATAATTAGTCACTAAACTTTAAAATTTGTGCCTATTCATTTATATACTTTTTTCTTTCAGAATTTATTTTTACAATTTCATTTTAATTTCACTTTCATATGTTTCTTACAATTTGTTTTTATAATTTTAATTTTTACTTCGTTTTTACATTTTCTTTCACAATTCGCTTTTATAAATTCATTTTTTACTTCGTTTTCATTTTTTTCACAATTTATTTTTCTATTTCATTTTTTAGTTCTTTTTCATGTTTTCTTTGAATACATTTTTACAGCTTTGTTTATTCTTCATTTACATATGTTTGTTGTTTTATAACTACAATTATTTAATTTGTCAATTAGGTGTCAAATAACTAAATTACAAAATATTGATCTAAATAATAATTTTACAATTATTAGTTTCTTAAACATCCAGTAATGCCATTGGATGCAACAGAAACTGATAATTCTAATGTTATCATTTAGATCAATAATTTTAAAACTCAGTTATTTGGCACCTAATTGACAAATTCAATATGAAGTTATAAAAACAAAGAAATATATATAAAAAAACAAAGCTGTAAACATGTATATGGAAAAAACATAAACGAACTAATAAATGTAGTAAAAACAGCTTGTGAAAAAAACATGAAAATGCAATAAAAAATAAATTTATAAAAGCAATTTGTGAAAAAAAAATATGTAAAAAGTGATGTAAAAAAATATAAAGTTATAAAAACGAACTGTAAAAAAATATATGAAAGCGAAATAAAAATAAAGTTGTAAAAATAAATTCTGATATATATATATATATATATATATATATATATATATATATATATATATATATATATATATATATATATAAATCAATAGGCACAGTTTTAAAAGTTTACTGACTAATTATAGGCCAAAACAAGTCCAATGACCTTTTATAGCCAAAACTAGAAGTTCAGTGAAGTTAAATAGCCTAAAAGAAAATGGTAACATATTATTGCATATCAAAGTGACCATTTCGGAACAAAATTTGCAAGTTAAATGACATTTTATAACTTAAATGAAGTTAAGTGACCAAATGAGCACAAACTCAAAACTTAAGTGACCAAATTTGAACTTAACCCTAAAAACTAATATATATATATATATATATATATATATATATATATATATATATATATATATATATATATATATATATATATATATATATATATATATATATATAAGCACATATAGAAATAAACACTTACAACTAGAAATGCAACCGGACGAGCAAACTGTGATGAACAATCCATTTTGAAGTTCCTTTTGCTTTTGTTTTAATGATTCAATCAAAAACACACACCAATCAAGATCCTTAAAGGCACATCCTCTTTAAGATTTTCCAAAAACTTCTGATTACATGTGCCCATTGCAGGACCATCAATCATAATTGTAACATATGCAAACAAAAAATTGATTATAAAACTACGACCAGATTGGATATCTCGTTGAATAAATTCTTTCAAATCACTAAGACTAATCATGTCCTTGTCACCTGGAAATAGGTCCCTCCAAGCTCTAATAACAAGATCACAACAATTGCTTTTGATTGGAACTTTCATTAAAGGATACCCTATTGGCAACTCATATATATCATGTACGGCCTTTCTTGTAATGTGAATCTTTTGCTTGTTGACATGATGAACGTTTAAAGTTGAATCATATTTCTCAAGTACCCACGAGCATATTTCTCGATTAAAACATGCTATAATAAACTCCTTCATAAAACGAAACCCTATATCATCAGTACCTTTCTTTGATAATCATTAAGCCCTAAATAAATGTCAGAAACTTGACCAGAAGGGTTTCTAAATGTCAAAATAGACTTCTTATTCTGAATATCATCAAATAATGGTTTTAAAAGAAAGACATCATCATCTATTAACTATTTTCGTTCTTTTAAAAACTTAGTCTTCTTCTTTGTTGTTTGGACAACCTCTTCTTTTTCTTATTATACTCCACATATAAATATACAAATAAAGAGTAAATTACACGAGTGGTCCCTATGGTTTGGGGTAATTTACATGTTTAGTCCCTAACTTTTTTTAACTCGGATGGTCCCTAGTTTATGTTTTTATTGCATGTTTGATCCTTGCCCAACATAAAAAGACTCTTTTACCCTTTGTAATTTAGTTTTTTTATATTTCTATTATCTGTTTCTTATTTTTTTAATTAAAAAAAACAAAACAATAATACCCACTCCCATTTAACGATCTCTCTTTCTCTCATATCTCAGAAACCCTAAATCCTCCATGGCTCAAAGCTGCCACCTCCCTGCTGCTTCTCCTCCTCTTCCTCCAAGCCGCCACCTCTCCGCTACCTCTCTTCTTCATATTGCTGGAAATTGCCTCCCTAACTCCAATTTGATGTGAATCACAGCCACCGCCACCATTGACGACGCCCTCCGGTGAAACCATTCACCCACAATCACGATCTCCCACCGCCACTATTGACGACTCCGGTGAAACCATTTACCCACAATCACGATTGCCCATATATAGAAGAAATCAGCCACCCAGAATAAACCCACGATTTAGGGTTCTGAGAATGAATTTCTAGGATTGCGATATTAGTTTTGTGATTTCAGTTTTGATTTTAGATTTGTGATTTCAGTTTTGATTTTAGTTTTGTTATTTCAGAAACGGGAAATTTGTTAAAAAGTCCTTATATTTTGGCTCTATTTAGGAAAAAGTCCTCCCTGATTTTTATTTTGTGATTTAATCCTCTAAACCTGCAAATGTTTGTGAAAAAACCCCTTTCACCTGAAATAGCAGGTCAGGGGTTAATTCACAAGTAAAACGATTTTTCAGGGACTTTTTCGCAAATAAAATGGCTTTTTCTTTGTTTTTGTAAGTGACATAACTTTTACATACGATGTCCAAATTCTACAAACTTTATATCCTTGTCTGAATATGTTCAGATCCTTCGCTACAATCCCTTAAACATGAGTACAAACCCATTTACGACACTTTGTAGTAATTTTTAAACATTCATATCTCTCCCGTTATAACTCCAATTAACAAGAATCTTTTTCCTATGTTTTTATTATTTCGAATAATACAATTTTCATATAAGGTTTAATAAGTTAGAAGACATCTATAGTAACAATCAAGCATACACACACTCACAAACATACACCTCGTGATGGAGGTGTGGTGGTGGTGATTCAACTAGAACAAAGAGAAAAGGAATATGACACAAGTGACCCCTCCAAAGTCGTGATCGACCCTCCAAAGGGCAGCCATGCGACTTTCACAATATGACACAAGTGACCCCTCACTTATTCCTTATTAATTTCTTTTATCCCATTTACAAATTTGTTTAGACATAAGGTTTCATTAATTGGAACTTTCCCCCCCTCAAACCTAACTAAAATTCCTTTTATTATTATTATTATTATTATTATTATTATTATTATTCCCTTAAAAAATTAACTGGCGAATACGACGTACCGAAAAACGGATGTTACATATAGATTTGTATAACAAAATATATGCTCGTTTGAAAATGGGTGTTCATACATATGAAATATTAATTATTGTGGGATGCAATGTCTATAGCTATATATATCTCAAAATTATGAGGAATTAGAAAAAGTCATCATTATGAAAATTGTATTATTTAAAGTAATAAAAACATAAGAAAAAAAATTTAGGGTAATTGTAGTTATAAGGAAGGAGATATAAATGCTTGAAAATGACTAAAAAGTGACATAAATAAGTTTGTACTCATGTTTAAGGGATTGTAGCGAAAGATCTGAACCTATTCAGACAAAAGACTGTGAAACAAAGTTGTAGTACTATTTACCACTTTTACAATGATATAAAGTTTGTAGAATTTGGACATCGTATGTAAAAGTTATGTCACTTACAAAAACAAAGAAAAAGTCATTTTATTTGCGAAAAAGTCCTTGAAAAATCGTTTTACTTATGAATTAACCCCTAACCTGCTATTTCAGGTGAAAGAGGTTTTTTCACAAACTCTTACAGGTTTAGAGGATTAAATCACAAAATAAAAATCAGGGAGGACTTTTTCCTAACTAGAGCCAAAATATAAGGACTTTTTTAACAAATTTCCCTTTCAGAAACCCACGATTTTAATATCTGGGATTGCAATTTAAGTTTTGTGATTTCAGTTTTGATTTTAGCTTGAGTTCAAGTTTGAAGTTCTAAGAATGAATCTTTCCTCTGATCGTGTTCTTCTTCGTGTAGGGATCGTTGTTGATCCGATGACGATGACAGGGATGAATTTTTCTGCTCACTATAATCTTCCTTCTTTAGTTTCTGTAAACAAACAAAAGCAATACCCAATAGAGCAAGGAGAAATATAACAGCAGTGTAAAAGTCCTTGCCTTTTGGAGTTACGGATTGCAGTTTGTTGTGCAAGAAAGATCCTTAAATCTATAGCTGGAATTATGTTTCTAATAAATTCCTTCTGATATGTATTTAGGTGGGAGGAGGTGGTTGTTGGCGGAATTGTATTTTTGATCTAATTCTATTGGAATTTGTTTTGGGGTGATTTCTGTGGTACTGGAACGAAATCTGTGGCCGGAGATGGTGACCGGAGTGGTGCCAGAGATGGTGACCGGGAAGAACGTGGAAGGAAGAATGTGTCTGTGCGATATAAATAAATAAATAAATAAATAAACAATTATAGATAAATAATAAATTAAATAATAAACTAATTAAAAAATAGTTGGAAAAGGTAATAAAGACATTTTAAGTCATTCGAGGACCAACCGCATAATAAAATCAAACAGTAGGATGGTCCGGGTTAAGAAACAAAAGTTAGAGACCAAACGTGTAAAATACCTCAAACCACAGGGACCATCCATGTAATTTACTCAAAAATAAATTGAACAACAAATAGAAAATACTAAAACATGTAACTCAATCTACAGTCAACAACACAACATATGATCCACAAAAATTCAATGATCTACAAAATAGAGTAAGATAAACAAAAGAAAAAGATATACTAGGAAAACCAAGGTTGTAGATTTTGCTAGGCGGTAGTTGGGCGGTCGACTGGGCCTAGGACTAGTCGGTCTAGACGATGACCAATCGGCGCCGAGGAGGGGAGTATTGATTGTAATAAAATTTATTTTTTAAAATTTAAATATTACCTATATACCTACAAAATTAATAAATAAGCATAAAAATGACAAACCTAAGTGTTTAAATATGTAAACCATCAAACATCAGAATGTTTAGAATAATTAATGATATTTTGACAATTTTAATTTATCAATAATCGTAACTTAGCACCAATTATCATAATTTATATATATATACATATATATATATATATATATATATATATATATATATATATATATATATATATATATATATATATATATATATATATATAAATTGAAATTACTAATAAAATAGTATATATATTATTATTCTAAAATTTTGAATATTTTTTGAAATTTTGATAATGCTTGTAAATTTTGGAAATTTGATAATTTTTGAAAATTTTGAAAATTAGGAAATTTTAAATTATGAAAATTTGAAAATATTTCCGCCAATACCTGCGTAATCCCGATTTTGACAGTCGTTGACCAAGTCCGCCTAACTTGACCGTCTTGCACTAATCGTAGGCAGAACCCGTCCGTCTAGCGCCTAGGCTACCGCCTAGGCCGACTTTTACAACACTGAGAAAAACACAAAACATAAAACGTGGACATATAGAATAACTATAACAATATAGAATCGAAAACAAAGTAAAACATCCAAATAAATCAAATGTTTTTTATCTGCAAACAACACTAACACAAACAAAAGAAACTGCAGAACATAAAACATAAATATATGTGATTACCTCCTTCCATAACGTGAATGATTTAATTTGCAGTCCAAAAACACCTAAAATACATTAATAAACACTATTTAGGAATATATAAAGAACATTTGAAAGCTAAATAAAACTAATCATTACCGACACTTAACAAATCGAAATACATTAAAATCGTTAAAAAGGAATTCGAAATCAATCGAGATACTTACAGAATTTGAATCAATATAATGTAGTATCAGATCAAAAACAATAGATCTAAAATAAAAAAAGTGTAACACATACTATAAAATTATTGTTACCAAAAATAAACAAATATAAGTAAAATACAAAACCACATAACAAGGATTTAGCTGAGTCGATATAAATCCAAAATGATCGAATTAAAACACAAAACAAAACTCATATTATCAGAACGAAAAATTACCATCAATCAATAAACAAACCCTAAAAACCAAATAAACACCAATAACCCAAAATTTAAACAGCTTTTTCGTAGATTCCAATGCGTAATCGTAACCTTTAATCGATCATTTTCACCTCACAAAAGAAAAAAAAGAAGAATCAAACGATGAAAGCTGTTCAAAATTGTTTGATCGTTTGAAAATATACTCTAACGTAGAACGAAACTTTTAGAATGAAGAGGGTTTAAGAAAAGACAGCTTTCAGAAATCAGAAGGAAGAGGGTTTTAAGACGACAAGACATAAACACCCCCCGAAACTATGACCTTACTAGGAAAAGTAAATAGAACGTCACAGTTATTTAAAAAATGCCACTGAATTTTTAGAATAATAATAAGGAAAATGATTTTATTTCAACCATTGATTTTTTAACATATAGGGCTAGGTTTGTCCTCTCGATTCTTAACGGATTTTGGGTTTCTAAACGATCCTCCATATATATATATATATATATATATATATATATATATATATATATATATATATATATATATATATATATATATATATATATATGCAAAAGTTCAACAAGGGACTAATATAAACCATGGTACCAAGGGACTAATCTCATCCACACGATTGTACACCTTACGGTGGACGTGCATCCACCGAATTATAAAAAAACCAACTTCGTTTTTTTCGTTTTTTTAGTTTTTAGGGCTTATTTTTTATCGAAAAAAAAATCTGAATATATAGAAATTATAATTTTTTATCCTCTACAAATAGAGATCCATATTGATATACAAAAAATGATTTTTTTTTCGAGATTTCCGCTAGTTGAGATTCACATGTGAATCTGAACTGTTATTATGTTCACTTTTGACATTCACAATGGCATATGATATTGTCATCTGAATCTGAATAAATTTTTATGTGAATATGAATGGAATTAACTTTATGAATCATAGTATATTCATTATAAATGATTAAAATATTGAATTGTTAAAATTTTTCTAACTAAATTAATCATATTCATATTTCGAAGTATATTTAAAATACCATATGATATTGATATGTGAATCTGAATAAATTGTTGTATGAATGTAAATTATTTATAGTGCGAATCAGATTAAAATCATTATAAATGGTTAAAATGTTGAAATAGTAAAAAACTTTTAAGTAAATTCTCAATACTATATGATATTGATATGTGAATATGAGTAAATTTTCGTGTAAATATGAGTAAATCCACTTGTGAATCAAGTAAATTACTTATAAATGGTTATAATATTGAAGTCGTAAAAGTTTTAAAAGTAAAATAATTACTAATATTCAAATTTTTACAGTTCAGATTCACATTATGAATCTAGACTAGTTGTACTTATGAAAAAAATTATTTTTTGTATATCAATATGGATGTCTATTTGTAGAGGACAAAAAATTATGAATTTTGGTATATTCGGTTTTTATTTTTGAAAAAGAATATTGTCGAAAAATTAAAAAAATTAAAAAAATGAAGTGAGTTTTTGTTATAATCCTCTACGAGCTGTACTTATGAAAAAAAATTATTTTTTGAATATTAATATTGATGTCTATTTGTAGATGACAAAAAATTATGAATTTTGGTATATTCGGTTTTTATTATTGAAAAAGAATATTTTCGAAAATTTAAAAAAACTAAAAAAATGAAGTAGGTTTTTGGTTATAATCCTCCACATGTGCGTCGATATAAAATATTTACAACCTAATTTTTAGTCGTTGATGATTTTGATTCCGACGATCGAGATTAGTCCCTTGGTACCATGGATAATAAGAAGAAATTTTTTTTAGGAAAGGTCAGAAGTACATCATTTGCATGTTTTTTGATGAACCAACAAAATAAATCACTAGATGATGTAAATAAAAACATGATTCACAAAAAAATCTCAAAAAGAACACTTTGATGATTCATTTTTAGTGAATCAAGTTTTTATCTATTTTTCGGACAATTTTAATTTATAACAACAAATCATCATACAAATGAATCATCGAGTCGTTTTTTTGGGAATTGTTTTGCGAATCATGTTACTTTTGATTTATATAATTATTTATTTTGTTGGTTCTCCAAAAAATATGTAAATAAAAAACTTTTTACCTTCCTACCAAAAAATTTCTTCTTACTGGATGTGTGTGTGTGTGATCAAATAAGAAAGAAAATTTTTATACTGAGGGTAAGAAGTGCATCACTTGCATGTTTTTTGACTAATAAACAAAATAAATCATTAGATGAAACAACAAAGTTATCTTACAAATGAATCATCAAATTGCTTTTTCGGGAATTTTTTTCGTGAATCATGTTGTTTTTGAATCATTTAATGATTTGTTTTGTTGGTTCACCACAAACATGTAAAAAAGATTCTTACCTTCCAACCAAAATTTTTCTTTATACTGGATCTTTATATATATATATATATATATATATATATATATATATATATATATATATATATATATATATATATTCTAACAAAAGTTATTGAGTATTTTTTTTAGAACTTTTTAAAATTAGATCATACTTTATGGGTGAGACTTCTTGATAAATTAATAGATGCATTGAGATATCTATCTCTTAAGGTAAATGATATAAGGAGTCGAATTTACAATAACAATTCTAAAATGAAAGGAAAAACACCAATGTATCCAAAACGACTAATTGAAATTAATCATTATGCTTTTATATGTCATGTTTGTCATAGAGTTAACTTTACGGTTAGATATATGCAACTTACATGTGTTAAAGCCCTTTCAATTTTTGGAGTTGTGCAACACATATATACATTATCTTCTAGTTCACCTAAAAGATAGAAAATGTTGTTAGATAATATTCCAACATTAACTGTAAAATTTTTATCTAATACTCGTTTGGAAAGTATGACTAAAAGTGTCAAAGTTTTTAGATTTCAAGCTGCTCAAATGAGATTGACTTTGTTAAAGTTATTAGATCATGTGATGACCTAAAATCGAATAATGAAGCGGAGATTAATGTTTAGTAATGTTATAGAGACTTTTGAATTTATACTTGGTATAGTTATTTGGTGTGAAGTTTTATTTGCTATTAATATGGTAAATAAAATGTTACAATCTAAATCTATATGTATTGATGCTATTATTAACCATTACAATATATAATGATACTTTTTAAGAATTATAGGAACTAAGGCTGTGGGGTATGCCGCACGCGGCCCCCCACGCGTCCTCCACCTCAGCCGGAAAGACGCGGCAAACACCGCGCCCCCCCCCCCCCCCCCCCGCGTCCTCGGCGTGCTGCGTCCCGACGTCGTCTTCGGGCGAACGTACCAAGACGTCCAAATTTCAAATTTTATATCCGTTTCTTACCGTTGGAACATTTAAAAAAAAAATTAATCTTTTTTACATATATAAATACATACCACACACAACTACAATTTACACACACATCCACAATTTACACACACACAAACTCAAATTTATCTCTCAAATTTACTAACCAAGCCAAGATGGAGAACGATCCGAACACCCCTCCGTCAAATCGGAACACGCCCCGCGGCGAATTCAACTACAACTTTTCCACGAATTGCACATTTACGAGTATGCTTACGGGTTCGTCGCAACAACCACAATACCCGTATCCATATCCACCACCGAACCAATACCAATATCCGCCACAACCTTACCCGTACGCACCCTTCCAACAACCGTTTCTATCACAATCGCCACCGCTTCCATCACCACCGCCACAAGCATCACCCGAAGAGGTCGTGATGGAAACACAAGCCCCCGCGTCTTCCTCCAAAAAGAAAAAGAAAAACAATAGACAAAAGAACAAAACACGAAACGCGCAAGAGGCGAAGGTGCCGTGGACGACCGACGAAGAGGTTCAAGTGGTTCGCTCGTGGCTAGCTATTTCCATGGATTCGCAAAAAGGAAATAGCCAAAGTTCCACATCGTTGTGGGAACGCATTTTAGACCACTACCACGCGGCGATGGGTCGTGGGGTGTACCGAAACAACGACGCTATTTCAATCGAGTCTGGTTGTAGAACAAGATAAAAGATGTACAAACATTTGATGAACCATGAAGCTCCCGATGATGCGATTTATGTAGAAGCGGAACCCGGGATCCTTGGTGCTCAGAAAATTGAAACGTACATTTATCCTAAGGAGTTTTTACGTCTTTTGAATAAACAATGGCTTGATAGTGGCATCATAACTTGGTTTCAAATGTAAGGACAAACAACAATGTTTAGCATTGCTTGTTTTGTAGTATGCTACACTCAATGGTTGAAACATGTGGGGGAATAAGGTGAACTAATGTGCTTTTATTTCAGCGAATGAGATTCAGGCGACGATATGCGAGTCAAATGGTGGGGGTGTTGTAAGTTACATTGTTGATACAATGCGCTTCTATAAAGATAAAGAGTTTTTTGTCGCACCCTATTGGCAAGGGTATTTAATTCTATTTCTTTCATTTTTATTGGGTTTATTTATTTATTGTGTATACTAAGAGGTTTGAACATTACTAGGTTGCATTGGATGTTGCTTGTAATCTGCCCAAATCAACGCACGAGGTATATGTTGGATTCTATAAAAGATCCCGATTTGAAGCCCGTGGGCAGCTACATGGTCGTAAAATATATCGAAGAGTAAGAAATCTAATATTTTGATGATAAATCTGGATTTTGTGTTCTTTCATTAGTTTATAATTATTTTTCTCTAATTTTCATTTTAGGGCTGTTGCGAGGTTTAAGGAAGATACCGACACAACACATCAAATGACTTGGACACTTGTCGAGGTAAATGATATTTCTAGTACTAGATACCCGAACCTCCTTTGTGCTTTAATAACAATTGATACTTAAACCTGTTTTGGTGTTTAAGAATATTAAATTAAACCTGGATCTGTTTGAAACATCATATCAAAATCCTAAGTTTAAAAAAATCCATATAATCCTCTTATGTTTTGTATTTGTAGTGTAATCAACAACCGTCAGGCTGGGAGTGTGGTTTTTACGTCATGAGATGGATGTATGAGTTTGTGTTGAATCGACAAAATGAATTCCCGAACAAAGTAAGTATCTTAAATCTTTGTGCATTTTGTCTAATAGGTTAAACTTTCTTTCATTAAATTATAATTTATATTTTAATTTATATATAGAACATTTGGAACGATAACAAACCATTTCCGGATTGGATGTTAAATGAAATCGTTGTTATATGGAGTTCAAGATTTGAGAGTAAGTATTTGAGTCAATTGCCTTTTTGAAAGGTTAGTTATTTTTACCTAATTGTTTATTAAAGCATTCCACTTTAATGATACCATTGGAGCATTGTACTTTCAAATGTGTATATGTTTCCTTTTTACATTAGTTGCAACTTCTAAGTTTTTTTCTCGTCTTATGTCACAGGTAAGTCGCTGTAATTATGGAGTCAGTAGATGGAAGTATTTTTTTTATATATTGTCTTTTTTTATTATGATAGAGAAATTAGACATTGCAAATTATGTTTGAATTAGATGTTGTTCGTTTTACAAATTAATGGTTAATTGTGCTTTTGTTTTGATTTATATATGCATACTATGCTTACGTATACAGATTACTTATAGGTATGTTTTTTATAGAAAACTATAATTGCTCTATATGATGTATAAAAAATATTTTTTAGAATATCGTTGCCAAATAAGAAACCATACTTTATAATATTTAATAAGGATACGATTATTTTGAGAAAAAAAAAATACTCTATGTGTTTTGTTAAACAATACTGTTACTATAAAAAAGAAACCGTATTACATATATTTTTAAGGAATACGGTTGTCATTTAAGAAACCGTACTTTATAATAAATATAAAGTACAGTTTTGGAACCATACTCTATTAGCTATTTGAATAGGAAACCCCTATTATAGAGCACGGTTGCAAAACCGTATTCTATGTTTCATTTTAACAGTATTCTATTTGTCATTTTGTAGTAGTGATGGTAGATTACTCGCCCTCCATAGTAGAAACCCAATTTGCCCATCATTTCTTGGAGGAAAACAATTATTCTAATTCTCGACATAAAGAAGCAAATATGTTATTTGTCGTGATTGTCGTGGTAGAAATCACTATTCTTATGGTTGCTAATCTAAGAAAGTTAGGGAATCGACCTACTATCATCCAATGTTGTAAAAATCGTTTGACGGTAGTTTGGCGGTCGAGTGAGGTTAAGGGATTAATCAGATTAATCGGGGATTAGTCGGAGATTAATCAGAGACGCTAAATTATAAAGGAATTCATTTAAAAATATATAAATATAACAAAATAACAAAGTTTGATTCGTTTTATTTCGGGATACACATTAAAGATTACACATTTGTCTATTTTTATTCTTTAATATTGCATTGTTTTTTCGGTGTTTCTAAGTTATTAGAGAGTGTTTGTGTTATCATTTAAAAATAAAAAATTAATAAAAATAAAAAATGACCGCCAAGACCGATTAATTGACCGTCAAGACCGATATTTGACCGATTTTTACAGCAAACCGTCAAGCTGACCGATTAGGCCTAATCATAATCAATTGAAGACTGTCAAGCGACTAATCGTCGATTAATCGGCCGCCAAGGCCGATTTCTGCAACATTGCTATCATCACAAGGCCAAGAAATTACAAGAAAGTGTAAAGGGTGAAAAGGCATTTGTGGCCATAGTAAGAAGAGAAGTGCAAGTTTGGTCTTTAGGGGAAGAAGATGAGAATGTATTGATATCTTAGATGATAGGTAAAATGTGTTTGTTAAAAAAAGAGACAACAATTGAAATCACTCTATATGTAGATGTTGAGTCATTGGTGATGAAGGTGAAGATGAAGAGACGAGAGAAGATGAAGGCAAAGAAGAAGATAATCATGTTGACATGAACTACTGCTAGATGGCCATGAACAGTCACCTTTTAACAAAATAACATCACTTAACATGTAAAATACATGATTCTGTCTAATAATTTTAATATGGAATTATGTGAACCTCAATTAGAACGAATATTATCTGACCTTTCAAATGCTTTTACAACATATCAAAAAGAAATAGAGGACATGGATTCTACTTTCATTAAGTTGTATTGTAAGGATCGTTTTGATGATAAGAAGTCAAAAACTAAAAAAATTAGAAAGGGAACTAGTTCTAGAAAAAGATGTTTGGATTCTTGCAAAAATCAAGTAGTTATACGTCTTAAGCAAAGATGTGTACTTACAACTGATAGTTTTAAATTAAATGGTCTAATCAACAAACTTCAAAATTTCTATGAATGAAATTGCATCGAATTCTAACTAAACAAAAAATTTCAATACCCATGGTCTAATGGTGGTGGATTAAAAGATCACCATCCTTTAACTGGACTTCTACAAACTTGTGCAAAGTTCATGAGTGATGTCCAAAAGTACACATACGTCGATAAAAGTATATAAAAAATAGATTTTGAAAGGGTTCCCACATTTACTGAGGATCAAAATGTAGTGCCCAGACTTCAGACTAATCCTTTTATTTTTATATGTATCACAGTTTTTGAAACAATTTTTGTCTTCGTCCAAAGAAGTACTACATGAGAGTGTCTACAGAACCTTTCATGTTTGTACAAGATGACTTTTCTCGATATAACCAAAGTGGAAACTTTGTAAACAACTATATAATTGAAGAAGTTTCTCCAAAACATGCGAACATGTTGTCGATCAATCCATAGAGGTTGTTGGAACCATATGGGCATTTGCAAATGAGAATTCGATGAATAAATTATCATGCATCTTGTTCCTAATAATTTCATCTCGTCTTTGGTCAACATCTTGGTTTCTATGACTATTGCAAAAGTGTCTTTAAATCAAACTTTTTGAAAAAAATCATCGTAACTAACCTCCACCCAAGCATGTCTCATATGATAAGTCTTTGATAACTTCAAGTAGATCACAAACTTGTGACACTTTTTAACAATCTAATTAACATATATCATCAACTTTGATAAGAGGTATCATATTTTTTACCCTTTAGTAGACACTAAGTAAACTAACTCAGAAGATTTGAGCATCAACATAGAACGAAATCATGGTTAAAATTTTCTCATGTTCTCAGTTTAAAATATGAAGCCTAGGTTGCCACAACCAGATAAATCAATTTTTGGATAGTTGCAAAAATTGGGACCGTATAAAACGTTACTAGGAACAACAATCATAATAGGATAGACCTCTGACCTAAGAATAAGGAGAATACCTAGAGTTTTCCAACTTGAAAACCTTGAACACGGTCTTCTGCTCCTAGACAGCCCAGTTGCAGCTTTACATCCCTTGGAAGAAAACTATACCTAAGCCACATAGTCAAAAGTGGCTCCATGTACGTAAGAGAACATTAAGTCTAACGAAAGACATTTTTCCTTTCGTCACCAAACATGTATTGCCTTTCGTCCTACTCATATAGTTCTTAAGGCTATAGTCTCCGTAACCGAAGTCTTAAAGATTACTAAGAAGCCTTTGAAGGTGCTTGATAAATGCAAAAGGTCTATGGAGTCACCGGTTCCAAAGAATCTGGAGAAGCCAATCTCTGTTAACCTGAAGAAGAGTCTATAGACCGTAACAATGAAAAAGGACATAAGTGCTTCATCTTCCAAGTTTGATGGTCAACCAAAAGTGTTGAAATATAGTTGCCATATCAACAAGACCACTCTAGCATTTTGTATATTTCTTGTGTGAATAGAAAGAAAAATAACAGAACAAATCTTCTCAAGAAAACTCCCTCTCCCAAAAGAGTATTACTAAGAAATCCAAGGTTATTTCTTAGTAAACCGTAGACAAAACGAGACTTATCCCTACTCCAAAGTTGAAATACTATGAGGCAACTACTTTTGTAGTAAAATTTATTGTGTTAATGTTTGAGAAAATATCCCATGAACTCATAAATTTATGGTTGGCTAATGTATTTAAGATCTAATTTTGATTTGGAGTTAGGCTTTGTCATGCTAATTGCAAATCATAAGTAAAGATCACGACTAGACGTCATTAATGTAGATTCGAAGTTAGAGAATGAAGTTTATCAACTTATGAAGCCATGAATATTAGAACTTCATTAGAGATTTAATCAATGGTTAATGATGATGATTAGGATATTAATTAATGTGTATAACATGTTAATGAATTATATTTATATATAACCATGCATATTAGTTCATTGGAAGTGGAAAGAGGTTCGGATTTAATTAAACGTGTTTTAGAAGCTAGAAGTACAAAATCACAAAGTTCTACAAGTCTATAGCTCCACTCAACCAAGTGGTATTTTAATGGGAAATCTACTCGATCGCCCGACTAATATATACTCAGACATCACACAAATAAACATTTTCAATCTCATTTCGCCTTTTTTTCTTTTATTGTCTTCTATAAGCTTTAGTATGATCGAAAATTAGTATTGTATGTATATAAATTTAGTTTAAGTAATTAGAATGTAATTAGTCATTAATTACTTGAATTATTGTTAATCTTAAGTGACCACTAGTGTTTAAACAACTTGGAAGTGAAGTAAACGTATTTCAACTAGTTCAAGTGAGTTATTACCAAGAATACATGTCATTATCTTACTATGATAATATCAATTGATATCTTTATACGAGTTTTGTATTACATTAGATATAAATAAAATCTCTCTAGTTCTTTAGTAGACATAGCTTGATTGGATTTAGGTCAATGAAGCACTTATATCGTTGTGTTCTTGATTGTTTTTCTTGTCGTACTTACTAGCCTGGACAACCGTGTGTGTGTGTGTGTGTGAAGTGCTTAATCCTAACATTAAGATTAGATTCCAAGGAAAATTGGAAAGAAGTCATATATACGCTACACTCTAGAGACTTCTGTCTACAAGTCATTTAAAGGGGAATTAGGGGTCATTATATGTTTTAATCAAGATCTTCAGAATGCCACTTTCTCCTTGGATGATCACCTACTCAAATCTATTGTCCCCAGACGTGAGTTGAAATTCTAGACAGAACCTTGGTTCTCAAATTGGTTGCTCTTAGAAGCCTTCCCTAGTCTTTTTAACTATGGGTTTGGAGCCAAACTGTCTTGTTAATCAAAGGATTTAATGCAATGGGAGAGACGTCCATTTTTATGGAATTGGAGGCGGGATCTCAATAAATGGTGGCCAGGCTCCGCTATTCTGTTAGTTATATTGATCAGTTCTTTGGAGCAGGTCACTGCTCGAGTTTTCATAATTACTAGATCAAGAGGTGGTTGACCATAATGACATCTTTTTACTAGGTCTATGGATGTATAGAAACGAGGTAGTTTTCAAATGCATCAAAAAGCTCAATCTCCTCTTTTTTAAGGATATCCATTTTAGGTAGTTTCTATGGCTCAAAAGCCACCTTAAGTTTGTTGGTGATTATGACCAGCACCAATGGTGGTTTAATCCTTTGTTGCAATCATTATTTTCATCTAGCATCTCGCTAGCTTTTGGTAGAATAAAATTTTGTTGTTTGAGAAAATAAAGTTGTACATTTAATGAAGTAGATTAATTATTCAAATATAATAAAATTTAATTTTTCAAATATGATTAAAAGGAATGAAATGATATTAAGATGCTTAAGAACTAGAAGCTTCCTAAGGGAGGAAGCTCAAAATTGCTAATCCGCAGTGGAAGGGCAAAACGGTAATTTCACCATGAAGGAAATAGGCTATTTATATAAGCCCTTGATATGAAGTTACGAACCAAAAACTTCAAAATAACCAGACAAGAAAGTATGGAACTCCAACTGTCCACCACATTTATCTTCTTCCTCTCAACAACAGTTTTACTGTCTGCCACCACCGGCGGCCAACCACCACCCGATGACATTGACACCGAGTTCATCCGTACAAGCTGCCAGACAACTCGGTACCCAGACATCTGCTTCACCTCTCTCTCCGGCTACTCCAGAGCCGTCCAACATGACTCCGGCCGCCTCGCCAGGGTGGCTATTCATGTTGCTCTCTGCAACGCCACCCACATGTCCAATTACGTCTCCAACATATCTCGTCAGTCGAACGACAACACCACCAGAGAATCCGCCGCAATCCAGGACTGCTCATCGTTGTTTGGAGACACTGTAGATGAAATCCAGAAATCGAAGACAGAAATGAAGCGTCTTGGTTTGACCGGAGAGTCGGTGAAGTTCCAGCTCAGCAACGTGCAGACGTGGATGAGCGCGGCCTTGACTAACGAGGACACATGTACGGACGGTTTCCAGCATGTTGCCGACGGCGACATGAAGGCGGACGTTTGTGAACGTGCGGTGGCGGTTAAGAAGGTGACTAGTAACGCTTTGGCGTTGGTTAACAGTTATGCAGATAAGATATCGGCGTAGCGTTGACGTGCGGTTGTGAAGTTTTATGGTACTCGTGTGTGTGTGTTGAGTGAAAGAAATTTATTCGCCGTCAAATATTTAATTTGGAGAGAATTTGATTGATGATAGATTAAAAATCAATACATGGACATCGATTGTTAGGACATTTGTATTTATTTAATTTATATACAGTTTGGTGAATTAAAGAAGAGTGTTATATAATTATATTGATATGTTTATTAAAACACAAAAAATAACTCCTAACTGAAATCATAGTTTATGGTCGCCGTCGTTGTCGATGATGGTACCATTATATCTTCATTCTCTCGATCAGAATCACACATTTGTGTCGGAAATTGACAACAACTGTAATGGTTTTTTCGGTGTGTCAAAATTTGACATCGTTAATATGGAAACTATCTTTTGTCAATATTGATATTGATATTGAATATGACAAACTATTGTATTATTGTATTGCTGTCAATATATGCTGAAAAAGAGAACGGTTAAATTATAAACTAATTATGGTTTTTATTGTTCTATTTCTGAGAAATATACAAAGTATATTATTTGAGGTTGCATGCTATAATTTTAAGAAAGTTATATTATGTGCACAAGTTATAGGATTGCGTCTTACCTGTCAATTTCCACTTACAAAAATTGATTCATCCATTTAAATATATGCTTTATTAACTTGTACGATAGCTTCAAATGTATTGTATATCACGTGGAAGAATCAAATTTTCAAGTGAAAATATCACTTGCCTTTAGTTATAACAAAGTTTACTATTTTCAATTTGGATGTATATAAAATTCGAGATTTGCATATTTGTTAATATCGATAGTAGCTAGTATTTCAATAAACTTTGTTTTTTTATTTATCTACAATGTGATATCATGTAAATAAATCGACGCTTTTGATAAACTGTATGTAAACCGATTGATTCAAATATTAGTTTTTATCAGCTTAATAGCTTATAGTTTTATTCCGAAATATATATTATTATTGACTATACATACATTACGTACTATTTTCTTTTAAAAAAATGATAATTGGCCTAAATCATTATTTTAGAAAAAAGTGAAAAAACATTGTTGCTTTTTCATATCTATACTTATCACCTTGTAAAATATTATTTATTTTATCAATCGTAAAGGCTCATACTTCGATTCAATTATCTTGTGCGCTTAAGTAATTAAAGAATGCCCACGTTTGGGACTAATTAATAGGATTTGCATAATTCGCACGTTTACCTGGATTCAAAAAATGTTAAAGATATAAATTTAGTTCCAGATTAGGGTTAATCAGTAGCTGCAAAAAACAGTTAATTAGAATCAAAAAATTATCGAGCATAATGTTTAATCATAATAGATAACAATAACGACGCACAAAATATATTTACAATCATATTGTAGTTTAAATCATAGTTATGTTTTCTTTCAAATTTGATTTCCATTTCAATGGTGACTTGTTAGGTCATGTTAATTATTGATTTCATGTTATTTTATAATTTTTTAAATTGTTAAGTTTCTTCATCATAGCAATATCTACTTTTGCCAGCTAACCTTTTTAAGTAGATATTGTTATGTATCTTGATATAGGTAAAAAAAAGAGGGATGATAAGCATGATTATGAAAAGCAAATGCCTAAATTAATAAATAAATATATGATGCCATGAGTGCAATACTCAATGCCATTTTATTTAATAGAAATATAAAATTAAATGGCAAAAGAATACACTAGGATTCAACCAGAATACCACAAGTAGTAGCTAACCAAATAAAGGGACGATCGCAATTATTCCAAAAAAGGTATTCACTTTAGTAAGAAGAAAAAAGGAAGGTCATATAAGTCATTTCCCTTGAATCACTAACTTTTCATATTTAAGTATACGACAAATCAAGAAAACTGAATACCGGTATCTGTTTGTTTAACATTTTGTATATGATGTATAAGATTATATTGCTTAATTTGATATTTAGTTAACAAGACTTTAATTACCTACAAAAAAAGGACACATGTTACGTTATTTCTTTCGATGGTTTACTGATTAAATTATATTTTCTGGGACAAGAAATGTCTAACAAGATGCTAGGAAAATACAAAAATATGATAGTTTGCTACTAAGTGGAGTAAACCCCCAAAGGTTTACAACATCGGTCAATCAATCCAACAAAGTTAAGCTATTTCTTATATGTTTTAAATGGGAAGTGATCCGTACACAACAATTTTTCTCCATATACAGCAATTTAATATTTTTCATGCATAATGTACAACACCCCTAAAACATGAATTGTTGTATATGGAGAAAAATTGTTGTGTACGGATCACTTCCAATTCTAAATAAAAAAAAACAGACATTGTCTAAGATAAAAATCGCTATGCTTTGACATGGCGATTTAAAAAAGATAAAATCGCTATATTGAACCTGTTCAAAGGCTCATCATAGGGTTGAACCATGAAACAATTTTAACATTGTGGATGTACGGAATTTGAACATTGAACATCTATATAGATTATATGCTTCAACCATCAGAGTCTCTACGGGCTTTTATCATAAAAGCTCTTAAGTTTTTCAAAAATGTTCGATTGTGTCCTTCAATGGAATTTATGTCCACTAAAACCCAAAATTTGTAAACTTTTTTCCATAGTTGTCCTGAAAACCTCTGATAACAGGTTTCCTAGGTTACCATGAAATTATTTTCGTATAAAAATCTTTAAGTTTGCAATTTTTTACATTTTAATCATGAAACTAATTTTGCATAGAAGTCCTTCAGTTTTTCGAAAATGTTCGATCGGTTTTGTTCTCCAACACTACCACCACCCACCACCACCACCACCAGCTCCACTGCGGTGATGGTAGGTGGTGGCGATGTTGCAGGACACAATCGAATCGAAAAATTTAAGAACTTCTATGCGAAAATAATTTCAATGTAATCAGGAGACATGTTATCACAGGTTTTTAAGACAAAGATAAAAAAACATTTGCAAATTTTGAGCTTTAGTGTATATGAAATCCATAAAAGAAAAAAACTTAATATTAAAAAAAAACTTAAATATAAAATAGCATCTTCTCTAGAACTACATTAATTAGCAATCATAGAACATATCACATTATTTGGAGAAAATTTCATTAGAAATATATTGAAATACAAAAATAATAATTAGTTTAAACATGAGCATGATCTCGAAAGGGACATTATTGATGTCATGTGAAGGGGATCTATCTTGATATTACGTATTTGTTCTTTTTGTCATGTTATACAATTTCTTTTATTACTTTTAGCAATTACTTTTGTAATTTACTTTTATAGTAATTAATTAAGTTAAAACTATTTACTCTACTATTTGTAAAAGGATTTAATGTTAAAGTCTCTTAAATAGATTTGTAACTCCATTTATTTGAAAAGAAAATAATTCACAATATTGATTACCAATATATTAATGTGTCATCTAATCTGACACATTATGCCAAAAAAACAAATAAGAAGCAATCAGAAACCGGTTTAGTTTAATCGGTTAAAATCTGTTTTTTTGAAAAAAAAATAATTTTTAATTTTCTATTTATTTTTTTTAAATGATGTTTAACATTATATTACTATTTTTATTATTTTTTAGGTTCATTGGTTAAAGTTTACGTATTCTATCAATATTGTTATCCTTTCTTTTAAATATATTTCTGTTATGATTCGTTTTCTATTTGATAATGAGAAAAATGAAAGAAGAAAAAGATGGTGATCAGCTTGCACTACAAGACACTCATTTAGATTCTTTTAATAAAAAATAGAAAAATTGACTAAAATAGTTTAATCTTATAGGTTTTATCTCAAATTAGCCAAAAAAAAATTAACAATTTTTGCAAAGAAGCCAATCAATTCACAGGTGGGCTACTTCAACTGGCAAACTCGTCTATGACCTGAGATATCCTATTTGTGCCTCTCAAGACCTGCAATTTCGTCATGTAGTATAAAAATAATTTGCGGATCTATATTTTGGAAATTGCCACATGCGATTTCCTCTACATGACCGGCAATTTCTTCCAAAGCCATCTATGATTTCCCTTGTTTTTTAAGGTGTGGAAAAAAATTTCCAAAACCATTTCAACTCCTAAGAAGGCCAGACATGTTTACAATTAATAAAAAGATCTTTGGTATATAGAAGGACGAAGAGCATTGATGTGGAAATTGCAATCTTAGTTGACACTTATATAGAAAACATTTGTCGATAATTTTATTAATAAATTAAATTTGTCTGCAATTTACAAAGGTTTGACTGCGAACTCATACACCTTTAACTACAAACTTGTACAATATTTATTACGCCTTTGCCTTTTCTGAGTATGACTGTAAGACCCATTTTCTTTTGAGATGCTTTCAAGGTAAGTAGAGTTATTACCTTATAGTTGGTGTGGTTCTAGCTAAGAGTTGTTTAGAGTAAGGGTGTGGCGATCTTTTGTGATTGTTTTTGAGTTATGAGTTGTTTGAGGAGTGAGAAGAGGTTGAACCCTTTCTTATATACTAATATTGTTGTGAATAAGATTAGTTAGGTTGTTGTATGAGTTTGGGTGATTAGAAACCCATTTGGAAGAAGTCTGCGGTTGAGAAATGCTAAAAAGAGGTTACACGGGTCGTGTAATGAGGCTTAAAAACTAATCCGAGACCTTTCAAGAGTTATACGGATCGTGTAAAATTGGTCCAGTGACAATGCCTAGTGATATTACATATTTTAGTCATTGTTGAGCCCTATTCTTAGTGAAATTATATCATATATATCGTGGTATTCTCACTTTTCGTGCTAGTACTTGTTTAGAAGAAAATAATGAAAACAGGGACCAAATGCGTACAAATTGGAGAAAGTTGGAAAAGAAGGAAAAATCATGAAAATACGAACGCGCGCCGCGGAAATCAAGAAGGCGCCACGCGGATCTGAGGCGGTGGAACAATATTCAAAGTCCGAAGAAACGGGGATAAAACCCTATGCGTGCCGCGGAAACCATATATGCGCGGCGCGGTTGCGCAAATTTTGCAACTATAAATAGAGGTGTTTTCAGCCGAAAACCCGAGCAAAACCCTGGTGAAAAATCGACCATAGAGGCTCTTTGACTCCAAGAACTCGTTTCCAGCAAGTATCTTTGGATATTTCAGGTTTTTATGTTTAATTTCTTTTTAGTTTAATAGTTAGCATTAGTGGCTAGGGTTTGTGGGAGTGACAACCACTGCCTTGAGCATTTGATTTACTGTTTTTCTAGTTCTTGTTACTGTATTGGATGTTTGGAACCTGTTTTGGGTTATAATAATCATTCGGTTACAAGTAATATTGGTTTTTCGGTGTTTTGATGCTTGTTATTGATTTTGAATGCTTGGATTGTGTTTGGATGTGTTTATGATCTTGTTGGGACTGTTTTCCTTTGCTGTTTTCAGTAGCCAACTAGGTTAGGTTTTAGGTTTGGATTGTAGCCAGTGACTGTCCTTGGATTTTTAGTTATTGGTTTGGTTCATGCCTTATGATTGTTTGGTTTCTTTGAATGCCTTTGTTGCTTCTGAAGCAGAGATGTACTTCTGATTTCAGAAAGGAACTAGGTTTGATTTGAAGTTAGTTTAAGTTTATGCTTGTTTTGAGATTGTTTAGTTTTATGCTTTTCGGGATCAGTAGTCAACAGTGTAGGAACTAAGCCCTCTGACTATAGCGTGACACTATAGTTGGTAATCTATCACCTGACTTAACCACGTAACTCCTGCGGATCGACCCTAACTTCCACTGTGCTAAGTGTGTGTGTTAGGTTTTTCTTATTTTTGACCGCATGACGACCGCTGCGATGTCATCCAGAAAGCTGTCTGAGGGCTGAAACGGGTTACACGGGTCGTTTTCGCGAGCATGGGTCGTGCAGGCGACATTAGCGGCGCTAATACTAAACATTAGCAACGCTAATGTCGTGCACACTCATATATCTTCCAGAGCATATTGGGGCGATTTTCTGTCAAATTGAGCCTCGAGATTTGTAGGGAAGCGTAGAGAGACTCAAATCTAACCACGTAAACGCGTTCTTAATTCCTAATTCATCGAGGTGAGTAACTTGTCGATTTTGGGGCATTCAAACCCTAGCTTTTGATTTTGTTATTTTGCTATAAATTGTTGCATATGTTGTTAGTAGATTGTTAGTGGATGCTTTCTTGAGTTATTGGTGTGATTATTGTCGAGTTTTTACAGTTGAATGAGTAGAACCGCGGAATTGGGGTTTCGGTAAATATAGCGTTGATATTTACCGTTTATACTCCTTTTTCCTCTTTTAATTTCTACATCTTTTTGTTGGATTAGGTGTCTAAGCCATGACTTGTAATTGAACTTTTATCTTATGGTTAAAAGCAAAGTCCATTTGGGTTGCCCTCATGGGTGGAGGAAAGATAGTTCAGTAGAGAGAATAGTTGATTTATTAATCGTATAATAAATCAATAGAAAATATATATATGGTTTATTAATATATTTAAGTGCTAATATATTAATTAGAAACTATAATAATTAATTAAGATTTAATCTAGAATTAATTGGATTTAATTTGGAGATTAAATTAATTAATTAAAAGGTGCAGGGACTGGTTTGGCATTTATTCAATAGTTGAATAACTGGCCAGGAAAAACCAGGGACCAAAAGTGGCGCCAACTTGGAGGCTCCTCCAAGGGATTGGCGAAACCCTAATTAGGGTTTGGTAAGCCTAGTCCAAGTGGTCAAAAGCCTTGTCCAATTGGAGGCTCCTTAGGGTTTCAGGTGTAACCCTAGGAGGCTATAAAAGGAACCCCCTGGCACCTCATATTCACGCCATCTTCTCTCTGGATTTACTCTGCTGGACTGATTCTTCCATCACCTGGGTGTGACTTTCATCTGAGGCAGGATAATTTTGCTGCTGCTTAAAAGGATCATAAGATCTAAGGTTGGTTTTTCTTGATTCTTCTTTAGAATTGAATTGTATCCTTTAGGTTCTTAGTTCTAATCTTCATAGAAGAAAACATAGATCAATATTAGGGTTGCATGTGAACCTTAGGTTATTTTGTGTTCATTGATTGCATAGAAACCCTTCAGTGGTATCAGAGCTAGCTTGTTTTCTTGTGTTTGATTATGAACTGCTTGAATTGTTTTGTGCCTAAGGGTTATTGGCGAAAATTAACCCTTGGGAGGAGGCCAAAATCGATCCCAAGGCTAGGGTTTCCTAACCCTAGCCGCCACCCTCCTTGGTCCCTTCCTTGATTGCTTGATTTGCTTGCCTTATTTGTGTGTTGTTATTTTTGGTAACTAAATCAATTAAAATAACTTGAACCCTTTTATTTGGCATGTGAATTTCGAAAATCTAAGGGCCAATACAGATTAATTAATTTGATTAATTTGGTAATCTGTAACCTAGATTTAATTAGTTTAATTAATTGATTAATTAAAGGACCAATTAAATCGGATTAAAGAATTAATTAATATTTTCAAAAAAATTAGTAATAATTTTAGAAAATTAGAACTTAATTAATTCTAAAATATTTTAATAAGATTAAAATATATCTTATATGTATTTATGATTAAAAGTTAATTTAATACATATAAGAAAATTGGTTAGTCTACCGCTAGTAAGCCTCATTCACAAAACTGTCCTATAAAGAGGGTATAAGGCGACTGACTATAAAATGTTAGTCTAATGGGTATCTACTCTTACCCACCGCTCTCCTGGTCAGTCGAGTGTCGTTAGCTGAACGGGTATGATAGAACCGCTAAGCCTCTTAAAAGTATAATGCTATAATTGAAAGTACTAGAACCCTAAAACAAATCCCAATCTAGTTACTTTAGGAAAATGTGAATTTGATGCTACCCCATGAAATTGCACATTGCACTTTATGAAACGTTGGTGGAGCGTGTGTGGTTTACCGGCACACCAATAGGGGTTCATAAAGAGTGACAATGGGTGTCTCGGGTGTTATCATTGTTGATGGAGCGTGTGTGGTTTACCGGCACATCAATTTGAGATGATAATGGATCCCGAGAGCACCAAGCTAATTTGCATGGTTATTCACACCCGGTTTGTGATCCTCGGCATCCCAGTCACAAACGGTGGGGCATATCCGAGATTAAACATGCTATTGAACAGTTCAATAAATCTCATAAGAAACTAGGAATTCCATTTATAATAAGATTATTTTTCCGCGGTGGAATCGGCTGAATCGTCATTCGCCTACCTTTATAAAATTTGCTTATAGATTACGGCATCCCTCTTCTATGTTGCAAATTGTTATAGTTGGATCCTAGCCTTATTTTATATTGGGTTATTATAAGGACCGACAAGTATCTAATTAAACTTACCTTCTTTTATAGATGTCTTCTGCTGATCAATCCGCTCCCCAATCAAACTCCAGTGTTCCCTCAATCCTCTCACTATGTTCCAGGGTTCAATTGAACGGGACAAACTATAATGACTGGATTAGAAACATCAAGATGGCTCTGAGGTATGAGAACAAAGAGTATGTTCTCGAGACCGAGCTTGTCGATGTCGACCCCGAAACTGCTACTCCCGAGGAAATTGCCTCGTACCAAAAACATACTGATGATGCAACCAAAGTGGCCTGCATCATGATCGCCACAATGAACCCCGAATTGCAGAGAATATACGAAGACTACTGGCCCTATGAGATGCACAAGGAGCTAGCGGAAAAGTTCCGCAAGCAAGAGCGCATCGAAAGGTGCGAAGTGGTCAAGGACTTCACGAACAGCAAACCCAAAGATGGAGAGTCCATCTGCGCTCATGTGCAAAGAATGCAAGGTTACGTGGAGCGGCTTAGAAAGCTTGCGATGCCTGTACCGGAACAGTTGGCCGTTGACATAGTGCTTAACTCGTTGCCGAGTTCTTATGACCAGTTCAGGCTGGCTTATCATTTGAACAACAATCAGGCTAATATGACTGAGTTGCATCGCATGCTTCGAGTAGCTGAGGACGGGATGAAGGGTAAAAGTGTACCCTCGGTTAATCAGCCCGTTCTAGCCATTGGAAGTGGCAAAGGAAAGAAAAGGAAGGGCCCTCCTAAGCAAAATTGGAGGGAAAAGGTTCAGGTCGGGTCATCCAGTAATGGCTCAAGAACCAAGACTTCCCAAATTCCTTGTGTATCCAACCCCGATGAAGCCAACTGTTTTTACTGCAAAGAGAAGGGCCATTGGAAGAGAAGCTGCCCCAAATACTTGCAGGATGTCAAGGATGGGAAAGTAAAGCCATCGACAGCAGGTATATACACTATCTCTAAAAACTCACCATCTTCTAATTCTTGGGTCCTTGATACAGGATGTGGTTTTCACATTTGTTCTGATATGCAGGGCCTAAAGGAAAGCAGGGAGGTGGAGCACGGTAGACTGAACTTGATCATGGGCAATAGGAGATCGTCCCCTGTTACCAAGATTGGAGTTTATAGTTTAGTGCTTAGTAGTGAAGTTTGTTTAGATTTATTAGATTGTTGCTATTCGCCAGAAATGGCAAGAAATATTATTTCATTTCACGCATTATTCAGACAAGGATTTCAATTTTCTTTTGATAATAATATTGGATCCATTTCTGTTTTCAAAAATGGTATTTTGAATTTTACTGCTTATCCTTGTAATGGTGTGTATGAAGCTGTGAAATGTGTTGACAATCTAGGACAAAGTGTAAATTATATTGATTCTACTAGTGACGTGGAAAAGGCATGACTGTGGCATAGTCGGCTCGGCCACATCAGCAAGAAACGCATCGCCCAACTCCAAAAGGATGGAGTGTTGGAATCATTCGACCTCAAGTCGGACGATGTATGCGAATCTTGTCTGTTGGGCAAGATGACTAAATCACCTTTCAAAGGGTCTTTTGAAAGAGGTGAGGGTCTATTGGACATTATTCACACGGATGTGTGTGGTCCATTCAGATCAACCACAAAGGATGGCACGCGGTTCTACGTGACTTTTACCGACGATTTTAGTAGATACGGTTACATCTACTTGATCAAGCACAAGTCGGACACCTTTGAAAAGTTCAAAGAGTTTAAGAACGAAGTAGAGAATCAATTAGGCAGGAAGATAAAGATGCTCAGATCCGACAGAGGCGGAGAGTATCTAAGTATCGAGTTCCTAGACTATCTAAAGGAATGCGGAATAGTTTCGCAGTTGACACCTCCCAGGACACCACAGTTGAACGGTGTTGCAGAGAGGCGCAACCGAACCCTGTTGGACATGGTTCGTTCCATGATGAGTCGAGCTTCACTTCCCATTCACTTCTGGGGGTATGCCTTAGAGACTGCCGCCCATATCCTCAATCTTGTCCCAACTAAGAAGGTTGCGAAAACACCTCATGAGATGTGGACGGGGAAAGCTCCCTCGTTGGCACATATCAAGGTCTGGGGTTGTGAGGCTTTCGTTAGACGAGAGACTCAAGACAAACTCGCAGACAGAAGCGAAAGGTGTTTCTTCATTGGTTATCCCAAACAGTCCTTTGGATATCTATTCTACAGACCGAGCGAGGACGTGGTCTTTGTAGCTAGACGAGCAGTCTTTCGAGAGAGAGAGCTCGTATTTAAAGAGGACAGTGGGAGTACCATTGATCTGGAAGAAATTCAAGAGTCATCAGATGACGCAACCTTAGGAGAAACTAGCAACCAACATGAGGAAGAAGTTCCTGTTGGCCCGACAGATGTATCCTTACCTCTTAGGCGTTCTGGTAGGGTTAGCATGCCACCCGAGTTTTATGGGTTCCATATAACTTCGGATGGGGACACGTTTGTCAGTGATAGGACACTGATAAATTTGGATGAACCAGCTAACTACCAGGAAGCAGTGGCGGGCCCTGAGTCTGCCAAGTGGAAAGAGGCCATGGATAGCGAGATCAAGTCCATGTATGACAATCAAGTTTGGAACTTGGTTGACAATGTACCGGGTCGAAAGACAGTCGGATGCAAATGGATCTTCAAGAAGAAGACCGACATGGACGGAAAGGTACACACTTTCAAGGCAAGACTGGTTGCGAAGGGCTTTACTCAAACCCCAGGGGTTGACTATGACGAGACCTTCTCACCAGTAGCTAAGATAAAGTCTATTAGGATTATGCTGGCCATAGCTGCATTTCATGACTATGAAATTTGGCAGATGGACGTCAAAACCGCTTTCCTTAATGGGAAGCTGACTGAGGATGTTTACATGAATCAGCCAGAGGGTTTTGTCGATGCAAAGTATCCTAATAAGGTGTGTAAGCTTGAGAGATCAATCTACGGATTGAAGCAAGCTTCTCGCAGCTGGAATCTTTGTTTCCATGAGAAAGTCAAAGAGTTTGGCTTCTCTAGGAGCGAGGATGAGTCCTGCGTATATGTCAAGGCTAGTGGGAGTATAGTCACCTTTCTGGTGCTGTATGTCGATGACATACTGCTCATGGGAAACGATATTCCAACCCTGCAAGATGTTAAGGCTTGGCTTGGGAAATGTTTCGCCATGAAGGACCTAGGAGAGGCTGCCTATATTCTTGGGATTAGAATATTGAGAGATAGGAAGAAGAGACTGATTGGACTCAGTCAGGGTACATACTTGGATAAGGTACTAAAGAGGTTTAGTATGGAAAATTCCAAGAAGGGAGAGCTGCCTATTCAAAGTAATGCGAAGCTGAGTAAGACTCAAAGTCCGAGTACAGACGAGGAAATAGCTGAGATGAGTCGAGTACCATACGCTTCAGCTGTGGGATCGATCATGTACGCTATGACGTGTACTCGCCCTGACGTGGCTTTTGCTTTAAGCATGGTCAGTCGGTACCAGGGTAACCCTGGAAGGGCGCATTGGATAGCTGTGAAAAATATACTCAAGTATCTGCGAAGGACAAAGAACATGGTGTTAGTCCTCGGTGGCAGTGATACCTTGAGAGTTGAAGGATATACAGATGCCAGCTTTCAGACGGATAGAGACAGTGGTCGGTCTCAGTCGGGCTGGGTATTCCTTTTGAACGGTGGAGCAGTTACTTGGAAAAGTTCCAAGCAAGAAACAGTGGCTGATTCTACGTGCGAATCAGAGTACATAGCAGCAAGTGAAGCGTCAAAGGAAGCGGCTTGGCTGAAGAACTTTATCTGTGACCTTGGAGTAGTCCCGAGTATTCAGGAGCCCTTGGAACTGTTCTGTGATAATGAAGGTGCGGTCGCCTTGACAAAGGAACCGCGAGATCATGGAAAGTCCAGACATATCGACAGAAAGTACCACTACATCAGGCATAGGGTAGAAGAAGGTCACCTCCTTGTAAAGAGGGTATCATCGGAAGATAATCCTGCAGATCCCTTGACAAAGGCTCTGAGTAGGATTAAGCATAATCAGCATGCTAGGAGCATTGGATTAAGAGATGATATAAGTTTTAGTAATTAGATAGGTTCGAAACTTGTAACAATGTATTGTATTTGACTCTTGTGATTTAATAATAGAGATTTATTATGGTTCACTACTCTTGTCAGTACTTTATCATTGTGTTTCATTTTGCATGTTTTACTTCCTGAATAATTGGATTATTCAAATATCCACAGTCGATTACACTTTAAGGGAGTAAGTGTGAAGTAAGACTGTCATGAATTGGTAATAGATTGTCTAAGGAGTTAGACATTGCAATTGGATTGCTGAACCATTCGTGAGTACTTGGAAATGGAGATTTGAGTATTGGATAAACCCGCGCTCAATGGATTGCTTCATGGATTACATCACGAGCAATGTTGAGACGATAATATCTTTTGATCTTTAAGCTAAGACATATGAGTTATGATTTATTAGACGGTTGTTCATTGATAATATGAAAACGCATCGGTAACTCGGTGTTATAAAACGTATTGTTGTGAGTGATTTGTCTGGTAAAAGACATAAGTATATGAGTCGAAGTTTATTCGTCCCTTGACCCTAACGGGAAACAGATATCTGTAGGCCTCTCGATGATTTTGAAGTTGACTAAAATGGTTGGCCAACCGGGACTAAATTGGTAGTCTAAGAGTCATATGCAAATCGGAAATCGAGGAACAGTGAATCAGACCAGATTGATTTTATCCATGTCTTGAGTCTGAAAATATCTTGTTGGACGGAGGATCATCAGATCACTTATCTTTGGACAGAACTGACTGGGTCAGAGTTCAGACAATTAAAGTCATAGACTTATCCAAGTGGGAGACTGTTGGATTAGGTGTCTAAGCCATGACTTGTAATTGAACTTTTATCTTATGGTTAAAAGCAAAGTCCATTTGGGTTGCCCTCATGGGTGGAGGAAAGATAGTTCAGTAGAGAGAATAGTTGATTTATTAATCGTATAATAAATCAATAGAAAATATATATATGGTTTATTAATATATTTAAGTGCTAATATATTAATTAGAAACTATAATAATTAATTAAGATTTAATCTAGAATTAATTGGATTTAATTTGGAGATTAAATTAATTAATTAAAAGGTGCAGGGACTGGTTTGGCATTTATTCAATAGTTGAATAACTGGCCAGGAAAAACCAGGGACCAAAAGTGGCGCCAACTTGGAGGCTCCTCCAAGGGATTGGCGAAACCCTAATTAGGGTTTGGTAAGCCTAGTCCAAGTGGTCAAAAGCCTTGTCCAATTGGAGGCTCCTTAGGGTTTCAGGTGTAACCCTAGGAGGCTATAAAAGGAACCCCCTGGCACCTCATATTCACGCCATCTTCTCTCTGGATTTACTCTGCTGGACTGATTCTTCCATCACCTGGGTGTGACTTTCATCTGAGGCAGGATAATTTTGCTGCTGCTTAAAAGGATCATAAGATCTAAGGTTGGTTTTTCTTGATTCTTCTTTAGAATTGAATTGTATCCTTTAGGTTCTTAGTTCTAATCTTCATAGAAGAAAACATAGATCAATATTAGGGTTGCATGTGAACCTTAGGTTATTTTGTGTTCATTGATTGCATAGAAACCCTTCACTTTTAAGTTAGATCCAGTTGAGATAATTATGGATGTTGGAGTTGATTTAAACTGTGGTGATATAACCAAGTCTAGTGAACAGGAGCTCAATACGCGTAAATTGGGGATTTCACATACTAAATTGATATCAGATAAGTACTCTCTAGTACTTGATTAGAGTTTTACCTTGTTGAAGGTTAGATATTTGTATATGTGTTATGTTGATATCGTTACAATATGATTGAGGAGTAAGTTGTTATTTGTGAATAATAATAATAGATTTGAACAGACACATTGATTTTATATACTGAGTAAATGCTAATGTAGTCGTGTTAAAGAGTTTTTAGTCGATTTGTATAGCCATGAGAGCTATTAAGCTAGAGTATAAATGGTTGCTAACCGAGTATATATATATATATATATATATATATATATATATATATATATATATATATATATATATATATATATATATATGAATGATTATGATTGAGTTTGTGAGAAGTATCAAGTATGATACTTACTGAGAAGTTGATATTTGCTAACATTTAACTGGTGTTGTAAAGTTAATGTGGTTGCAGTTTTCAGAAATAGAGAGGAGATATATATATATATATATATATATATATATATATATATATATATATATATATATATATATATATATATATATATATATATATATATATATATATATAATTGCCAATGAGATTAGTATGAGCGGAAGATGAGAAACGCATGTTGATAATGAGATTTGAGAGAAGAGTTGGAGGTTATTTACTAAGCTTTATATAAGCTTACACTTGAGTGTTATGTTGTTTTGCAGATATCTGTAGTTGTGATAAGGTGTAACACCCGACTTATTAACCAAAAACACCCCAAAAATTTTCATTTTTCAAACCAAATGTTTTACAATTAAAACACAAGTATGGGGTATTAGTTAATACAATACGAGTACAAGAGTATCACGAAGTACAATACATAAAATATTATACATTCTTCAAGCCGGGTCGTTACTTCAAATACTAAGTCCTCAGTCACGGACTTTATCCTTTCCCTTGGCGGGATCACGCTCACCTGCAGGGACATATCAAATAAACGGTGAGCTATAAAGCCCAATGAGTAATCAAATCAAGAATAACATGTATAAGAATAAAATTCTCTTTACAAAGTCAAATATGTATTATCATGCAATACAAAATCAAATATGGCTCACGGGTTAGCCCGCTGTTGCCTTGGCTCACGGGTTAGCCCGCTGTTGCCTAGCCTCACGGCTTATCCGGTTTTGTCTATATAAGTTTGTTGAATAATGTTTTTATGTTTTTATGTGACCATCACTGAAATAAGTCGAAATGTTTTTTAACAAATATTATCAGTATTTCAGGTTGCATGGATTCAAGATTGAACGAGATAAAAAGAAAATATTCTTAAAATCAAAGAATTTTTCCAGCTACAGCAATCACGACGCGACAGAAGCCATGGTCGCGACGTGAAGAAAAACAAAACACAAAAGTTCAGATTGCCACAGCGATCGCGACGCGACGGCAAGGGTGGTCGCGACGCGAAGACCTTGGACGCGACACCACCTACTTCTTGAACGCGAGACTACCAACCCAACGCACTAACCAGTGGCCGACCAAAAGCAACACGATCACGCACCCTCGCGACGCGACGGACCTTCCGGTCGCGACGCGATGCCTGTATTCAGTGACTATAAATAAGAAGCAAACCTCTTGCCATTCTTGTGCAGAAAAACCTTCCACCACACTATACCCATTCAAGCACCAATACATCAAGATTACCCCACGTCCAAAGAGCAAAAAACCTGCCAAAAACTCTCTAGAAAACCCTTCTCAACCAGAGAAAACACACACACAAACAAACACCAAACAAAACCGCTACACCCATACTCTACCCGACACCAAACAAAACCTCTACCCGACACCAAACAAAACTCTACCCTACACAAAAACAAAACCTCTATCCGATACCAAACTTCAAACCACTAAACAACCTCAACCCGAATACCAAACTACAAAACCTACACACCCTCTACCAAATACATACACCACGAAAACTAAACCACAAAAACCCCGTGCATTTCAATTAAACCGACACCAAAAACCCATTTCACCAAACACCAAAAAACTACCAAACCTCATCCTACCGTAAAGAACAAGAATCGACGCTTCAAAGAAAACACCATCTTCCTCAGCTATCGATAAGTTCTTTTGAAATTATTTGTGTCGTTATTGATTTATTCAAACTGTTATAAATCAACTGTACCAAATATCCAATACATCCGAATTGAACCTTGACAACGAAAACATATGTGGACTGTATTTAACCGAGACATCTAACTTCTAACTTCTAACTTCTAACCTTTTTATTTATTGTAAAAACACTTTATCGTTGATAATGGCGTTTTTTACATCTAACCTCTAACTTCTAACATTTACTTTATTTACCGCTTTCTGTCCATTTAAATACTGTCTAGTTTAGATTTACCGCTTTATTTTATTCCACAACTCTTATTTATTCCGCATCATATCTGTCACACAGTAATCGGCTTAAAAACCTTATTCGTGGTGATCAGTTATCGTATATTTTTCAACAATTGGTATCAGAGCTCGTGTGATTTAGTCTGAAATTTTTGTCGAAAACTTTATTTGTGTAGCGTTTTTATAACCAACCAATAAGTTTTCCTTAAAAATTTCATTTTAATATCACTTGTTCAAAATCCTTTCAAAAAAAAAAAAATTAAAATCTTAAAATTTTCAAAAAAAAACACAACCCAAAAATGTCTTCCACAACCTACTCAATAGCTCCATATGTCATCGATCAGGTATGGTCTATGATCTCAGAAATCGGTCTTTCAAAAACACCATTTGAGTCCCACATGACTAAGATTGAGAACAGTTTGAAAGCTGATCTCAAACTATATCATGACACAATAGTCAAATCTGATATCTACAAATCTGAATTACAAACCTTGCAACTCAAATTTGGAGAATCAACAAAGACTAGAGACAAACTTGAAAGAGACGTCGAACGAAAATCAGAAGAATATAATCACGTCTTAGATCAATTAAATGAAGCTCTAAAACAAAAAAAGGACTTAGAAATAAAAAATCAATCTGTTTTTCCATCTGAAATAAAAGATGCCTTAGAAATAGAAGTCCTTCAGTTAAAACTAAAAATTCAAGATTTAACTGACATAAACTCTAGTTTGATTCTGAAATTAGATGATTTTTCAAAACAAGTCAAACTTCTTGAATCCGAGAATCAAAGATTTCAATGAAAACTGGATTCTATTGTAACACCCGACTTATTAACAAAAACACCCCAAAAATTTTTCATTTTTCAAACCAAATATCTTACAATAAAAACCATAATTAGGGGCATTAGTTAACAAATACGAGGACAAGTGTATCACGAAGTACAATACATAAATATTATACATTCTTCAAGCCGGGTATTACTTCAACGCTAAGTCCTCAGTCACGGACTTTATCTTTTCCCTTAGCAGGGTCACGCTCACCTGCAGGGACATATCAAACAAAACGTGAGCTACAAGCCCAATGAGTAATCAAACAAACAGATAAACATATACAAGAGTATAATAACAATTAAACTCTTAAACAATTTCTGTCCCAAAACTCATGGTCATCATTGACCGCACGTAATCATAGCCATACAGGCTGCATATAATATCATAGCCCAAAGGCCACATCGGAGACATAGCCCGAAGGCCGCACCGGAGTCATAGCCAACAAGGCCGCATCGGAGACATAGCCAACAAGGCCGCACCGGAGTCATAGCCAACAAGGCCGTACCATTAATATCAAAGATAATAATTTTTGCTAACAAGACTGCACCATTTAGAATTACAAATTCAAATGTCATGTCCGTATATTACCCGGGTACTCTACCCTTGTACCATATTCAACTACTTTAAGTAGTGCCACTGTAATCACCATATATCATACTAGATATAGTCAAGATTACTCACCTGAAATATTATTACAACCAGCTTTTGCCGTTCCTTGCTTTCCGATATGATCCGTAGAATTTTGTCCCGCACCTATAATTTAATCATTTACAATATGATTATAGGTTAATACCCATTGCAAGTAACTCTAATACACTAGAGTTCAATAAAACATTGTTACAAACAATGCCTAGTTAATAAACTTTCCGTTTACTAACTTTATACAAATTTTACTATTCACCGGGACATTCGGATCGGTCTACAGTGCCCCCGAGGGGTCGGAAACCCAATCTAAAAATTTTTCCCAAACTTTTCAGACCATAACGGTCCTATGTTTCAAATTTGGGCTAAATCGGACAAGCAACGCAAAAGTTAGCGTTTCAAAGTTCCTGCCTGGCCACTGCCTTGGAGGCGCACTGCGCCAGGGTCAGGGCGCACTGCGCCTGGGCGCACCCCGCCTGGCTTCTGGGCGTACTGCGCCTGGCACCTGGGCAGACCTCCTGGCCAGTCGCGATTCTCTACTGTAGCACGCAGATTTCTCATATTAAGTGTTCATTTTCGTTCTTAAACACTTGGGGTTTATTCCCAGGTCAAAACCCTCCATAAAAACAAGGTTTTTAAGCATTGAAAACAACTCAATCATTCAAAGGGAAGATTAGGGTTCTTAATTCTAACAACCCCAATTCTTCAATTTTACCACTTATAGCATCTTACTTCCATTTGATTGAGTTAAGTCTTTGTTATAAGGACTTAATGGAAGTATCAAATCATTCTAATCACCCAAACACAACTGAAATTACAGTTTTCGCGTTTTACACAACTCACCAAGAACAACAATCAAGAGCTTGGAAATTTACCTCAAATTCTTCCAATTCTACCCTTTGAAACCAAGAACTAGTTTGCAAACTTCAAGCCTTCAAACTTCTTCAATTCCTCTGCAGAAATTCAGCCACAAGAAACATCCCGTAACTCCCAAATTTCTGCACAACTATTCTCTTATATACTTCCAGAAATTACACTTTGGTCCTTGAAGTTGCATTTCTTGAACAATTGCCACAATTAACACAATTTATGACAAATAATCAACTTTTATAACATTTTAAGTCCAAGACTTAAAATATTATCACATAATAAGTCCTTTTCTGTCCAAATGACCAAATTACCCTTTTGAGGTAAAATGACCATTTTGCCCTTTTATTATACTTATATAATAAATACATTTTTGGCGTTACAAATTCTCCCCTCCTTTAAGAGATTTCGTCCCCGAAATCATACAAAAAGTTGAGGATAGTTCTCCCTCATCTCACTTTCGGTCTCCCACGTCATGTCGGAACCTTTGTGATGACGCCAAAGGACTTTCACCATACTGATCTTCTTGTTTCTAAGCTGTCTTATCTTGCGGTCTAACACCCGCTCAGGTTGTTCCGGGTATCTCAGCTTTTCATCAACTTCAATTTCAGCAAGAGGTACTTGTTGAGATTTATCAAACAACGTTTTCCTCAAATGGGACACATGGAATACATCATGTATACCATGAAGTTCATCAGGTAACTCCAATCTATACGCCACGGCTCCAACCCTTTGGGATATACGGAAAGGTCCAATGAAACGAGGACTCAACTTTCCTTTCTTCCCAAAACGAATTAAGCCTTTCCAAGGGGATACTTTGAGCATAACCATATCTCCCACTTGGAATTTTATCGGTTTCACCCGCTTATCTGCATACTGTTTCTGCCTATTCTGAGCTACCTTCAAGTTTTCACGTATCAGTTTGATCTTTTCTTCAGTCTGGGCAACAATTTCGGGTCCAGCCAACGGCTTTTCCCCAACTTCAGTCCAGCAGGTTGGAGTACGGCACGGTGCTCCATACAAGGCTTCATACGGGGCCATCTGAATACTTGAATGATAGCTGTTATTGTACGCGAATTCCACTAAAGGCAAATGATCTTCCCAGCTTCCACCGAAGTCAATGACATAAGTCCTCAACATATCTTCCAAAGTTTGGATCGTTCTCTCACTTTGGCCATCCGTCTGCGGGTGATATGCGGTACTCATAAGTACTTTTGTACCCAATTGCTCTTGAAGACTCTGCCAAAAATGAGAAGTAAACCTACTATCTCGATCCGATACTATCGATGCTGGTACTCCATGCCGACAAAATACTTCATCAATGTAGATTTTCGCCAGTTGATCTACTCTGTACTTTTCCTTATATGGTATAAATTGTGCCGATTTGGTCAATCGATCCACAATTACCCATATAGAATCATAACCTCGCGGCGTCCGCGGCAACTTGGTCACGAAATCCATGGTAATATGGTCCCATTTCTTCTCCGGAATCGGCAATGGCTGTATTTCTCCATACGGTTTTTGATGATTTGACTTAACTTGCAAACAAGTCAAACATTTTTCCACGAATCTTCCAACATCTCTTTTCATTCCAGGCCACCAATACATCGGTTTTAACGTCCGATACATCTTAGTGCTGCCCGGATGAACTGCATATCTGCTAAAATGGGCATCTTCCAGAAGTAATTTCCGCACCTCTCCCTGCTTTGGGACCCACACACGTCCTCTGAATGTCTTCAATTTCTGAGTATTTTCTTCCAGATGCTTCAAGTATCCAACCATTCTTTCGCTTTTTACATTCTCCGGCTTACACGCTTCCTCTTGTGCCAAACGAATCAATTCTGGTAACCGGCTCACTACACCCATACACGCGGATGTAATTTTCAGAGGAGTTTCTTTTCGGCTTAAAGCATCTGCCACCACATTTGCCTTGCCAGGGTGGTACTGAATTTCACAATCAAAGTCTTTTAACAGGTCCATCCACCTTTGCTGTCTCATGCTGAGCTCTTTTTGGTCAAAAAGATACTTCAGGCTCTTGTGATCCGTGTAAATAACAAATTTTACACCGTATAAATAGTGCCTCCACAGCTTCAATGCTAAGATCACCGCAGCTAATTCCAGATCATGAACTGGATATTTCTTCTCAGCATCTTTCAATTGGCGGGACGCATAAGCTATGACCCGACCTTTCTGCATCAGAACACAACCAAGACCAATTCTAGACGCATCGCTGTAGATCACATACTCTTCTCCGCTTTGAGGTAGTACTAACACTGGTGCTTTACATAAGGCTTGTTTCAGTTTCTGGAATGCTTCTTGTTGCTCTGCAGCCTAAGTAAATTTTTCGCCTTTCTTAGTCAATTTGGTCAACGGGACAGCTATAGAGGAGAAATTTTCAACAAATCTTCTGTAATAGCCTGCCAAACCAAGAAAACTTCTTACTTCAGTTGGACTTCGGGGCGGTTCCCATTTCATCACGGCTTCAATCTTTGCTGGATCTACTTTCACCCCTTCAGCATTGATTACATGGCCAAGGAATTGGACTTCTCTTAGCCAGAATTCACACTTGGAGAATTTAGCATACAGCTTTTCTCGGCGAAGCAACTCCAATACTTGTCGCAAATGCACTTCATGTTCGGCTTGGCTTCGGGAATACACCAAGATGTCATCGATAAACACTATCACCGAGGTATCAAGGAACGGTCGGCACACTCGGTTCATAAGATCCATGAATACTGCAGGAGCATTGGTTAACCCGAAAGGCATCACCAAAAACTCATAGTGACCGTATCTTGTCCGGAATGCCGTCTTCGGAATGTCTGACTCCCTTATCTTCAACTGGTGGTATCCTGACCTCAGATCAATCTTGGAAAAGTAGGACGCGCCTTGTAGCTGGTCAAACAAGTCATCAATTCTGGGTAGCGGGTACTTGTTTTTCACTGTGATCTTGTTTAGTTCCCGATAGTCAATACACATTCGCATTGACCCATCTTTCTTCTTGACAAACAGTATAGGGGCTCCCCAAGGCGATGTACTCGGTCTAATGAAACCCCTGTCTAACAATTCTTCCAGTTGCTTCCGCAGTTCCACCATCTCTGAAGGTGCTAAACGGTATGGAGCTCGAGCAACAGGAGCAGCTCCCGGAATCAGTTCAATCGTGAACTCAACCTGTCGATCTGGTGGCAGCCCCGGAAGTTCGTCTGGAAACACATCTGGGAACTCGTTTACCACATTCACATTCGCTACCCCCACTTTAATCGGTTGAGCTACCGACACATAAGCCAAATAGGACATCCCTCCTTTACTGACACAGCTTCGAGCTTGAGCAAAGGAGATGACTGGCATTCTTAACCGAGGTCGTTCACCTTGAATTTTCATCCATTCCCCTTCCGGTGATAACACTGTAATACTTTTATTTCTGCAATCCACGTTAGCATAATTTGTCGCTAACCAATCCATTCCCACAATTACACCAAACTCGTTGGTAGTCATCGGCTTCAAATCTATAGGGAAAACGGTCCCGTAGATTTTAAGCTGACAACCTTCCATATGTTCAGAAACCCAGACATACCGGCCGTCTGCTATAGCTACTTCTAAGCTTTCATCCATCGGTGTTAAAGGTACATTCAGGCGAGGCAATAAAGATTCCGATACAAAACAGTGGGTGGCTCCCGGATCAAAGATAACATATACAGGTATGGTATTAAGAGTGAAAATACCTGTCACCACATCGGTCTTCTCACGGGCTTCTTCCACAGTCATCTGGAAAGCTCGCGAGGCTATCGGTCGTCCCCTGTTCTTCGGCTCTTCTTTCTTCCCGCCCTGTTCAATCCTAGGTCTGTCACTGATCGCTATAGACTTCAACTCGGGACAATTCAGGCGAAGATGATCCGTAGCTCCACACTGGAAACACCTACGATCCGCCCGACAGTTGTAAATATCATGCCCCGGTTTTCCACAATTTCGACAACTTGTGGATGTAGTGTTGACCCGGCAACTACCGGAGTGCCATTTTCGACATTTTTCACACCATTTTCTATCGTCCCTTTGACTTTTACCCTTAGACCCGGATTGCTGTGACTTCTTCTGAGGCGTCCAACCTTGGTCTTCAGCCTTTCGTTTTGTTTCCAAGACTTTCTTCTCGTCCTCTTGGCGCTTCAGTTCTGTTTCTCTTTCTGTGGCTCGATCCACCACTTGTCGAAAATTAGTTAATTTCAACGGTTGTACAACTTCTCTAATTCGGGTTGTCAACCCCCGAACATACTTGTCTATCTTTCTCTTTTCAGTGTAGACATGGTGTTCCGCAAACCGAGCTTTCTCCAGAAAGCTAAGAGTGTATTCCTGAACAGATCGGGAACCCTGTTCCAAATGCAGAAATTCATCCTCCAGCTTCTGAATGGCTACTTCCGAGCAATATTCTTCATTAAACTTTGTCTTGAATTGCTCCCAGAGTATCGATTGGGATGAATCAAGATCCAGTGACTTATAGTAAGTTTGCCACCAATGTAAAGCACCGCTTGTAAGTTGGTTCGTAGCAAACTCCACTTTATCATCATCCGCACACTTACTTACTCGGAACACCTTTTCCATATGCATGATCCATTCCATAGCTTTGACTGGATCATCTGTCCCCGAAAATTCCTTTGGTTTACAACCAAGAAACGATTTATACGTACACCCAACTTTCCTTGCAGAGGCTTCCCCACCTTGTGTTTCCTTCACTGCCCGGGCTCGACTTTCCCCCTGGCTTTCGTTTTCCGGCTGCCTGTCATGAACGCTTTTTGCAGCCTCCTCAGTAGGATCCGGATTTGCACTTGGGTTGGGATTGCCACTCGGGTGAGGATTGTTCGATAATACAGGCATCATCTGCCTAACTACTTCTTCCACAATGGCTCGTATATCAGGTGGATTTTGTCCCACCGGTTCTCTCACTGGTGCTCTTCGCCCATTAGAGCCGCGTGACCTAGCTGGTCCACTTCTTGCAGTTCCACGTGACCTAGCTGGTCCACTTCTTGCAGTTCCACGCGAATTCACACCAGTAGGATTGCTTCGTGTATTTCTCATACTTCAAGATTTCAACAAACCATTAGATTACATATATAATAACAAACTATATATATATCCAACAGTCCAATTATCTGTGTTTCTCTCAAGGTTTAAGTCCAGGGATCTAATCTAAGACACCTAGTTCACTTAAACCACGGCTCTGATACCAACTTGTAACACCCGACTTATTAACAAAAACACCCCAAAAATTTTTCATTTTTCAAACCAAATATCTTACAATAAAAACCATAATTAGGGGCATTAGTTAACAAATACGAGGACAAGTGTATCACGAAGTACAATACATAAATATTATACATTCTTCAAGCCGGGTATTACTTCAACCCTAAGTCCTCAGTCACGGACTTTATCTTTTCCCTTAGCAGGGTCACGCTCACCTGCAGGGACATATCAAACAAAACGTGAGCTACAAGCCCAATGAGTAATCAAACAAACAGATAAACATATACAAGAGTATAATAACAATTAAACTCTTAAACAATTTCTGTCCCAAAACTCATGGTCATCATTGACCGCACGTAATCATAGCCATACAGGCTGCATATAATATCATAGCCCAAAGGCCACATCGGAGACATAGCCCGAAGGCCGCACCGGAGTCATAGCCAACAAGGCCGCATCGGAGACATAGCCAACAAGGCCGCACCGGAGTCATAGCCAACAAGGCCGTACCATTAATATCAAAGATAATAATTTTTGCTAACAAGACTGCACCATTTAGAATTACAAATTCAAATGTCATGTCCGTATATTACCCGGGTACTCTACCCTTGTACCATATTCAACTACTTTAAGTAGTGCCACTGTAATCACCATATATCATACTAGATATAGTCAAGATTACTCACCTGAAATATTATTACAACCAGCTTTTGCCGTTCCTTGCTTTCCGATATGATCCGTAGAATTTTGTCCCGCACCTATAATTTAATCATTTACAATATGATTATAGGTTAATACCCATTGCAAGTAACTCTAATACACTAGAGTTCAATAAAACATTGTTACAAACAATGCCTAGTTAATAAACTTTCCGTTTACTAACTTTATACAAATTTTACTATTCACCGGGACATTCGGATCGGTCTACAGTGCCCCCGAGGGGTCGGAAACCCAATCTAAAAATTTTTCCCAAACTTTTCAGACCATAACGGTCCTATGTTTCAAATTTGGGCTAAATCGGACAAGCAACGCAAAAGTTAGCGTTTCAAAGTTCCTGCCTGGCCACTGCCTTGGAGGCGCACTGCGCCAGGGTCAGGGCGCACTGCGCCAGGGCGCACTGCGCCTGGGCGCACCCCGCCTGGCTTCTGGGCGTACTGCGCCTGGCACCTGGGCAGACCTCCTGGCCAGTCGCGATTCTCTACTGTAGCACGTAGATTTCTCATATTAAGTGTTCATTTTCGTTCTTAAACACTTGGGGTTTATTCCCAGGTCAAAACCCTCCATAAAAACAAGGTTTTTAAGCATTGAAAACAACTCAATCATTCAAAGGGAAGATTAGGGTTCTTAATTCTAACAACCCCAATTCTTCAATTTTACCACTTATAGCATCTTACTTCCATTTGATTGAGTTAAGTCTTTGTTATAAGGACTTAATGGAAGTATCAAATCATTCTAATCACCCAAACACAACTGAAATTACAGTTTTCGCGTTTTACACAACTCACCAAGAACAACAATCAAGAGCTTGGAAATTTACCTCAAATTCTTCCAATTCTACCCTTTGAAACCAAGAACTAGTTTGCAAACTTCAAGCCTTCAAACTTCTTCAATTCCTCTGCAGAAATTCAGCCACAAGAAACATCCCGTAACTCCCAAATTTCTGCACAACTATTCTCTTATATACTTCCAGAAATTACACTTTGGTCCTTGAAGTTGCATTTCTTGAACAATTGCCACAATTAACACAATTTATGACAAATAATCAACTTTTATAACATTTTAAGTCCAAGACTTAAAATATTATCACATAATAAGTCCTTTTCTGTCCAAATGACCAAATTACCCTTTTGAGGTAAAATGACCATTTTGCCCTTTTATTATACTTATATAATAAATACATTTTTGGCGTTACATCTATCAATCTTGCTAGAAAGCTAAGTGATGATATTTTCATCAAAGCAACATCCTTAGGATCTGGCAAAATCGATACAAATTACAGACCTGGATTAGGAAGAGAATCCTTCGAAATCGAACAAGCCAAACAAGAAACCAGGACTAACAGTGAAAACTCTGAATCAACTCTAACAGATCTATCCACATCTGTTAATGAGGAAAATTCAAACGACGAAACCGTTATCAACTGTAACCCAGATGATACTGATTTCACTGTTTCCAAAAGATCTTTCACTAATAGGTCTTCAACCCACCAAATCCAAATTACCAACCAAAACTCCAAACTTAAAGACTTTTTGAATAAAGGAAACTCCTTTTACGAGAAAGGCAGTACCTCTAAACAAATTGCTCTTCAAAAGGAACAAGGCAAACCCAAAGTTTTCAAACAAACCCAAAAGAAACCATTAAAACCAGCCTCCATGCCACAAAAACAAACATTTAATCCAAAACAAAAACCTTTTCAAAAACCAATTCAAAATCGCTTTCAAGAGATAAACTTCAATCTCTCAGGGAACTTTCAGAAACCATCATTTCACCAAAATCCATTCCATCATCATAATGTTTTTCAAAATCATCAAAATCCCAGATACAAAGAAAGGTTATCAAACAGAACTTCACATATAGGATACTTTTCACACAATCAGAAATCTTTCCAAATGACAGGTTTTCAAAAACAAATCTTAAATTGGGAAAATCTGATAAGTCAAATCAAGCCTCAACCACTTCGTCCAATTAACAGAAACCATAATGATTTCAGATTATCAAAAACCATTAACAAATCAGGACCCACAATGGTTTGGGTACCTAAACTCTCTGTCTAATTGCAGGTACTTCGTGCTGGAGAGCCCAAGGATGATACATGGTATATCGATAGTGGCCGTTCCAAGCATATGACAACAAACCATAGCCTTCTACAAGACTTCAAACCCACACTACCTCCGATGCAGAAACTTCACAATCAAACCAAAATGATGCGGATCCAATCGAGGGGGAACCACCAAAACAAGAACCCTCCTAAAACACCCCAATCCACCTGTCCAAATGATCCCAATGCATCATTTATGGGAGAACCACCAAAACCAAATTCCTCTTTAAAAAATCCCAATATACCTATCCAAAATGATCCCAGTGCATCATTTATGGGGGAACTCTCGTTACCCCATTCTCACCCCCAAACCAAAATTTACCAAAAACATTCAAATTACCAAATTTTTCAAAAACATCCACATAATCAAAAATCACAAAAAAAAAAATATTGAATAAAGTTTTATCCTTTTAAAACTTTTATAAAACCATGTGATTAACATCTTCTTGACTAAATTTTCAGATACTTATGCTCGATGAATGTTCTCAATTATATTGATTCTTAATTAAAGAGAAGGTTTAAAATTTCAAACATTTGTGTTATGTACATTCTCCTATTCCCTTTGAATTTATTTCAATTATAACGATTTTATCTATTAAGGGACATAAGATCAGGAGATTCAGATGAAAACCAAACCCATGTGAGAAATTGCGCCTCGTCTTTAACTGCTAAGTGGATTTCTTTTCTGTGAGCAAAGGTGTTTTTCATTATGACTTATAGGATTTATACTCTTATACCGTGATGCTAGTCTCATTTTTTGCTTAGATATCAAAATGACCAGGGACGATACAATCATTTTCTTATATATTAGACAAACTGTCTTTTATATCACCTATCCCTATCCTCAATCAAGCCACATCAAGAAAAGATTTATCATCTTGCATAGCAAGTCTGACAAATTAAAGAAACGACAAAGTCATATCCGAGAAAACCAGAAGAAAACTCAAAATCTCAAAACGCAAATGATGTCAACAAATCACAACTGGTAAACACATCAGATATCTTTTACACAAAAGGTATTCGCGAAAATCAAGAAAGGATAAAACAAAGGTGAACACTTCACCAAAGCAAAAGAAGAGTTATTACAACAATCCATAAAGACAGACATCTCTCAAAACAACGAATTCTCAAAAGCTTTATCAAATATGGCTGTCAAAACCGAAGATTACCGGGATACTGTAGCCTTCATAAACTGAATATTCTTAGTTGCAATAAGCACTATGAAAATTTTTAAACCCCTCTACATGTATTTCCCGACGGAGAGAGAGTGAACATCAATGGCATGAATGAAGAAACCCTCTGAGTAATGCCGAAACCAGTCTTATGTGATTGATTATCTAATATGAAGACCAAGTGACTAAAGTATATAGGTATAAATCCACATTAAGCATAAGTCAGCACCTTCAAACTGGGAGATATCACTCATCTTTAGTGATTATACACCCGTTCTGCACCCAGAACAACCAAAACACCTCAGTCAAGTGTGAGCTATACCTATGAGAGTTCATCTGAATCAACCTATTAAAGATCACTTGTCGTCTTTATAAGTGCTATAAAATCTTAAGGAATATTATGAAAATGCATATACAAAAATCTTTTGATAATCGAACTCGAGACTTTGATTCAGAAACAAATATTCTTGACAAATATTTTTTCAAAACATAAGTAAAATCTAGTCACCTTTTTCAAAACAAGTGATATGGTTTTATAAATGTCTTATCCAAATTTCAAGAATTTTCAATCAAACATTTTCTCCTCATTTCATTAATGATCACATAGGGGGAAATTGTTGAATAATGTTTTTATGTTTTTATGTGACCATCATTGAAATAAGTCGAAATGTTTTTTAACAAATATTATCAGTATTTCAGGTTGCATGGATTCAAGATTGAACGAGATAAAAAGAAAATATTCTTAAAATCAAAGAATTTTTCCAGCTACAGCAATCACGACGCGACAGAAGCCATGGTCGCAACGTGAAGAAAAACAAAACACAAAAGTTCAGATTGCCACAGCGATCGCGACGCGACGGCAAGGGTGGTCGCGACGCGAAGACCTTGGATGCGACACCACCTACTTCTTGAACGCGAGACTACCAACCCAACGCACTAACCAGTGGCCGACCAAAAGCAACACGATCACGCACCCTCGCGACGCGACGGACCTTCCGGTCGCGACGCGATGCCTGTATTCAGTGACTATAAATAAGAAGCAAACCTCTTGCCATTCTTGTGCAGAAAAACCTTCCACCACACTATACCCATTCAAGCACCAATACATCAAGATTACCCCACGTCCAAAGAGCAAAAAACTTGCCAAAAACTCTCTAGAAAACCCTTCTCAACCAGAGAAAACACACACACAAACAAACACCAAACAAAACCGCTACACCCATACTCTACCCGACACCAAACAAAACCTCTACCCGACACCAAACAAAACTCTACCCTACACAAAAACAAAACCTCTATCCGACACCAAACTTCAAACCACTAAACAACCTCAACCCGAATACCAAACTACAAAACCTACACACCCTCTACCAAATACATACACCACGAAAACTAAACCACAAAAACCCCGTGCATTTCAATTAAACCGACACCAAAAACCCATTTCACCAAACACCAAAAAACTACCAAACCTCATCCTACCGTAAAGAACAAGAATCGACGCTTCAAAGAAAACACCATCTTCCTCAGCTATCGATAAGTTCTTTTGAAATTATTTGTGTCGTTATTGATTTATTCAAACTGTTATAAATCAACTGTACCAAATATCCAATACATCCGAATTGAACCTTGACAACGAAAACATATGTGGACTGTATTTAACCGAGACATCTATCTTCTAACTTCTAACTTCTAACCTTTTTATTTATTGTAAAAACACTTTATCGTTGATAATGGCGTTTTTTACATCTAACCTCTAACTTCTAACATTCACTTTATTTACCGCTTTCTGTCCATTTAAATACTGTCTAGTTTAGATTTACCGCTTTATTTTATTCCGCAACTCTTATTTATTCCGCATATTATAGATAAAATACATATCTGTCACACAGTAATCGGCTTAAAAACCTTATTCGTGGTGATCAGTTATCGTATATTTTTCAACAAAGTTTGACTCACAGCTCCGTTCTTTTCTATTAAAGACTCACGGCTTATCTGGTCTTGTCATATCACAGTTTACATAGATATATTGACTCACAGCTCCGTTCTTGTCTATAACAGACTCACGGCTTATCTGGTCTTGTCGTATATCAAATCATATAATCTGTCAAAATTTGTCCCCAAAATCATTTCCATCTGCAGCTGCTCTTTTAACAAATATCACAACGGATAACAGTGAGATTACTCACCTGAAGGTTTGCTACAACTAGCGTTTGTTGTTCCTTGCCTTGAAATGAAATCCATAGGATTTTGTCCCGTACCTATAATTCCATTTATTATCAAAATGATTATAGGTTAATAACCATTCCAATTAACTCTAATGCAATAGAGTTCAATACAATATCATTATAAACAATGTCTAGTTAATAAACTTCCCGTTTACTAACTTTTTAAGAATTTTACTATTCACCGAGGCATTCGAATCGATCTACAGTGCCCCCGAGGGGTCGAAAACTCAATATAAAAATTTTCCCAAACTTTTCAGACCATAACGAGCCTACGGTTCAAGTTTGAGCTAAATCGGACAAGCCAAACAAAAGTTAGCATTTTTGATCCACTGCGCCTGGGCGCACCCCGCCTGGCTCTTGGGCGCACTGCGCCTGGCGCCAGTACAGGTCTCCTGGCCAGTGGCGATTTGTGCACTGTAGCTTGCAGTTTTGGTCCATTAAGTCCTTATTTCTGTTCTTAATCGTTTGGGGTTTGTTCCTAGGCTAAAACCTTACACTTTAACAAGGTTTTCAACCATCAAAACCCACTCAATCAATCTTATGAAGAATTAGGGTTCTTAGTTCCAAAAACCTCAAAACTTTAAATTCATCAAAAATAACAATCTACTTCCATTTTCTTGAATTAAGTCCTTATTAGCATGACTTAATGGAAGTATTACATCAATTTAAACACATAATCATAACTGCAAATGCAGTTTTTGAGTTCTACAAAACTCATCAAGAACAAACCAATAAGAACTTGGAATACTAACCTTTCAAGTTTCCAATTCTACCCTTTGAAGCTATAATCCGATTTTCAAGCTTCAATCTTCAAGAATTCTTCCAAAATTCTGCAACTCCCGTACAAAGAAACCCTCCCGTAGCTCACCAAAATTCTGCACAAAATGGGAGAAGCTTCCAACCTTTTATACTTCTAAAAATTGCATTTTGGTCCCTAGAGTTGCATATTTTGAACTTTTGCCACAATTTACACAATTTATGACAAAAATCAACTTTTATAACATTTTAAGTCCAAGACTCAAAATATTATTACAAAACAAGTCCTTTTCTGTCCAAAAGACCAAATTACCCTTCTAAGGTAAAATGACAATTTTGCCCTTTTTATTATAATTACATAATAACATGTTTTGGCGTTACAAATTCTCCCCTCCTTTAAGAGATTTCGTCCCCGAAATCATACAAAAAGTTGAGGGTATTTCTCCCTCATTTCACTTTCGGTCTCCCACGTCATGTCGGAACCTTTGTGATGACGCCAAAGCACTTTCACCATACTGATCTTCTTATTTCGCAGCTGTCTTATCTTACGGTCTAACACCCGCTCGGGTTGTTCCAGATATCTTAACTTTTCATCCACCTCAATTTCAGCAAGAGGTATATGTTGAGACTTATCAAACAAAGTTTTCCTTAAATGGGACACATGGAATACATCATGTATACCATGAAGTTCATCAGGTAACTCCAATCTATACGCTACGGCTCCAACTCTTTGGGATATACGGAAAGGTCCAATGAAGCGAGGACTCAACTTCCCTTTCTTACCAAAACGAATTAGGCCTTTCCAAGGGGATACCTTGAGCATTACCATGTCCCCTACTTGGAATTCTATTGGTTTCACCCGTTTGTCCGCATACTGTTTCTGTCTATTCTGAGCTACCTTCAAATTTTCGCGTATCAGTTTGATCTTTTCTTCAGTCTGTGCTACAATTTCGGGTCCAGCTGTAACGCCAAGACATGTTTTATTATACAATTAAAAGGGCAAATTGGTCATTTTACCTTAGAAGGGTAAATTGGTATTTTGGACAGAAAAGTATTTAGTTTGAAATAATATTTTGAGTTTTGGACTTAAAATGTTATAAAAACGGATTTTTGGTCGTTTTACCATAAAAGGGTATTTTGGTCATTTGACCATGTGAAGGACCGAATATGAAAAATATTGTTGTTTGTGGCAAAAGTATAAAGAATGGAAGTTTTATTGTAATAAAACTTGATTTTGTGGTCAAAGTTCAAGAAAATGAACTTTAGGACTAAAAATGTAAATTTTAGAGGTATAAATAGAGAGGTTGACTCTCTTAGTTGACTAGCCATTTGTGAAGCAACGGGAGGAGTAAGGATGATGCGATTTCTGCAGGAAATCATGGAATTGAAGCAAGGGATTGGAATCATAGCATGAATTGGTGATTCCTATGTTAATCAAGGTTAGTAAACTTGATTTTAACCAAGTTCTTGAAGTGTTCTTGGTTTGGTTTTATAGAAACTGAAATTTGTATATTTCAGTTATGATTATGTGGTTTAGATGGTTTAATACTTCCATTAAGTCATTCTAATAAGGACTTAAGTCAAGAAAATGGAAGTAGATTGCTATATATGATGAATTTGAAGTTTTGGGGTTGTTAGAACTAAGAACCCTAATTCTTCATTTTCATTGATTTAGTTGTTTTGAATGGTTGAAAACCTTGTTAAAGTATAAGGTTTTGGCCTAGGAACAAACCCCAAACGATTAAGGATTGGATTAAGGACTTAATGGGCTAAAACTGCGTGCTACAGTGCACAAATCGCGGCTGGACAGGAGACCTGCGCAGGCGCCAGGCGCGGGGCGCCCAAGCCCCTGGCGGGGTGCGCCCAGGCGCAGTGCGCCCTGTCCTAGGCGCGGTGCGCCCTCCAGGCAGGGGCCAGGCAGGGGATCAAAAATGCTAACTTTCGTTTGGCTTGTCTGATTTAGCCCAAACTTGAACCGTAGGCTCGTTATGGTCTGAAAAGTTTGGGAAAATTTTTATATTGAGTTTTCGACCCCTCGGGGGCACTGTAGATCGATCCGAATGCCTCGGTGAATAGTAAAATTCATAAAAAGTTAGTAAACGGAAAGTTTATTAACTAGACATTATTTATAATGATAATGTATTGAACTCTATTGTATTAGAGTTAATTGGAATGGTTATTAACCTATTATCATTTGATATATAAATGAATAAATAGGTATGGGACAAAATGGTTGTGGTGCACGCAAAGGCAAGAAACAACCGGAATTTAAATGCAGCTAGTATCCAGGTGAGTAATCTCACTAATATCATATATGATATATGATGATTGAATTGTTACAGGTTGAAACTGATTGTGGGACGAAATTGATGGTTCAAAGATACATTTGAAGAGACAATACCAGATAAGCCGTGAGTCTATAATAGACAAGAACGGAGCTGTAAGTCAAACCTATATAGACAAGACCGGATAAGCCGTGAGTCATTACGATGACAAGAACGGAGCCGTGAGTCTAGGCAACAGCGGGCTAACCCGTGAGCCAAGGCAACAGCGGGCTAACCCGTGAGCCATAATTGGATGTTATATCCAAACGGTGCGGCCTATACGGCTATGATTCTGGATGCTATATCCAACTGGTGCGGCCTTCGGGCAACGATATTCTGGTGCGGCCTTCGGGCTATGATATTGGATACTATATCCAACTGGTGCGGCCTATACGGCTATGATATTGTTATAGGTACATGGTGCGGCCTTTTGGCTATGACGTCGGGTTATTAAACCCAGCTGGTGCGGCTTGCGGGCTATGATTTATATATTGAAATTGTTTTGGTGCAGCTTATATAGCTATGACACAGGGTGCGGCTTGAATAGCCATGAAATACGATGCAGCCCATTGTGACTAAGAACCATGGGACAGAAATGGTTAAATATGATTAAATGTGCAAATAACTAACGTGGCTTGATAATTATAGGTTATTATGGTTCAGCCTGTAAGACTATGAAATAGGATGTGAAATCCTAAGAAATACTTGGTCAGCCAGTAAGGCTAGGAGTTTGGATCCGATATCCAAATAGATATATGAATGTATTCTTATATGTGTTATTTGCAGATACGATTACTCACTGAGCTTTGTAGCTCATACCGTTTGTTAAATGTCCCTGCAGGTTAGCATGATCCTGATAAGGGAATAAATAGAGTCCGTGACTCGAGAAGTAGGACTCTTAGATGCTGTCAGTAGCAGCCCGGCTTCAAAGGAGACTACGGTATTTTATATTCTCCTTGATACGCTTGTACCCGTTTTTATTAAAATATACCCCTTTGTTTATGGTTTTAAGTACTGAAACCTTTGGTAAAAATGAAAAATTTTCAGGGGTGTTTTTGTTTTAAAAGCCGGGTGTTACAAGTTGGTATCAGAGCCGTGGTTTAAGTGAACTAGGTGTCTATAGAGTAGATTCATGGACTTAAACCATGAGAGACAGTAGACATGATATGTAGTTAGGTGTATATAGTTGTTATTATACATATATAACCTAACTGTTGCTGACTTCTAACGTATAAGAAGTATGAACTGTGAATCTTTTTGGAGGACATTTAGAGCGTGAAGCTCTAGGAAATGGATCAACTCTTTCTCAAGACTCCGTTGTACGAGGAGCAAAAGGGGACGAAAAGCAGAAAAATCCACATGACAGGCAGTAGTAGCTATTGTGGTCAGATAAAGAAATCGGTTGCTCACCTTGGTTGATATTCGAGGTGAAAGAACAGAAGTTGAGACTACAAGAAAAGCAGAAGATATCAGTGGACTTCTCAGAAGAAGTTAAAACGATTCAGGTCTAGCCTTGAAGGGAAGAGACCAAAATGAAAAGAAGATGTAATGTAAGAAGTGCAGGAAAAGCACTCAGAACATTGTAGAGTTGAGACTCTACTGTTTAGTAGATGAAATTGCAGAAAATGGGAGCATGTTGCTCGAGTTTATTGTATGGGACAGAAGTGGTTCCAGCGTGGAACTATAGATCACTTCCTTATGAAATACTCACATGTTAAATGTGGAGTAACGGGTGATGAACCCAGGAAAGAAAGAAGGGACGAATGGTCGAAAAGGACTAGTGGTACTTTGAGCATTCCAACAGAATGGGGAAGAAGCTCGTGAGGAGACTGATATGATCTCCGATATAATTATTCTGAATATAACTCGTGTAGGTTATATTTGATCCAGGAAGCTATGCTTTGGATCGGTGACATTGATGTCTTGTTGAAATATTTCATCAACGATTATGGATGAAATTTTAGAAGTAGCTATAGCAGATAGCAAAATTGTTCAAGATGTTGAACACCTGAAAGGTAGTCTGTCTAGGATTTACGGGACCCTTTTTCCCTATAAATCTGAAGCCGATGACTACCAATGATTTGAAGAAATTGTGCATATAAATTGGTTAGCAAAGAATGATGCTAACATGAATTGTAGAAACAATAACATTATGGTTCTTAAATCAGAAATGAAGTGGAGGAAAAATCCATGATAAATAACCGTTGTTGAGAATACCGGTTATTTTCCTTTGCTTAAACTCGGAAAAGAGTTAGTAAAGGAATGATGTTGTAATTGGCATACGTGGTATGGGCCAAGCTAAATAAAGCAGTGATAGTAGTGTACTACTTTAGATAAATTCTCGGATGTTTCTTTTGAAAAGAACTTCCAGGATTTCTGCCAGATCGGCGAGAAGAGCTTATGATTAAGCTGGTCTTAGGAGCCGTTCCTGTTATTTAGGCTCTGTATTGATTAGCCTCTGTAGAGATGGCAGAGTGGTAAAACAATTGGAAGAAATTGTTTTGAATTGGGGTCTCATACGGCCGAATGTGTCATTATATGGAGCCCTATCTTGTTTGAAAAGAAGAAAGACAAGTTGATACATATGTGCATTGACTACTGAGAATATGATATTCTTGAAACCAGATCGAATATGAGGTATATTTGTACCAGATATTGGAGTTACTTCACTGAGTTAAGTGATATGTAAAATTCTCCAAGTATGAAAATTTGGCTAAAAGAAGTTTCAATTCTTTGGGCATGCTAATAGTGCCAAAGATGATAAAATAAATCCAGTGGAATTGATGATGTGATAAAACTGGAACCGCCTGAGGAATTTGACTGAAATTTGTAGTTCCTTGGATTGGCAGGTTATTATAGGAGAGTTGTAGAAAACTGCTCCTTGATTTCCGTCTAGTTGACCAGAGTTGACTAGAAAAAGTGAAAAGTCTGAGTGGTAGAAAGACCACAAGTATATTTTTAAAGGTTGAAATAGACCTTGTGTGAAGCTCCGGTGTTAGCATTATCGCTAAGCGGAGAAGATAAATTGTTTTATAGAAATGCATCCAGGGTTGATTTTGGATACATGATATTGCAGTAGCAATTATGACTTTGACATTGAAGCTTTGGAGACACTACTGATGTGGTGTAAAGCTTACTGTTTATATGGATCATATAAGTTTGAAGTACTTAATTGATCAAAAAGAAGCTAAACATGAGATAGCAAAGATAGATGGGTTACTTAAAGATTTCGGTTATGAAATCTTGTACCATCTCGGAAAGGCGGATGTGATTATAGATGCCTTGAATTAGAAAGAGTCTCTTTTGAAAGATACAACCACATGCATGAGTGTGGCGAATTGATTACCTGAGTTGATTCGGGTAGCACAGAAAGAAGTGTGCAAGTCTGAAAAACGTGACAAGTAAATGAATGATTAGCTATTGAAAGAAGCTAGTTAGAAACTCACAGCGATTGAAAACCCTTGGTGGTTGTGTATGTGAGTTTCAAAGCAAAACGAGATATGAAAATTTACCCTTAAAAGATGTATATTTGGGTAGATATGCAAAATGTCCGGGGCAATACCAAACTGTGTAGGATGATGTAACCTACGCATTGGTGGCCGGGACTAAAGAAAGACATTGAAAGACATGTGAAAAGTGTTTGACTAGTGTGTAACTACAGTCAAATCATTAGAAACATACGGAAAAATTTAGCCGTTGTCGGTCCCAAAGAAGAAATGGGACGATATTATTATAGACTTTATAAGAAAGTCTCCACAAATACTATATGTGTATGACACCATATGAGTAATTGCAGATTGGTTGATGAAACCAGTGCAAATGTATACCGACTAGGGAAGAAATTAAGAACAAAAAGTAGTGAAAAACTACATAGAATGAGGAATTTGCCGACCTGCGCTACCGGTAGCGACTGTATCGAGTCGAGAAACTAGAATTATTCGTTGATTTTGGCATAAATTCCAAGAATAATTAGCTCAAAAGTACTAGTTAGTACTGTATGAGATTTGCAAATTGATAAACAAGATGAAATAATGACACAGACTTTAGAAAATATGCATTGAACTTGCATAATAGACCCTGATGAAAGATGAAAAGATCGCCTATCTTTGGTAGAACCCGTAGATAATAACAGTTTTTGTATCAGCGTTTAGATAACCTGTATAATGTATAGTATAGAATATCGTGATGCACGCAGATTTACTAGACTGAAGTTGGGGAGAAGCTGTTGGCTGGACCCGAGATTTTACTTCAAAAAGAAGAAAAGATTAGGCAAACTCGAGAAAGCTTGGAAATAGACAAAAGTCGACAAAGTAGTATACGGATTGCCGAGTAGAACTGTTGAAATTCCAAATGAGGAATGACAATGTAATCAAAATATTCCTTGGAGAGACTAAAAATCTGTTTGGGACGAAAAGAAAGTTAAGTCCTCATCTATTGGACTTTTCCGTATGCCCCAAAGAGTAAAAAAATTGGGATGTATCGATTGAAAATTCTTGATGAACTTCAAGATACTTATAATGATTTCTATGGGTCTCATAGTTCTGAGAACATAGACTGATGAATTCCAACGAATCCCTCATGTCGAAATGAGGTAGATAAGTGATTAAGGTACCCGGGACAACCGAAAAAAAAATGATATGCAAATTGTGATCCAATCACAAGATAAGAAGACTAGTATGGTTAAGTGCGTAGGCAATACCATTGAGATTCCGACATGATGCGGAAGACCGAAAGCTAATCGAGGGAGACATACCCTCAACTTCTTGTATGATTTCGGGGACGAAATCTTTTGAAGGATGGGAGAATTTGTAACGCCAAGACATGTTTTATTATACAATTATAATAAAAGGGCAAATTGGTCATTTTACCTTAGAAGGGTAAATTGGTCTTTTGGACAGAAAAGTATTTAGTTTGAAATAATATTTTGAGTTTTGGACTTAAAATGTTATAAAAACGGATTTTTGGTCGTTTTAACATAAAAGGGTATTTTGGTCATTTGACCATGTGAAGGACCGAATATGAAAAATATTGTTGTTTGTGGCAAAAGTATAAAGAATGGAAGTTTTATTGTAATAAAACTTGATTTTGTGGTCAAAGTTCAAGAAAATGAACTTTAGGACTAAAAATGTAAATTTTAGAGGTATAAATAGAGAGGTTGACTCTCTTAGTTGACTAGCCATTTGTGCAGCAACGGGAGGAGCAAGGAGGATGCGATTTCTACAGGAAATCATGGAATTGAAGCAAGGGATTGGAATCATAGCATGAATTGGTGATTCCTAAGTTAATCGAGGTTAGTAAACTTGATTTTAACCAAGTTCTTGAAGTGTTCTTGGTTTGGTTTTATAGAAACTGAAATTTGTATATTTCAGTTATGATTATGTGGTTTAGATGGTTTAATACTTCCATTAAGTCATTCTAATAAGGACTTAAGTCAAGAAAATGGAAGTAGATTGCTATATATGATGAATTTGAAGTTTTGGGGTTGTTAGAACTAAGAACCCTAATTCTTCATTTTCATTGATTTAGTTGTTTTGAATGGTTGAAAACCTTGTTAAAGTATAAGATTTTAGCCTAGGAACAAACCCCAAACGATTAAGGATTGGATTAAGGACTTAATGGGCTAAAACTGCGTGCTACAGTGCACAAATCGCGGCTGGACAGGAGACCTGCGCAGGCGCCAGGCGCGGTGCGCCCAAGCCCCTGGCGGGGTGCGCCCAGGCGCAGTGCGCCCTATCCTAGGCGCGGTGCGCCCTCCAGGCAGGGGATCAAAAATGCTAACTTTCGTTTGGCTTGTCCGATTTAGCCCAAACTTGAACCGTAGGCTCGTTATGGTCTGAAAAGTTTGGGAAAATTTTTATATTGAGTTTTCGACCCCTCGGGGGCACTGTAGATCGATCCGAATGCCTCGGTGAATAGTAAAATTCATAAAAAGTTAGTAAACGGAAAGTTTATTAACTAGACATTATTTATAATGATAATGTATTGAACTCTATTGTATTAGAGTTAATTGGAATGGTTATTAACCTATTATCATTTGATATATAAATGAATAAATAGGTATGGGACAAAATGGTTGTGGTGCACGCAAAGGCAAGAAACAACCGGGATTTAAATGCAGCTAGTATCCAGGTGAGTAATCTCACTGATATCATATATGATATATGATGATTGAATTGTTACAGGTTGAAACTGATTGTGGGACGAAATTGATGGTTCAAAGATACATTTGAAGAGACAATACCAGATAAGCCGTTATTCTATAATAGACAAGAACGGAGCTGTGAGTCAAACCTATATAGACAAGACCGGATAAGCCGTGAATCATTACGATGACAAGAACGGAGCCGTGAGTCTAGGCAACAGCGGGCTAACCCGTGAGCCAAGGCAACAGCGGGCTAACCCGTGAGCCATAATTGGATGTTATATCCAAACGGTGCGGCCTATACGGCTATGATTCTGGATGCTATATCCAACTGGTGCGGCATTCGGGCTATGATATTCTGGTGCGGCCTTCGGGCTATGATATTCTAGTGCGGCCTTCGGGCTATGATATTGGATACTATATCCAACTGGTGCGGCCTATACGGCTATGATATTGTTACAGGTACATGGTGCGGCCTTTTGGCTATGACATCGGGTTATTAAACCCAGTTGGTGCGGCCTGCGGGCTATGATTTATATATTGAAATTGTTTTGGTGCAGCTTATATAGCTATGACACAGGGTGCGGCTTGAATAGCCATGAAATACGATGCAGCCCATTGTGACTAAGAACCATGGGATAGAAATGGTTAAATATGATTAAATGTGCAAATAACTAACGTGGCTTGATAATTACAGGTTATTATGGTTCAGCCTGTAAGACTATGAAATAGGATGTGAAATCCTAAGAAATACTTGGTCAGCCAGTAAGGCTAGGAGTTTGGATCCGATATCCAAATAGATATATGAATGTATTCTTATATGTGTTATTTGCAGATACGATTACTCACTGAGCTTTGTAGCTCATACCGTTTGTTAAATGTCCCTGCAGGTTAGCATGATCCTGATAAGGGAATAGATAGAGTCCGTGACTCGAGAAGTAGGACTCTTAGATGCTGTCAGTAGCAGCCCGGCTTCAAAGGAGACTACGGTATTTTATATTCTCCTTGATACGCTTGTACCCGTTTTTATTAAAATATACCCCTTTGTTTATGGTTTTAAGTACTGAAACCTTTGGTAAAAATGAAAATTTTTCAGGGGTGTTTTTGTTTTAAAAGCCGGGTGTTACACCAGCCAACGGCTTTTCCCCAACTTCAGTCCAACAAGTCGGAGTACGACACGGTGCTCCATACAATGCCTCATTCGGGGCCATCTGAATGCTGGAATGATAGCTGTTATTGTACGCGAATTCCACTAAAGGTAGGTGATCTTCCCAGCTTCCACCAAAGTCAATTATACAGGTTCTCAGCATATCTTCCAAAGTCTGAATGGTTCTTTCACTTTGGCCATCAGTCTGCGGGTGGTATGCCGTACTCATAAGTACTTTCGTACCCAGTTGCTTTTGTAGACTTTGCCAAAAATGGGAAGTAAATCTACTATCTCGGTCAGATACAATCGATGCTGGAAATCCATGCCGACAAATCACCTCATCTATGTAGATTTTCGCCAGTTGATCTACCCTGTACTTTTCTTTATATGGTATAAACTGTGCCGATTTAGTCAATCGATCAACAATCACCCATATAGAATCATAACCTCGCGGTGTCTGCGGCAATTTTGTCACAAAATCCATGGTAATATGATCCCACTTCTTCTCTGGAACCGGCAATGGTTGTATTTCTCCATACGGTTTCTGATGGTTTGACTTAACTTGCAGACAAGTCAAACATCTTTCCACAAATCTTCCAACATCTCTCTTCATTCCAGGCCACCAATACATCGGTTTTAACGTCCGATACATCTTGGTACTGCCCGGATGAACTGCATAACGACTATAGTGTGCATCTTCTAGAAGCAAATTCCGCGCCTCTCCTTGTTTTGGGACCCATATTCGACCTCTGAAGATCTTCAATTTCTGAGCATTTTCTTCCAAATGCTTTAAATATCCAACCATTCTTTCACTTTTTACATTCTCTGGCTTACACGCTTCTTCTTGTGCTGAACGAATTAATTCTGGTAACCGGCTTACTACACCCATGCATGCGGATGTAATTTTCAGAGGAGCTTCTTTTCGGCTTAGAGCATCTGCCACCACGTTCGCCTTGCCAGGGTGGTACTGAATTTCACAATCAAAGTCTTTCAGTAGATCCATCCACCTTTGCTGTCTCATGTTAAGCTCTTTCTGGTCGAAGAGGTACTTCAGGCTCTTGTGATCCGTGTAAATGACAAATTTTACACCGTATAAATAGTGCCTCCACAGCTTCAATGCTAGAACCACCGCAGCTAATTCCAGATCATGAACTGGATATTTCTTTTCAGCATATTTTAATTGGCGGGGCGCATAAGCTATGACCCGACCTTTCTGCATTAGCACACAACCAAGACCAATTCTAGAAGCATCGCTGTAGATCACATACTCTTCTCCGCTTTGTGGTAGTGCTAACACCGGTGCTTCACATAAAGATTGTTTCAATTTCTGAAACACTTCTTGCTGCTTTTCGGCCCATGTGAACTTTTCACCTTTCTTAGTTAACTTGGTCAACGGAGCAGCTATTGAGGAAAAATTTTCAACAAATCTTCTGTAATAGCCTGCTAAACCAAGGAAACTTCGTACTTCAGTTGGACTTCGAGGCGGTTCCCACCTCATTACGGCTTCAACTTCTGCTGGGTCGACTTTCACCCCTTCGGCATTAATTACATGGCCAAGAAATTGAACTTCTCTTAGCCAAAATTCACACTTGGAGAATTTAGCATACAACTTTTCTCGGCGAAGCAACTCCAACACTTGTCGCAGGTGCACTTCATGTTCGGCTTGGCTTCGCGAATACACCAAGATGTCATCAATAAACACTATCACCGAAGTATCAAGGAACGGTCGACACACTCGGTTCATAAGATCCATGAATACGGCTGGAGCATTGGTTAATCCAAAAGGCATCACCAAAAACTCATAATGACCGTATCGCGTTCGGAAAGCTGTCTTCGGAATGTCAGATTTCTTATCTTCAGCTGATGGTAACCCGACCTCAGGTCAATCTTAGAAAAGTAGGACGCGCCTTGTAGTTGATCAAACAAGTCGTCTATTCTGGGTAGCGGGTACTTGTTCTTTACTGTGATCTTGTTTAATTCCCGATAGTCAATACACATGCGCATCGACCCATCTTTCTTCTTAACAAACAGGATAGGGGCTCCCCAAGGCGATGTACTCGGTCTGATGAAACCCCTGTCTAACAATTCTTCCAGTTGCTTCCGTAGTTCCACCATCTCTGAAGGTGCTAAACGGTATGGAGCTCGGGCAACAGGTGCAGCTCCCGGAATCAGTTCAATCGTGAACTCAACCTGTCGATCTGGTGGCAACCCTGGAAGTTCGTCTGGAAACACCTCTGGGAATTCATTTACCACGTTCACATTCGCTACTCCCACTTTGACTGGCTTAGCCACCGCTACATAGGCCAAATAAGACATCACTCCTTTACTAATATAGCTTCGGGCTTGAGCAAAGGAGATAACTGGCATTCTTAACCGAGGTCGTTCACCCTGAATCTTTATCCATTCCCCCTCCGGTGATAATACCGTGATGTTTTTATTTCTACAATCCATGTTGGCATAATTCGTTGCCAACCAATCCATCCCCACAATTACACCAAATTCATTGGTAGTCATCGGCTTCAAATCTATAGGGAAAGTGGTCCCGTAGATTTTAAGCTGACAACCTTCCAAGTGTTCAGAAACCCAAACATATCTGCCGTCCGCTATAGCCACTTCTAGGCTTTCATCCATAGGTGTTAACGGTACATTCAGACGAGGCAACAAAGACTCTGATACAAAACAATGTGTTGCTCCTGGATCAAATATAACATATACAGGTATGGTATTGAGAGTAAAGATACCTGTAACCACATCCGTCTTCTCACGGGCTTCCTCCACGGTCATCTGGAAAGCTCGCGAGGCCACCGGTCGTCCCTTGTTCTTCGACTCTTCTTTCTTTCCCACTTGATCTTCCCTAGGTCTTTCACTGTATACTCCAGATTTCAGTTGGGGACAGTTCAGGCGAATATGATCCGTAGCCCCGCATTGGAAACACCTACGGTCCGCCCGACAGTCCCGTGTAAGATGACCCGTTTTTCCACAATTTCGGCAACTAACTGACCCAGTATCGCTGCGACAACTGCCCGTGTGCCTTTTTCTGCATTTTTCACACCATTTGCCTTCATCTTTCTGGCCTTTTCCCCTAGACCCGGATTGTTGCGACTTTTTCTGAGGCGTCCAACCTTGGTCTTCCGCCTTTCGTTTCGTTTCCAAGACTTTCTTTTCGTCTTCTTGTCGCTTCAGTTCTGTTTCTCTTTCCGTGGCTCGATCCACCACTTGCCGGAAAGTAGGTAGTTTCAGCGGTTGCACGATTTCCCTAATTCGGGTCGTCAACCCCCAGACATACTTATCAATCTTCCTCTTTTCGGTATTGACATGATGTTCTGCAAATCTAGCTTTCTCCAGAAAGCTAAGAGTATATTCTTGAACAGATCGGGAACCCTGTTCCATGTGCAGGAACTCATCCTCCAATTGCTTTATTGCTACTTCAGAACAGTATTCTTCATTGAACTTAAGCTTGAATTGCTCCCAAGGTATCGATTGGGATGAATCAAGATCCAGTGATTTGTAGTAAATTTGCCACCAATGTAGTGCACTGCTTGTGAGTTGGTTCGTGGCAAATTCTACTTTATCATTATCCGCACATTTGCTTACTCGGAACACCTTCTCAATATGCATGATCCATTCCATAGCTTTAACTGGATCATCTGTCCCCGAGAATTCCTTTGGTTTACAACCAAGGAAGGCTTTATACGTACACCCAACTTTCTTTACCGAGGCTTCCCCACCTTGAGTTTCTTTTACTGCCCGGGCACGACTTTCTCCCTGGCTTTCATCTTCCGACTGCCTGTCATAAACGCTTTTTGCAGCCTCTTCAGTAGGATTAGGATTGGCACTCGGATTAGGATTGCCACTCGGGTTGGGATTATTTGTTAACGTAGGCATCATCTGCCTACCCACTTCTTCCACAATAGCTCGTATATCAGGTGGATTTTCTCCCACCGGTTCCCGTGCTGGTGCTCTTCGCCCAACAGAGCCGCGTGACCGAGCTGGTCCACTTCTTGCAGTTCCACGCGAATTCACACCAGTGGGATTACTTCGTGTATTTCTCATACTTCAAAATTTCAGCAAACCGTTAGTTTACATATATAATAACAACTTATATATATGTATATATCTAACAGTCCATTTATCTGTTCTTCTCTCAAGGTTTAAGTCCAGGAATCTAATCTAAGACACCTAGTTCACTTAAACCACGGCTCTGATACCAACTTGTAACACCCGACTTATTAACCAAAAACACCCCAAAAATTTTCATTTTTCAAACCAAATATTTTACAATTAAAACACAAGTATAGGGTATTAGTTAATACAATACGAGTACAAGAGTATCACGAAGTACAATACATAAAATATTATACATTCTTCAAGCCGGGTCGTTACTTCAAATACTAAGTCCTCAGTCACGGACTTTATCCTTTCCCTTGGCGGGATCACGCTCACCTGCAGGGACATATCAAATAAACGGTGAGCTATAAAGCCCAATGAGTAATCAAATCAAGAATAACATGTATAAGAATAAAATTCTCTTTACAAAGTCAAATATGTATTATCATGCAATACAAAATCAAATATGGCTCACGGGTTAGCCCGCTGTTGCCTTGGCTCACGGGTTAGCCCGCTGTTGCCTAGACTCACGGCTTATCCGGTCTTGTCTATATAAGTTTGACTCACAGCTCCGTTCTTGTCTATTAAAGACTCACGGCTTATCTGGTCTTGTCATATCACAGTTTACATAGATATATTGACTCACAGCTCCGTTCTTGTCTATAACAGACTCACGGCTTATCTGGTCTTGTCGTATATCAAATCATATAATCTGTCAAAATTTGTCCCCAAAATCATTTCCATCTGCAGCTGCTCTTTTAACAAATATCACAACGGATAACAGTGAGATTACTCACCTGAAGGTTTGCTACAACTAGCGTTTGTTGTTCCTTGCCTTGAAATGAAATCCGTAGGATTTTGTCCCGTACCTATAATTCCATTTATTATCAAAATAATTATAGGTTAATAACCATTCCAATTAACTCTAATGCAATAGAGTTCAATACAATATCATTATAAACAATGTCTAGTTAATAAACTTCCCGTTTACTAACTTTTTATGAATTTTACTATTCACCGAGGCATTCGAATCGATCTACAGTGCCCCCGAGGGGTCGAAAACTCAATATAAAAATTTTCCCAAACTTTTCAGACCATAACGAGCCTACGGTTCAAGTTTGAGCTAAATCGGACAAGCCAAACAAAAGTTAGCATTTTTGATCCCCTGCCTGGCCCTGCCTTGGAGGCGCACTGCGCCAGGGTCAGGGCGCACTGCGCCTGGGCGCACCCCGCCTGGCTCTTGGGCGCACTGCGCCTGGCGCCAGTGCAGGTCTCCTGGCCAGTCGCGATTTGTGCACTGTAGCTTGCAGTTTTGGTCCATTAAGTCCTTATTTCTGTTCTTAATCGTTTGGGGTTTGTTCCTAGGCTAAAACCTTACACTTTAACAAGGTTTTCAACCATCAAAACCCACTCAATCGATCTTATGAAGAATTAGGGTTCTTAGTTCCAAAAACCCCAAAACTTCAAATTCATCAAAAATAACAATCTACTTCCATTTTCTTGAATTAAGTCCTTATTAGCATGACTTAATGGAAGTATTACATCAATTTAAACACATAATCATAACTGCAAATGCAGTTTTTGAGTTCTACAAAACTCATCAAGAACAAACCAATAAGAACTTGGAATACTAACCTTTCAAGTTTCCAATTCTACCCTTTGAAGCTATAATCCGATTTTCAAGCTTCAATCTTCAAGAATTCTTCCAAAATTCTGCAACTCCCGTACAAAGAAACCCTCCCGTAGCTCACCAAAATTCTGCACAAAATGGGAGAAGCTTCCAACCTTTTATACTTCCAGAAATTGCATTTTGGTCCCTAGAGTTGCATATTTTGAACTTTTGCCACAATTTATGACAAAAATCAACTTTTATAACATTTTAAGTCCAAGACTCAAAATATTATTACAAAACAAGTCCTTTTCTGTCCAAAAGACCAAATTACCCTTCTAAGGTAAAATTACCATTTTGCCCTTTTTATTATAATTACATGATAACATGTTTTGGCGTTACATAAGGGGACGGCATGTGATAAAGAATGATGGACAAGTTTAGAGCCTGTCCTTTAGTTCTTGTAGATTTATTTGTAATTCCTGGTCAAATTTGTAAGGACCTTTGGTGTAATTATTTATGTTGATAACATCTTGTTTCCATGATTTGAGTACAAGTATGCCTATTTTGATGGATTATTGTTTGAAATTTTTGGATGTACTTTGTATGAGAAACCAGGTGTTGAAATGACTATTATGTAGAGCTTGACTATAACTAACAAATGTTAAAATACGAACTCTTACGCCTTTGAATGCAACTCGTACAAGAATTATTATAGGATTAGCCTTTCTGAGTAAGTCATTGTTGAGATGACAAATCAATGGAGTTTGACTGTGATTTAAAAAGGTTTGATTACAAACGCATACACTTTTGACTTCAAACTCGTACAAAAATTAATACACCTTTAGCCTTTCTGTGTAACTCACTGTAGAAAATGACAAGTCAGTGTAGTTTGACTGTCATTCTATGATTGTTAGACAAACAAGCCATACATTGTCTTTTCATTGACAATGTAGTTGTAAGACTGGTTTCCAAGAAGTCGTGTTTAAGTAAAAAACAAATTTAAGTTTTGTGGAAAAGGGAGATTGTGGTACTAACATAAGAGTTAGAGACGCTATCTGAGGCGAGATCGTGCATTGCCATGTTTTGGGGATAGCGCCGCTATCTATAGGATAGCGACGCTATCCGCTGCTGTTTGCACCAAAACCCTAGATCTCGGTTTTTGGGCTGTATTTAAGGGCTCTAAACCCTAGGAACCGTCATTTCCACCCTTTGCAGCCTCTAGAAATCATTCTTTCTCTCTTTCTCTCTCTCTCTCTCTCTCTCTCTCTCTTTGTCTTCAACCCTAGCCCCCTTTGGTGATTTTAGCTTCATAACCCTCCTTGGATGATCTCTTGAAGAAGAAGAAGAAGATGGTGTTGGTGCAAGGAAGCTCTTCTACTTGTGGGAATCAACAAGACTTTTGTTCCTGGACCTTTATAAGTGTCAAGCTTCTATCTTTTTCGTATTCTAAGGTAGTTTTTGTTGTATGAGTTACATTTAATGGAGTAAAATGGAGAAATTGTCCCTTTGTGGTGTCGTCTATGGATTGGATTGATAAAGGTAAGAGCTTTATGTCCCTTAGATCTTTTTTGGAGTTTTTGAGCTGATCTTGGAATAAGCCAAGCTCCCTTGAGTGTTTAAGCATAAATGGTTTCACTTTGGACCTAAGTGTGAGATTTGACATGCATGGGACATGGATGTCAATAAAGGTTGGATTTTTATGACAATTAAGACCTATAGGACGAGTTTTGGAAAATTATAACCCCCTGCCTTGATGAATTAAGTGCTTAATGAGGTTTTGGAAATACTCGAAGATAGCGCTGCTATCTATGGAGATAACGACGCTATCTGTCGTAAAGGACCCCAATCTGTGTTGCAGATAGCGACTCTATCTTGAGGAGATAGCGGCGCTATCTCAGTGTTGACCGTTGACTTTGACCTTTGGCCTTAGACCGTTGACTTTTTGACCAGTTTGAGTTTTGGTCAAACTTCAGAGTTTTAGGGTGCCGTTCTTAGGAGTTTTTCTTGTTTGGGGTTTAGGATTTGCTATGATGTGTTTATTCTTATTAAGAGGTTCGTGTTGTCAGAATCTGAGGCTCGCGCGTAGAGTGCTTTTAGCTTGGCGGATTAGGTGAGTTTTCTGACTATACTATAGGCGGTGTTACATTCGTAGTTAGCCTTATACTATTATATGTAGCAATGAACGTTTAAGTTGGGTGTATCTTACATTACTTAATTGATGATTGTTATTAGGGGCCCACTGGGTCAAACTGTATGCTTAGGCTTTGTGTTGCTATATGTTAGTCGTTGGATTCGTCCTTGCAACTAAAGAATGATGACGGAGCGGAGTGAGCCCGAGAGTCTAAAGAATGAATTGATTCGGCGACGGGCTGAACGGGGTGATTCTGTAAGTCCTTAGCTGAGGCAGATCAGGGTAAGCCCGAGAGCCCAAGAATGATTATGTTTTATGTGATGGATAGTGTGGTATTTTAGGGAACTCACTAAGCTTTGTCCTTAATCTTTCACTCTAAATGTTTTTTAGGTACTTTTCAGAATAAAGGATTGGAGCGCGATGCGACTGTACCGCATCCGACATTTTGGTTGTCACACCCCGATCCTTGGCGGAATCGATCAAGGCGTGATATATTGTTCAAAGTCTCATGACAACTATGTTATAATATGATTAGATTCAATTAAGTACTAAGTAGGAAAACAAGATCCACAACATACAAATACAAATTCAAATACAAACAACATTTATTACATCAAATTTAAATAGTATTGTGGGTTTCTAAGGTATACCCTACTTTTCATCAACTTCATTCTTCAAATCTGCATCATGGGTAAAAACAGGTCAACTACGAGAGTTGGTGAGTGATCTAGTTTTATTAAAGAAAATTGTGAGTTTGAAATATTTATAATTTGAAACTTGTTTTCTTTGGAAGTCGACAAGCAAGTATTATTGAGATAACGGTTTATAAATCAAAAATTGATTAACAAATGATAAGAACAACAATAAGTCCTCACCCTATATATACATATATATATGTATATATATATATATATATATATATATATATATATATATATATATATATATATATATATATATATATATAGGATGGAGCATCTAATCATCATACACACACAACCACGTGCGATCAATCACCTTAGCGTCCCAAGGCGGGGTGGTCAACCCAATAGCGCTATTATTGTCCATAACGTACCTCAAGAATACGGGCATAGTCATGGAGATTAGACTAAAAATGATAATGCACTACAAGTACATGTAGCGTAAACAAACAATAATTATACAAATAATGATTCAAGTATATATGTCTCAACAATGTCTCAATTGTGATAAAATAATAAAATGAAGTTGAAAACATATTAGAACCACATGATACACCCCAAAAGTATTGAAAATTATAAAATATGAGGTAGATTACTCACATTAGTCCAAACGGAATACGCGTGTTGTACGATAGACGGCTCGGGTCAAAACGACGTGGAACCTATTATAATTAATAGTTTTGGTTTAGGAACTACTAAACGGGAATGGACTATTAATAAAAATAATTAGACACATATTCTTATATTAGATGAATTAACAATAATCAAATTTTGTTTTGAATATTAATGTATTCATAGGTTAGATGAATTTTAAATTGAATTAATTATTTTGCTTAATTAATTTATATTTTCACTTTAGGCAAGATTTTAATAATTTTTTATTAAAATAATAACTTGTCAAATTATAAGTATTTACAGATTTTATATATTATAAAGAGTTATTTATATGAAATAATCATTAAAAGGGCATTTTTACATGCCTAGATATTTAGGAAAATGGTTTTAAATACTAAACAGTAATAAAACATTCTGAAATTATCGGAAAATCATTATTTTATAAAATAGTAATTACTGTAAAATTTTCATATTTTTCTTAACTGCTTTATTATTTATTTAGTATTTTAATGATTAAACAACAACAAAATTCGGGAAAAATAACAAATAATTCCCAAAAATTCTGGAAAAATAACCATAGTTTTCTAACATTATATTGAGCCTACTGTAAATGTTTTAGATATTGTTGACTAAGGGAAGTATTTCTTATGCTTTTCATTATTAACTAATCAATAAAATCATAAATAATAGGAAAATATTAATATAAATTCATTAAACATTTTATTTATGATTAACATGTTATATAGTATGTTTGGATAAGGTTTTATAATTTTTGGACATGTGTAGCTATTTATTATCAATTTAAACCCTTAAATAATCATTAAATCAGGAAAAATAAGCAGAAATTCTTACTAAAATCTTTAAATTATTCCATGGAGTCTTTAAAATGTTAATAAGGTGCGAAAAATATAAAATCTAGTTTTTGACATACATAACTATATTTTTATATTTATTTATCTACAACAAAATAAAATATAAAATAAGCATAAAACAGTAATATAAATGCATGAAACTTCATAAATCCACTTTACTCAATATATGGGTCATCCTAGAATTTTCCCAGAATTTATTGACTAAAAAGGTATTTTATGTGAATTATTGCCTTATTATATTGCAATAATTATAGTAATTCAATAAAAATAAGTTATTTTCTGAATATTTCCAGAACTTCTTATTTTATTTATGGGATTCTGAGAAAAATCAGGTTTATGTATAAAATGAGTTTTAGATAGTTTGGTGGATTTAATTTGTTTCATGTATGAATTTGGAACATTTAACAACATACCTTGATGAATGCTTCAAGAGGGATGGAGATTTGAGTATATTGGAGTGTTCTTGGCTGAAAAATGAAGATTTCTAGGAGGAATTTCGAGATTGAGAGTGAGAGGAAGAATAGATATGATTTGAGTGGTGATGAGAATAATGTGTTGGGAGAAAAATGAAAGGAAAGATGATGGGAGGTGTGAGTGGGAGACAATGAGAATAACCTTTTGTTTTTGGTGGTCTTCATAATTTTCCACTAACACAAGCATCTTTTATATAATATATTAATTAATATAAGAGTTTTATAAAATTTAATGTAGAGTTTATAAAAATAGAGTTTTATAAAAGATAGGTTATTATTTGATTATAACAATCTACTTTGATTTGAAGTTTAATTATAGCATTCAAGTTTGATTCTTTTAATTTAATTAGAGCATCATACTTTGATTTAATTTTAATATGGTATCATAATTTAATTTGATTATAGTTATAACGTTATACTATGTCATATTGCTATTAACGTCAATTTATATCGTAGTGTATGGGTTTTGATCCTATTAGCGTCAAGTAATCTTGAGTAGGGTTTATTAAATTTCCAATTGGGTTGGGTTGACCCGAATCCATTTTAGGCGGATGTCACAGTCTCCCCTACTTTAGGAAATTTCGTCCCGAAATTTAAGAAGAAAGTACCTTAAGAGAAAAGTTGCGGGTATTTGGTACGCATTTGATCCTCACGCTCCCATGTATACTCGGGTCCACGTGCTGACTGCCACCTGACCTTGACCAGGGGAATGCGACTTCCTTTGAGTTGCTTTTCCTTTCGGTCGGCAATTTCCAAGGGTTTCTCGATAAATTGCATTGTCTCATCGATTTAGATATCCTCGACAGAAACATCAAGGTTCTCGTCTGCTAAATACTTCTTGAGGTTGTCTATATGAAATACTGGGTGAACTTTATTAAGCTCTATTGGTAGATCCAACTCGTAGGCTACTGGTCCGATCCTTTTCAGGATTTTGAACGGGCCTACATAGCGTGGTGCCAATTTACCCTTGCGTCCAAATCGAACCACACCTTTCCATGGGGACACTTTTAACATGACCATGTCACCCACGGTAAATTCAAGCGGTTTGCGTCGCTTTTTGGTGTAACTCTTTTGTCGGCTACAAGCTGCGAGAATGTTATTGCGAATCTGAGTGATTTTGTCGGTTGTTTCCTGGATAAGCTCAGGACCAATGATTGGAGAATCCACTGTTGCGCGAATCACGTGGGACTCGCCAATTTCATGCCAGCAAATAGGAGATCGGCATTTATGGCCATACAATGCCTCAAATGGTGGCATCTTGATGCTAGAATGATTATTGTTATTATAGGAGAATTCCACCAACGGTAAATGAGAGTCCCAGTTTCCTCCGAAATCTAAGACACATGCCCTCAACATATCTTCGAGTGTTTGAATTGTCCTCTCAGATTGACCATCGGTTTGAGGATGATAGGCGGTACTGAGATCGAGGCGGGTTCCTATGGCTGCTTGAAGTGATTGCCAAAACCGAGAGAGAAATCTCCCATCACGATCTGAAATGATGCTGAGAGGGATGCCATGCCGACTAACTATCTCATCGATGTAAATTCGAGCTAGTTGTTCGACCTTGAAATGTTCACGGATGGGAAGGAAATGAGCGGATTTGGTCAAACGGTCAATGATTACCCAAATGTTGTCGTGTCCCTTGGTGGTACGGGGAAGTTTGGTTACGAAATCCATGGCGATCGCTTCCCATTTCCACTCGGGGATTACCGGTTGGACCAATAGTCCAGAGGGTCGTTGATGTTCTGCTTTGACCCTGGAACATGTAAGACATTTGGCCACGAATAAAGCAATATCCTTTTTCATTCCCGACCACCAATAATTGGTTCTCAGACCATGATACATCTTGTCAGTGCCAGGATGAATGGAATATCGAGTTTTATGGATTTCTTCCATCAGGAAGGTACGAAGATTGTCGCGATCTGGGATCCAGATGCGATCTTGATAATAGAAAATGTCATCAGATTTACTTTCCAACTCCCCATCAATTCCCGTGGGCATGTCATTTTCGGTAATTGCCGAGTGTTGGGCTCCTCGAATTCGGTTGCTGAGATTGGACAAGATAGGAGAACATATTAGATGAAATGCTTTAGCATGTTCTTTTCGGCTTAATGCGTCGGCTACCACGTTTGCCTTGCCCGGATGATAGCGTATTCCACACTCGTAATCATTTAGGAGTTCGACCCATCGTGTTTGTCTCATATTGAGTTCCTTTTGATTAAGAATATGTTGCAAGCTCTTGTGGTCGGTGAAAATTACGCATTTAGTGCCGTAAAGGTAATGCCTCCAAATTTTAAGAGCGAAAACCACGGCACCGAGCTCCAAATCATGAGTCGTATAATTCCTTTCATGGATTTTGAGTTGTCACGATGCGTAAGCTATAACCTTTCCCCTTTGCATCAAAACACAACCTAGACCGAGATTGGAGGCATCGCAGTATACCACGAAATCTTCGGATCCTTCAGGGAGTGTAAGAATCGGAGCGTCACACAATCTTTGTTTAAGGGTTTGGAAAGCGTCTTCCTGCATGGGTCCCCAATCAAATGGCGTACCCTTGTAAGTGAGAAAAGTAAGCGGTAAAGCGATCTTTGAGAAATTTGAAATGAAACGGCGGTAATAGCCGGCTAAACCGAGGAATGGCCGAATTTCCTTGGGGGTACGTGGGGCTTTCCAATTCTTGACTGCTTCAACTTTTGCGGGAACGACTAAAATACCCTTGTCACTTACAATATGTCCGAGGAATTGTACCTCATTTAACCAAAACTCGCATTTTCAAAATTTGGCATAGAGCTGATTTCCTTGCAATGTTTGGAGAGTTAGACGAAGGTGTCTTTCATGGTCTGCCTTTGTCTTGGAGTAAATGAGGATGTCATCAATAAAGACGATAACAAAACGGTCGAGATAAGGTTTAAATACCCGATTCATCAACTCCATGAATGCGGCAGGGGCATTCATTAGGCCAAAAAGCATAACGGTGAACTCGTAATGACCATAACGGGTTCGGAAAGCGGTTTTAGGGATATCTTCTTCCCGTACTCTAAGTTGGTGATAACCCGAGCGGAGGTCGATTTTTGAGAAGCATGAAGCTCCTTGAAGCTGATCAAAAAGGTCGTCGATCCGAGGTAACGGATATCGGTTCTTGATGGTCAATTTATTTAACTCCCGATAATCGATACACATACGAAACGAACCATCTTTCTTTTTGATGAAAATAACCAGGGCTCCCCAAGGTGAAGTACTAGGGCGGATAAATCCCTTATCGGTTAATTCTTGGAGCTGACTTGCCAATTCTTGCATCTCGGTTGGAGCCAACCGATATGGAGACTTGGCAATGGGAGCAGCCTCAGGAACGAGATCGATGCGGAACTCTAGCTCACGTACTAGAGGGAGTCCAGATACGTCATCGGGAAAGATGTCGGGAAAGTCTCGTACAATCGGAATATCTTCGATCTTCTTTTCTTTGACCTTTGTTTCCACCACATGGGCTAAGAAAGCCATGTATTCTTTACGTAGATATGATCGAGCTTGAGTACATGACATAAGACTAAGCTTTTTTGAACGAGTCTCGCCATAAATACGAAGACTTTGACCGTCGGAAAGAGGAATACGAATAAACTTCTCGTAACATACTATTTCAGCATGGTTTTGGGATAGCCAATCCATTCCCACAATGATGTCGAAGCTACCAAGTTCCATAGGAACTAAATTGACGGAAAATTTATGACCGCAAAAATCGAAAGTGCAATCTTGGATGACTGCATTGAGTGAAATGTATTTTCCATTGGCGACTTCTACGGTAAAGTGTTCATCAAGAATCGTGCGAGGTGTGTGAAGTATGGGTTCAAATTCCAAAGACACAAAACTTTTATCGGCACCTGAATCAAAAAGTACTGACGCGTAGCAGTCATTTATGAGAAACGTACAATTTACGACCTTGTTATCAGTCTGTGCTTGGGTTGCGGTAATGACAAATGCTCGGCCTTTGGGAGCTGGAACCTGCATTGTTGGATTTGCCTGGGCTTGAGTGTTAATGATATTGACAAGCCTAGGACACGTGTTTCTGAAATGGGTGGGGTCACCACAGTTGAAGCATGTTCCAGTTGGATACCGGGTTTGTGTTTGCTGATTTGAGGGTAGAGCGAATGGTCGCTGAGTTTTTGGTGCACGGCATGTGTCCGTCAAGTGGCCATAGCGACCATAAGTCGTACAAAGGCGACACGGGCTGGTGGACATATGGTGATAGTTACAATGGTTACAGAGGGGGTCGTAATTCCATCTATGAGAAACACGCATATGGACTTGTGAGTTGTTTGTAAATTAATTATGGAAATTAAGTTTGTAGACATTGTTGGGTAAAATGATTGTAAAACACTTGTTGGGCCATGGTTAGGAGTGTTGGGCACCTTTTGGGCTTTCCATGGGTACTAAATGTGAAGCATGTAGCAATTGCGTGGGCCCCCACAATACTAAGTTTTCACATGTTTTTCCCACTTCAAGGCCCATTAGGGAACTTAATAGTCCAATGAGTTGGCCATTTTGGAGTGTATCCTTTCGGATACGTTTGATAAGGTCGGGTAGTTTGATGGCTCAAAAGTAATGTGAATGACGCGCTTTGGCCTATAGGTTTGGGAACTCTCGCCTTTGGTCCCCAGTTAAGCAAACTGGTCCCTCGGTTGATTGGGATGTATACGAATGCTTACCTAGTCAGGACTTTCGGGCTACCGACACCTCCCCCTTCCAGTTACTACGCGTCCATTACTTTGATCCTACCCAACTAGAGTGGATGACTTTTAATTTCCTATGAGCTCTAAGGAATATATATGTATATAAATTTTTATTTTGAAACCATTTGAGTATGTGTGTGATTTTAAGAGAAATAGGAGAAAATTCACAAGTGTATGCACACATATAAGTGTCGGGAATAATACGTAAGCACATAAGGGAGCAATTAGCACACAAAGGTATTCCTAGGATTTTCTAAGTGCGAATTGCATGCAGTTGTGTGTGCATTTTATAAACTAGCATACGAGAGGACCCTAGAGGCTATAGACTAGGTCAAGGCAATTAACCTAATTCCCTATAGTCAAGGGATCTGATACCAATCTGTCACACCCCGATCCTTGGCGGAATCGATCAACGCGCGCTATATTGTTCAAAGTCTCATGACAACTATATTATAATATGATTAGATTCAATTAAGTACTAAGTAGGCAAACAAGATCCACAACATACAAATACAAATTCAAATACAAACAACATTTATTACATCAAATTTAAATAGTATTGTGGGTTTCTAAGGTATACCATACTTTTCATCAACTTCATTCTTCAAATCTGCATCATGGGTAAAAACAGGTCAACTACGAGAGTTGGTGAGTGATCTAGTTTTATTAAAGAAAATTGTGAGTTTGAAATATTTATAATTTGAAACTTGTTTTCTTTGGAAGTCGACAAGCAAGTATTATTGAGATAACGGTTTATAAATCAAAAATTGATTAACAAATGATAAGAACAACAATAAGTCCTCACCCTATATATACATATATATGTATATATATATATATATATATATATATATATATATATATATATATATATATATATATATATATATATATATATATATATATATATACATATATATGTATATATATATATATATATATATATATATATATATATATATATATATATATAGGATGGAGCATCTAATCATCATACACACACAACCACGTGCGATCAATCACCTTAGCGTCCCAAGGCAGGGTGGTCAACCCAATAGCGCTATTATTGTCCATAACGTACCTCAAGAATACGGGCATAGTCATGGTGATTAGACTAAAAATGATAATGCACTACAAGTACATGTAGCGTAAACAAACAATAATTATACAAATAATGATTCAAGTATAAATGTCCCAACAATGTCTCAATTGTGATAAAATAATAAAATGAAGTTGAAAACATATTAGAACCACATGATACACCCCAAAAGTATTGAAAATTATAAAATATGGGGTAGATTACTCACATTAGTCTAAACGGAATACGCGTGTTGTACGATAGTTGGCTTGGGTCAAAACGACGTGGAACCTATTATAATTAATAGTTTTGGTTTAGGAACTACTAAACGGGAATAGAGTATTAATAAAAAATAATTAGACACATATTCTTATATTAGATGAATTAACAATAATCAAATTTTGTTTTGAATATTAATGTATTCATAGGTTAGATGAATTTTAAATTGAATTAATTACTTTGTTTAATTAATTTATATTTTCACTTTAGGCAAGATTTTAATAATTTCTTATTAAAATAATAACTTGTCAAATTATAAGTATTTACAGATTTTATATATTATAAACAATTATTTATATGAAATAATCATTAAAAGGGCATTTTTACATGCTTAGATATTTAGGAAAATGGTTTTAAATACTAAACAATAATGAAACATTCTGAAATTATCCGAAAATCATTATTTCATAAAATAGTAATTACTGTAAAATTTTCATATTTTTCTTAACTGATTTAGTATTTATTTAGTATTTTAATGATTAAACAACAACAAAATTCAGGAAAAATAACAAATGATTCCCAAAAATTCTGGAAACATAACCATAGTTTTCTAACATTATATTGAGCCTACTGTAAATGTTTTAGATATTTTTGACTAGGGGAAGTATTTCTTATGTTTTTCATTATTAACTAATCAATAAAATCATAAATAATAGGAAATATTAATATAAATTCATTAAACATTTTATTTATGATTAACATGTTATATAGTATATTCTGATAAGCGTTTATAATTTTTGGACATGTGTAGCTATTTATTATCAATTTAAACCCTTAAATAATCATTAAATCAGGAAAAATAAGCAAACTTTCTTACTAAAATCTTTAAATTTTCCATGGAGTCTTTAAAATGTTAATAAGGTGCGAAAAATAGAAAATCTAGTTTTTGACATACATAACTATATATTTATATTTATTTATCTACAACAAAATAAAATACAAAATAAGCGTAAAACAGTAATATAAATGCATGAAACTTCATAAATCCACTTTACTCAATGTATGGGTCATCCTAGAATGTTCCCAGAATTTATTGACTAAAAAGGTATTTTATGTGAATTATTGCCTTATTATATTGCAATAATTATAGTAATTCAATAAAAATAAGTAATTTTCTGAATATTTCCAGAACTTCTTATTTAATTTATGGGATTCTGAGAAAAATCAGGTTTATGCATAAAATGAGGTTTAGATAGTTTGGTGGATTTAATTTGTTTCATGTATGAATTTGGAACTTTTAACAACATACCTTGATGAATGCTTCAAGAGGGATGGAGATTTAAGTATATTGGAGTGTTCTTGGCTGAAAAATGAAGATTTCTAGGAGGAATTTCGAGATTGAGAGTGAGAGGAAGAATAGATATGATTTGAGTGGTGATGAGAATAATGTGTTAGGAGAAAAATGAAAGGAAAGATGATGGAAGGTGTGAGTGGGAGACAATGAGAATAACCTTTTGCTTTTGGTGGTCTTCATAATTTTCCACTAACACAAGCATCTTTTATATAATATATTAATTAATATAAGAGTTTTATAAAATTTAATGTAGAGTTTATAAAAATAGAGTTTTATAAAAGATAGGTTATTATTTGATTATAACAATCTACTTTGATTTGAAGTTTAATTATAGCATTCAAGTTTGATTCTTTTAATTTAATTAGAGCATCATACTTTGATTTAATTTTAATATGGTATCATAATTTAATTTGATTATAGTTATAACGTTATACTATGTCATATTGCTATTAACGTCAATTTATATCGTAGTGTATGGGTTTTGATCCTATTAGCGTCAAGTAATCTTGAGTAGGGTTTATTAAATTTCCAATTTGGTTGGGTTGACCCGAATCCATTTTAGGCGGATGTCACATTGGTGTTTAAAGTCTTTCGCTGGTTAATATTTTGTATTTGATTTAATATTGATGGTTTTAATTCCAACTTATTTTATGTATTCAAATTGGTTTTAAAAATGAAAAATATTACTCTGAAATTTAGGACGTTACATTGGTAAGCAATGTTCTTTGCAAATGACAATTGAAGGACTCCAAGGGCCTGTCGATCTAACAGATCTCATTCCTCTTACTTTATACCTTCAAGTTTCTCATCAATCAGGGGCAAGTGAAGCTTCTTTTTGTATAAGTAATCTTCTATTTGCATTCTTCAGAAGCCAAAATCATGACCTTCAAACCTATCGATCTTAATCTTCCCTTCTTCAGCCATATCAACGAATGATGGCAAATATTCTAGGACCATGCTTTCTGCACTAGGCCAACTGATGGGACAAATCATGGGTCATATAGGACAGAACACCTTTCTGCTCCTATATGGTGCGTGTGTTAGACTTGATAGCTTGTACTAAATAAACAATTCTCTTGAAGTAGCTTCTCTTGCACACCTCCACCACTTCTTTTCACATGCCACCAACCGAGGTCAAGACTACAGATCCAGACTGGAGCAAGACTTGCCTCGATCCTGCTGATCTAAGTGACTTCGGTTCTAACCGAACCGCTAATCCACTGAAAATAGTCTGAGTAAGATAGCCTTAATGCGTCTGACTTGTGACACTACTTTAACTCTGGCGATTCACTTCGGTTCACCCAACCGAGGCGAAGGAGCTTCCTTGGACAAGGATACTGATCCGATAGAAGCGCAACCCTCAACCGCACCGACAAGCTTGCCTTGGTTCCTAGTTGCTTCGGTCCATTGATCTTCTTCGGCCGCAGGGATGTCCTCGGTTCGGATTAGACTTCACATACTTATCAGAAAAAGTCCCTTTAAATTCTTGGCTCCATGCCAAAGAAACTCGAAACCCGCATTTCCAAAAACTGATAATTGAATATTATTGGAAGCGATAAAGGAACTGAATTACCCCTAATTGGTTATGATTGTTCCAGTTCGTGTTCCAATTCACTTGTTTGGTTATTCGCACATCCCTAGAGCAATATTGCGGAAAACTATTAGGTCATTCCAACCTCATACGACTTAGTTATGGCTGTTGAAATTCGACTAAAACTTCTACACAAAAATAAAATTTCCCCACCAGGCCATGTTTCAGGCTCCATAACTCTATCATTTCTTAACCAAATAATGTGCTTCTAGAGTCTAGAGGGTAGCCAAGACAGTGAATTACATGTTGAAAAAAAATCAAGTCATTCCGACCTCGTACGAAGAAGTTATGAGCGTCGGAAAAGGCCCTTCAAATTCTCAATTCCAAGCCAAAGAAACATGGACCCGTAGGATTGTGTCTGCATTACTAGAAACCGAAAATTGAAGATTATTAAATTTGATAACCAAACCAAATATCCCTAATCGGTTCTAATTGGGTTCGGTTCCATTTCAGTTCTTCGGCCTTTTCGTTCAACCCTAATGAGAACAATGTAATTACCTAGTGCCCTCAACATGTTATATGGGTTGAATCCGCTATCAATGATGATATTCTCCACATTGAAACCCTTTTTTTCTAGTAGTTCATTACTTGTGGTTAAATGATTATATAATTGTACTATGACTTTTAGGAAAAATTCCATAAAGCCGCTATAATCTGGTTTGTTTATTGTTTAACCGTTGAAAGAATTTTCTCATATAACCAATGGAAGTTTGGTTTTTAATAAAAGAAAAATAAATGTATATGTTTCTTGGTAATAAATTGCAAAGAATGAGCAAAAAGTATGTTTCTGGTCGGAGTTGGTAATAAATTGCAGGAGGTCGAACAAACTAAATCTAACAAATGTTAAACTATAATGGACAATGGTTTTTAGAGATTCAATAATTTATTTTGTGGTTTTATATTAAAAAAAATACCAAAGTTCCAATGGCTAAAGCAGAAAAAGATTATTTCATGGTCAAACCAAAAAGTTAAAAAGTTCTTAACTTTTTCTCCAATTTGTCACAAATTTTATTCACAGTTCTTAAATCCATGTATTTGCTCACAATGTTAATCGATATGGGATAAGTGGGTTTGTTGGTTAAGAAAATGGTCACTCGAACTTGCACAATTTGATTAAATTTCATAAATCAAGAAATACAGAGTTAGACTTTCTTGATAATTTTATCTCCGAATTTAAGATCAGGCATAGAATAAGGTGGTTAACTCCTTTTTCCAATAAACGAAAGACTTAATTTGTTACTGTTGATTCCATTGATGTTCGCTAATAGTAATGGTCCCAAAAGCAAAAAAAAAAAAAATTGTATAATCATATCACTGGACATGTCGAACAATTTAATGAACAATAGTGGTTGGGATTTGGTCCAAAAGATATTTTAATCTATTACCGGGGATGGGCCTTTTGTTGTAGATTCTGATTGCATACATTCTCCTGTTGGGCTTGAAAGGCTTCAAAATGTAGTCAAAGTTGGGTTGAAACGGGCCTTTCAACATTTCCTATTATCTTGAAGAAAATTTTAATTATCATAAACTCCGAATTAACCGGTGTTTTAAAACATGGGTTGATCCGGTTGGTCGAACTGGTTGGAGCGTGATCCGGGATAGAGATTGGGCTAATTCTAACTGGATTTTTGCTAATTTTTTACTCATATTGAACCGGTCGGATTTCTCAAAACCGGTTGGACCGGTGACTTGGAACCGGGTTGCCTGGCAATTAAAATAAAAAATTAGAATTTAAGCTTCAAAAACTTGGCTAAAGAGTTTACTGCTCAAACTTCTAAACTTAGTGCACCATTGGTTTATCAAATTTAGTAAATTTTAGACCTGGCAAACGTGTCGTGTCGTGTCGATTTCGTGTCGTGTCAAAACATTAAACGGGTTGAAAGTGCTCGACCCTAACCCAACCCGTTTAATAATCGATCGTGTCGTGTCGTGTCAACCCGTTTATTTTTGTCTCGAGTTCGTGTCGAGTTTCGGGTTTGGGGTTTAGACCTTGTAAATATATAATGTCACTTTTCGAGTTGAAACACTAAGTGTCATATCCCCAAATCACGATGGCGGAATCGTCTGAGGGCGGAATGGGACATAGCATCACAACAATTGCATACATTGAAACATAAGTAGATAACAACCATCATTCATTATAATTGGAAAGTTACATTGTTCAAACGGTATTGTTTCAACCCAATTACAGTATGATAATGAAATAAGTAAAAGATACGTCTTCGCGTCCCATTCCAAAAGGTTAGTCGGACCTGACTAATTGTTACATGAGAATACAAGTAATTTGAAAGAGTGTCAACATTACGTTGGTGAGTTCATAAGATTTTTGTATTGAGAAAATCCATAGTCCCTTTTTCCTTGTAAAGAGATAGCGTTTGAAACCAGAAAATCCAATATTTTCATATAAGTGAGTCGTAGTCTTAAAACCCAAAGACCGAAAATGTATACGTGTTTCTATACTTGAAAATAGTATTGCATAGTCTTATTCTTGTACGAAACCATGTAAATACATGTTTATTCGTAGATTAATTGTAGATCTGATTCCGTAAAACCTTTACGTAGGTAAAATCGTACTTTTATTTATATCTTGATAAAATGTAGTTTTAATTTCCATAAAACTTGTATGTATAAGTAAAACCATATTTATATTTGTAACTTGTTAGAATGTAGTTTTAATACCATAAAACTTGTTTGTATATGTAAATCGTACTTATGTTCACATCTTAATGAAATGTAGTTTTAATTTCCATAAAACCAGTGTGTATAAGTAAAACCATACTTATATTTGTAACTTGTTAGAATGTAGTTTTAATACCATAAAACTCGTATGTATAAGTAAAACCGTACTTATATTTGTATCTTGATAAAATGTGGTTTTAATCCCATAAAACCCGTATGTATAAGTAAAAACCATACTTATATTTTGTGTATAGCAAACTGTAGTTTTATATTTATATAAAACCATTTGAAGATGTTTTTCCCCAAACTAAGGATATTCGTTGTCGTTTATGTGAGTTATTATAACCTTACTGTGACTAGTATGTAGGCCTGCCACGACGTTCTTCAGGCGTCGCAATTGTTAAGACATTTGTCACCCCAGACCTGCCGGTCTAGCTGTAGCTAGCAGCTTAGGTGCGGGATTGTCTGTCCCGTATAGATCTATACACAACTATCTCGCTCATGAATGATTAAGGTTATAATCCAGGACTTATTGCGTACATCTTTCAATACTGTGAAGAAATGTCTCACATAACCACCCAACGTGATGTTTTATCTAGTTCGTACTGAAATGAAAACCCTTTTTGTATTTGTAATTATCAAAACGTACTCGTGATAATTATTGTGTAAACCTTGCTTGTAAATGTAATGAAAACTCCTTTGTATTCGTAATTATCAAAATGTCCATGATAATTATAGTATGTAATAATTATATATTTATATAATTATCTTTAGTATTTCTGTCGTATCTTTGTCGTTCGCTCCATAAATTATACCCATTATAATTTATATAAATTTTTTCGTTGCGTTAACGTATTTAAGCCTAAAAAATGTCAATGAGTTGAAAAGTATAATTTCTTACATCTAAGGCACTAAATATACTAATAAGATAAATTTAAAGTTTATCAACATGTCATGGCAAGAAATTTGTTTTAGTCATCTTACATAAGTGATGACAACATTTTAAATCTTGTCATTTTGTCAAAATGATGATAATCTTTCCAAATGGTCATTTTTCATATACATTATTTTGAATATAGTCATTTTTGTTTAAAATATCAACTTCATTGTAAAAATATCATTTCCCAAGTTTATTATGATGTTATAAGTCTAAATAGTCGTTATCACGTCAAATTGACGTTCTTTTTATAAATCACTGGAAAAGTCGTATTTCCGGTCACAAAAACATACTATTCCTATAATAGTCTATTTTTATCATACCGTTGTAATTAGGGGTGAGCGTGGTGCGGTGTGGTGCAGTTTTAGCATAAAACCGCAACTCGTACCGCTAGGTGCGGTTTTTATTTGTGTAAAACCATATGTTGCGGTTTTTTTGCGGTACGGTTTTTGCGGTTTATTTTGCGGTTGCGATTTGTAGCAGTGCGGTTTCGGTTTTAAACCGCAAATACTAAAAGCATCCAAACTACAAACTAGTTTTTGTATGAACGCACCTCAGTTGCATAGGTAAATGTAGATGGCTTATGAAATCTTTATATGAGGTGCCACATACACCTAGTTTTAGCTCCAGCTGGCATGAATATAAGCTTCCATGAATATAACCTGTGAATTTGAAGGCGTCAATTTTTGTACAGAGAAGAACTTGGGAAGGAGAAATGGTATCATGGTACAAAGACCGAATGCTTTTAGATTAAAAATTGTACCTCTTCCATGAGGAGGAAGATCTTGTTGCGTCTACTCCTTATGTTGTCTTGGATTTCCTTAGTCTGCAGTAAAATATAAAAATCTTCAACAATAAAGTAGAATAGGATATGTGTTGATATTACTTTCCTGCAAAGTATAAAGGTAATGAAATAAAAATGGGTTATATTATGAAGAAAATTAATGCAAAATAAACTTTTGTTTTGACAAAGGACCTAAAAATACTGGCAATGGAAGACTACTTCGCATTCCCATGAATCTGAAGACAGGATATGAAGCAATCATAACGTGGAGATTGACACAAAAATGATACAATAGTAAAAAATGGTTCAAGGTAAAAAAAAAAAGAAGTTAAACCTGAATTTTGTACTTGCTGAACCATCCTGCCCTTTCCTTTCTAAGTAAATGAAAGGAAGTCCAGATAAGAAGAAGACTGATTCATGAAGCAAAAAACTTCCAAGGCAAGCTAATTGAAGAAATTAGTATTACAACAATAATTTATTCCTATATAAGATGTGATAAAAGAAAATACAAAATGGGAGTGGATTGCTCATTATCCATTTATCCCTTGTTTGAACTACTGAATTGTACCCAAACAATTTGGTGTAGGCTGAAATGTACCCAATTTGATTTTCAGAGTTCTATTTGTAGAATAAATTAGGAAATAAGGGGTCATTTCCCCCTGTTTTAAGCACCTTTATATTTTGTACAACCACAATTTTCTAGGGAAAAGAGATCTTCACTAAGTCCTCACATGTGGCCCAAAAATTGTTGAAATAAGAGGATTAGGGAAATCCTTTACTAATATAATCAGAAGTTAGATGTCAAGCAGCAAATTGACAAGATCAGAAGAAGAGTAAAATCAGTTAAATGTACTGTAATCAAACTTAGAGGTCCATCAGCAAATTGACACTATTATAAAGCAACAGGAAAGTTTCCTGTCGTTTGACTTTTTCTCCTGTAATGGCTACCCTCGCTCACAAACATACAAAACCAATTAAGCAGATCGCTTAACATCCCTGACTCTTTCACTTCAAAGTTCAACGATGTCTTCCTTACATTCATTCCTCAACATATAAATCTCAGTAAAATATAAAATTGAGGTTGGATATAGAAGCAGACCTTGGGATGTTATCGCCAGAGGGTGCAGAACCGGAGGGGGCTGCTTCATCTAATGAACAGAAAATTGAAGCTCGTGAATTGTTCTTTTGCCTTCTTCGGTTAGGGTTTACGCATTTGAATCGAATTATGGATTTGGATGAACTGATCACCCACAATTCCAAGATTGATAAAAACAGAAATTGCTCTTGAAGCTTGACTGCTTGAGGGTCTGAGCGAGAGGAGAGCTAGAGAGGTACGAGATTGATTTAGATTAGATTTAAGTTTGTGTTTTCTCTAATTTCTTTTGGTACGTTTTCGTTTCCCTCCAGTGTAACACCCGACTTATTACCAAAAACACCCCAATAATTTTTGTTTTTCAAACCAAATATTTTACAATAAAAACCATAAGTGTGGGGTATTAGTTAACAAAATACGAGTATAAGTGTACCACGAAGTACAATACATAAATATTATACATTCTTCAAGCCGGGTCGTTACTTCAAAGGCTAAGTCCTCAGTCACGGACTTTGTCTTTTCCCTTAGCTGGGTCACGCTCACCTGCAGGGACATATCAATAAAACTGTGAGCTATAAAGCCCAATGAGTAATCAAACCAATAATAACATGTATAAGAATAAAATTTCTCTATACAAAGTCAAATATGTATTATCATACAATACAAGATCAAATGTGGCTCACGGGTTAGCCCGCTGTTGCCTAGACTCACGGGTTAGCCCGCTGTTGTCTATATAAATTTTACTCATCAAAATAAACTGTGGCTCACGGGTTAGCCCGCTGTTGCCTAGACTCACGGGTTAGCCCGCTGTTGTCTATATAACAGTTTACATAGATATATTGACTCACAGTTCCGTTCTTGTCTATAATAGACTCACGGCTTATCTGGTCTTGTCGTATATCAAATCATATATTCTGTCAAAATTTGTCCCCAAAATCATTTCCACTTGCAGCTGCTCTTTTAACAAATATCACATCGGATAACAGTGAGATTACTCACCTGTAGGCTTGCTACAACTAGCGTTTGTTGTTCCTTGCTTTCCAACGAAATCCGTAGATTTTTGTCCCGTACCTATAATTCCATTTATTTCACAATAATTATAGGTTAATATACCATTTCAGTTGGTTCTAATGCACAAGAGTCTAATATAAGACCAATTCCAAGCATTAACCATTGGTATAAAATTTTAATACACTTCCCGAAATACGCGTATTCTACTACAGTACTTTCGGGAGGTCGTATTCGTATTCCGATAATTTTCCATGAAGTTTCACAACATATTAGACCAATGTTTAAAATTTCAGGTCAATCGGATAAGCCTAGCTTCAAAATCACATTGGGAAATTGCACCAAATTTTAACAGAGGAATTCTGCACTGCTGCTGCACCCTCGCGTCGCGACCTGGGCTCTGGTCGTCGCGTCGCGAGCGCTGGGGAATGCAGACAGTGAGCTCCGATTTTGTGCTTAAAAATCCCATTTTCCTTTATTAAGCCCTTATTACTCGACTTAATCACTAGTAATTGTTCCAATACCAAAACCTTTAACTAATAACAAGTTTTAAACCATTGGGGAATCAAATTCAAACCCATTTCCACAATTTCCCGTTTTTGCATTTTTGATCCAAAACCGAAATTATTGAATTCTCCTTGCTTCTAATGATTTCTTTCAGTCAATATAGCATCTAGAACTCTTTTTAATCCATTAGAATCAAGTTTATCACAAGAACTCATCATCTAGGGTTCTTGATCAAAATCCCAATTCTTGAACAATAGCAACCTACTTCCATTTTCTTGAATTAAGTCTTTACTAGCATGACTTAATGGAAGTATTGAGCTACTTATCACATAATTTCATAACTGAAATTGCACATTTCAGTTTCTATGAAAATCCCTCAAGAACAAACTAGATTAGAGCTTGAAATACTAACCTTTAACACTTCCAATTCTTCAATCCAAGGTCAATTATGGAATTCCAAGCTTCAACCTTCAAGATTGCTCCAAAATTCTTCAACGATCGCTCAAAATCCTCTCCCGTAAACACTAGAATTCTGCACACAAATGGGAGAAGCTTCCAAGCTTTTATACTTCCAGAAATTACAGTTTGGTCCTTTAAGTTGCATTTTTAGGACTTTTGCCACAATTTGCACAATTTATGACACAAATTCAGTTTTTATAACATTTTAAGTCCAAGACTCAAAATATTATTACAAAACAAGTCCTTTTGTGTCCAAAAGACCAAATTACCCTTCTAAGGTAAAATGACCAATTTGCCCTTTTTATTATAATTACATAATAAACATGTTTTTGGCGTTACAAATTCTCCCCTCCTTTAAGAGATTTCGTCCCCGAAATCATACAAATAGTTGAGGATATTTTTCCTTCATTTCACTTTCGGTCTCCCACGTCATGTCGGAACCTTTGTGATGACGCCAAAGTACTTTCACCATGTTGATCTTCTTATTCCGCAGCTGTCTTACCTTGCGGTCTAACACTCTCTCGGGTTGTTCCGGATATCTCAACTTTTCATCTACCTCAATTTCAGCAAGAGGTACATGTTGAGACTTATCAAACAAAGTTTTCCTTAAATGGGACACATGAAATACATCATGTATACCATGAAGATCATCAGGTAACTCCAATCTATACGCCACGGCTCCAACTCTTTGGGATATACGGAAAGGTCCAATGAAACGAGGACTCAACTTCCCTTTCTTCCCAAAACGAATTAAGCCTTTCCAAGGAGATACTTTGAGCATTACCATATCTCCTACTTGGAATTCTATTGGTTTCACCCGTTTGTCCACATATTGTTTCTGTCTATTCTGAGCTACCTTTAAATTTTCGCGTATTAGTTTGATCTTTTCTTCAGTCTGTGCTACAATTTTGGGTCCAGCCAACGGCTTTTCCCCAACTTCAGTCCAGCAGGTCGGAGTACGGCACGGTGCTCCATACAAGGCTTCATACGGGGCCATCTGAATGCTGGAATGATAGCTGTTATTGTACGCGAATTCCACTAAAGGCAAATGATCTTCCCAGCTTCCACCGAAATCTATGACACAAGTTCTCAGCATGTCTTCCAAAGTCTGGATAGTTCTTTCACTCTGACCATCGGTCTGCGGGTGATATGCTGTACTCATAAGTACCTTTGTACCCAGTTGCTTTTGAAGACTCTGCCAGAAATGAGAAGTAAACCTACTGTCTCGGTCGGATACAATCGATGCTGGGAATCCATGCCGACAAATCACCTCATCTATGTAGATTTTCGCCAGTTGATCTACTCTGTACTTTTCTTTATATGGTATAAACTGCGCCGATTTGGTCAATCGATCAACAATCACCCATATAGAATCATAACCTCGCGGTGTCCGCGGCAACTTTGTCACAAAATCCATGGTAATATGATCCCACTTCTTCTCTGGAACCGGCAATGGTTGTATTTCCCCGTACGGTTTCTGATGGTTTGACTTTACTTGTAGACATGTCAAACATCTTTCCACAAATCTTCCAATATCTCTCTTCATTCCAGGCCACCAATACATCGGTTTTAATGTCCGATACAACTTGGTACTGCCCGGATGAACTGCATATCGACTAAAATGGCTATCTTCTAGAAGCAAATTCCGCGCTTCTCCTTGTTTTGGGACCCATATTCGACCTCTGAAGGTCTTCAATTTCTGAGCATTTTCTTCCAGATGCTTCAAATATCCAACCATTCTTTCGCTTTTTACATTCTCTGGCTTACACGCTTCTTCTTGTGCTGAACGAATCAATTCTGGTAACCGGCTTGCTACACCCATGCATGCGGATGTAACTTTCAAAGGAGCTTCTTTTCTGCTTAGAGCATCTGCCACCACGTTCGCCTTGCCAGGGTGGTACTGAATTTCACAGTCAAAGTCTTTCAACAGATCCATCCACCTTTACTGTCTCATGTTAAGCTCTTTCTGGTCGAAGAGGTACTTCAGACTCTTATGATCAGTGTAAATAACAAACTTCACACCGTATAAATAATGCCTCCATAACTTTAATGCTAGAACCACCGCAGCTAATTCCAGATCATGAACTGGGTATTTCTTTTCGGCATCTTTTAATTGGCGGGACGCATAGGCTATGACCCGACCTTTCTGCATTAGCACACACCCAAGACCAATTCTAGAAGCATCGCTGTAGATCACATACTCTTCTCCGCTTTGTGGTAAAGCCAACACCGGTGCTTCACATAAAGCTTGTTTCAACTTCTGGAATGCTTCTTGCTGCTTTTCGGCCCACGTGAATTTTTCACCTTTCTTAGTTAACTTGGTCAACGGAGTAGCTATCGAAGAGAAATTCTCGACAAATCTTCTGTAATAGCCTGCCAAACCAAGAAAACTTCGTACTTCAGTGGGACTTCGAGGCGGTTCCCACTTCATCACGGCTTCAACTTTTGCTGGATCAACTTTCACTCCTTCGGCATTAATTACATGGCCAAGAAATTGGACTTCTCTTAGCCAGAATTCACACTTGGAGAATTTTGCATACAACTTCTCCCGGCGAAGTAACTCCAACACTTGTCGCAGGTGCCCTTCATGTTCGGCTTGGCTTCGCGAATACACCAAGATGTCATCAATAAACACTATCACCGAGGTATCTAGGAACGGTCGACACACCCGGTTCATAAGATCCATGAATACGGCTGGAGCATTAGTTAACCCAAAAGGCATCACCAAAAACTCATAATGACCGTATCTCGTTCGGAAAGCTGTCTTCGGAATGTCTGACTCCCTTATTTTCAACTGGTGGTATCCTGACCTCAGATCAATCTTGGAAAAGTAGGACGCGCCTTGTAGCTGGTCAAACAAATCGTCTATTCTGGGTAGCGGGTACTTGTTCTTCACCGTGATCTTGTTTAATTCCCGATAGTCAATACACATGCGCATTGACCCATCTTTCTTCTTGACAAACAGAATAGGGGCTCCCCAAGGCGATGTACTCGGTCTGATGAAACCCCTGTCTAACAATTCTTCCAGTTGATTCCGCAGTTCCACCATCTCTGAAGGTGCTAAACGGTATGGAGCTCGGGCAACAGGTGCAGCTCCCAGAACCAGTTCAATCGTGAACTCAACCTGTCGATCTGGTGGCAACCCTGGAAGTTCGTCTGGAAACACATCTAGGAACTCGTTTACCACATTCACATTCGCTACCCCCACTTTAACTGGTTTAGCCACCGCTACATAGGCCAAATAAGACATCCCTCCCTTACTAATACAGCTTCGAGCTTGAGCAAAGGAGATGACTGGCATTCTTAACCGAGGTCGTTCACCCTGAATCTTTATCCATTCTCCATCTGGTGATAATACCGTGATGTTTTTATTTCTACAATCCATATTGGCATAATTCGTTGCCAACCAATCCATCCCCACAATCACACCAAATTCATTGGTAGTCATCGGCTTGAAATCTATAGGGAAAACGGTCCCGTAGATTTTAAGCTGACAACCTTCCAGATGTTCAGAAACCCAAACATACCGGCCGTCCGCTATAGCCACTTCCAAGCTTTCATCCATTGGGGTTAACGGTACATTCAGGCGAGACAATAAAGACTCCGATACAAAACAGTGTGTTGCTCCCGGATCAAAAATAACATATACAGGTATGGAATTAAGAGTGAAAATACCTGTCACCACATCCGTCTTCTCGCGGGCTTCTTCCACAGTCATCTGGAAAGCTCGCGAGGCCACTGGTCGTCCCCTGTTCTTCGGCTCTTCTTTCTTTCCCACTTGATCATCTCTGGGTCTTTCACTGTATACTCCAGATTTCAGTTGGGGACAGTTCAGACGAATATGATCCGTAGCCCCGCATTGGAAACACCTACGGTCCGCCCGACAGTCCCGTGTGGAATGACCCGTTTTTCCACAATTTCGGCAACTAACCGACCCAGTATCGCTGCGACAGCTGCCCGTGTGCCTTTTTCTGCATTTTTCGCACCACTTTCCTTCATCTTTCTGACTTTTTCCCTTAGACCCGGATTGTTGCGACTTTTTCTGAGGCGTCCAACCTTGGTCTTCCGCCTTTAGTTTCGTTTCCAAAACTTTCTTCTCGTCTTCTTGTCGCTTCAGTTCTGTTTCTCTTTCTGTGGCTCGATCCACCACTTGCCGGAAAGTAGTTAGTTTCAACGGTTGCACAATTTCTCTAATTCGGGTTGTCAACCCCCGGATATACTTGTCGATCTTTCTCTTTTCGGTGTAGATATGGTGTTCCGCAAACCTAGCTTTCTCTAGAAAGCTAAGAGTATATTCCTGAACAGATCGGGAACCCTGTTCCAGATGCAGGAATTCATCCTCCAACTTCTGAATAGCTACTTCCGAGCAGTATTCTTCATTAAACTTTGTCTTGAATTGCTCCCAATGTATCGATTGGGATGAATCAAGATCCAGTGATTTATAATAGGTTTGCCACCAATGTAGTGCACCGCTTGTAAGTTGGTTTGTGGCAAATTCAACTTTATCATCATCCGCACATTTGCTTACTCGGAATACCTTCTCAATATGCATGATCCATTCCATGGCTTTGACTGGATCATCTGTCCCAGAGAATTCCTTTGGTTTACAACCAAGGAAGGATTTATATGTACACCCAACTTTCTTTATCGAGGCTTCCCCACCTTGAGTTTCCTTTACCGCCCGGGCACGACTTTCTCCCTGGCTTTCATCTTCTGGCTGCCTGTCATGAACGCTTTTTGCAGCCTCTTCAATAGGATCAGGATTGGCACTCGGATTAGGATTGCCACTTGGGTTGGGGTTATTCATTAATGCAGGCATCATTTGCCTAACCACTTCTTCTACTATCGTCCGAATATCAGGTGGATTTTGTCCCACCGGTTCCCTTGCTGGTGCTCTTCGCCCAACAGAGCCGCGTGACCTAGCTGGTCCACTTCTTGCAGTTCCACGCGAATTTGCACCAGTAGGATTGCTTCGTGTATTTCTCATACTTCAAAATTTCAGCAAACCGTTAGATTACATATATAGTAGCAAACTTATACATATCTAACAGTCCATTATCTATTCCTCTCTCAAGGATTAAGTCCAGGAATCTAATCTAAGACACCTAGTTCACTTAAACCACGGCTCTGATACCAACTTGTAACACCCGACTTATTAAAAAAACACCCCAAAAATTTTTGTTTTTCAAACCAAATATTTTACAATAAAAACCATAAGTGTGGGGTATTAGTTAACAAAATACGAGTACAAGTGTACCACGAAGTACAATACATAAATATTATACATTCTTCAAGCCGGGTCGTTACTTCAAAGGCTAAGTCCTCAGTCACGGACTTTGTCTTTTCCCTTAGCTGGGTCACGCTCACCTGCAGGGACATATCAATAAAACTGTGAGCTATAAAGCCCAATGAGTAATCAAACCAATAATAACATGTATAAGAATAAAATTTCTCTATACAAAGTCAAATATGTATTATCATACAATACAAGATCAAATGTGGCTCACGGGTTAGCCCGCTGTTGCCTAGACTCACGGGTTAGCCCGCTGTTGTCTATATAAATTTTACTCATCAAAATAAACTGTGGCTCACGGGTTAGCCCGCTGTTGCCTAGACTCACGGGTTAGCCCGCTGTTGTCTATATAACAGTTTACATAGATATATTGACTCACAGTTCCGTTCTTGTCTATAATAGACTCACGGCTTATCTGGTCTTGTCGTATATCAAATCATATATTCTGTCAAAATTTGTCCCCAAAAACGTAGTTTTTACTAGTTTTCGTTTTTATGATGTTCTTATCCAAGATCTAGCGTTTTTACACATTTTATTTATAGTTTGGAAACTTTTACACAAACTTAGTATATCTCAATGTTTATAATATATAGATCTAACCGTATTTCATGTCAAAAACATTTTTACACAACTATTAGTTTTATAAACTTGTGTAAATCATTATTTTTAGCATTTAAACATATGTAAACTTGGATAAAACAACATTAATAGCATTTAAACTTGTATTCTCCCCCAAAAAGGTTTGAAAAGATGAAAATGAGGGGTATGAACTCACCCTTGATGCGTGCTTTACTTAAAAACAAGGTTGTTCTTGCGGGATTTATGGTAGAAGACAAGATCTAAGCTTCGGAGCTCGAATGACCCTTGGACAAAGCTATTATCCAACGGGTTTACGTAGATGTTAGTGTGTGTAAATGAGATAAAAGTTGTGTAATAAGGTTTAAAATTACTAAAGGAAGCTAACTTACCAAAAAGATTTGAAAAACGCTTGAAAACGAAGAACGGTGGTGGTGGAAGGTGGTGGCCGGCGGTGGTTTGTGGTGGTGGGCTAGAATGATGAAGGGGATGGAAGTAATCAGATTTTGAGAGAGAGAGATGAGGTGATTGGAGAGATTTTCTAGTCACTTATGGAGATATGGAAGCATTTCTTATGTATTATTAAGAGTTATGGGTTTTGTATTATTATAACATATTTCTAGTAGTCATAATCTAGCCCTAGGTGCATGGCTTTGAAAGGTGATGGTGTGGTGAAGGGAGGGCTGCCGATTGGAGGGGGAGGGGGTGTGGGATGGGTGGTCTTTTATAGATAATACACTCTTGTTTATAAAAATGATATTTTTAATAAAATACGTAAAACGTTCGAAGTATTTTGATAAGTTTTTAAAGAAACGATCTTGTAAATAAATATTATATATAAAAACATTGCTAAATATTTAATTAGATGAAATCACAACTCATTAGACGATGAAATGTGTGTTTAAGCGTAGTATTCTTCCGAATACGCGATTTTTAGCATTTTACCGAAATATATGTTTGGCTATGAAATTAAATACTAGACAATATTACGATTCATAATATATGTTTCATTATCCCATTTTTGATGTTTAAGTTACCTCGTTTTGTATTTTAGGTCCAAACCCTGTGTACATTTATCCGTTCACAGCGGTTTAACTGTTGTAACTTTCACATACGAACTCCGTTTTCGACGTTCTATATATCCACAGGTTCGTATTTACGAATACATTGTTTTATGAATATTATTATTCTCAAAATAATAATCGTACGATTATCGAATTTTTACGCTATAGTAGTTTAATATCTGTATTTTCGGCGTTTACTCGATAACTGTTTTGAATTAGTGTACGTAGTATTATAATATCTAATAATAATACAATTGTAAAATTATGGAAAATTACTTTTCAACATAAGGATTAACGTACGCTTCCTTTGACTATAGTTGACTTTTGTTGACCAAAATTTACAATTGTCACACTAAGTATGTTGAAAGAATAGGAGTTTGAGGTAAAAAGGAAAACATGAAAAACTAGTAGTAGAAGCATTCACACTAAGTTTATACAACAACGTTAAAAGATTAGGAGTCGGGGAGATGGATGACGAGGTTGCGAGGAAGAGAGAGAGGCCGAGTGAAACTGTGGAGTATGAGTGAGAAAGTAGAAAAGTGAAAATGAATTCATGACCTAGGTGGCTAAGTGACTTCCACATTATAAAACATGTCAATCAGAAGTTTTTCTTTTAAATATGGTATTGGTTTTTGACATGTCAAATTTACATAAGAATTAGAAAAACTTATATATATATATATATATATATATATATATATATATATATATATATATATATATATATATATATATATATATATATATATATATATATATATATATATATATATATATATATATATATATATATATATATATATATATATATATATATATATATATATATATATATATAGAGGTAGGTACAATAGAGACCAACAAAAAGGTAGAGAACGAGAGGCCATATTTCATCCATTTATTTTTTCAGATCTAAGGCTATGATTAATTGACAATTTTGAAATTATTAATATATTTAAATTTCATTAATTTAAATTAAATGTAGCATAAAAGTATTATAAGAATTGAGCATTAATCCATATTTATCAACTCCTAAAATTTCTCAACGGCCCGTAAACCTTCATTGCCTTCTTATGAACCCTAATATCAACGGCTACTAGAATGCCATCTGCCACCAACCTTCAACCCCTCGATCGTCATCAACACATCTCCCAACAAAATCCCTGATGATTATAAATATGGTGAATCTGAAGTGAAAACGGAAGTTGAATCATCGAGGCCACAACAACAATTGGCGTCGACTACCGATGACAATATGTGCTTCCAAAATCTGAATGTTAGCTCCAGGATTAATTTTGTCGATCAGCAAGAAAAGAAAGTGAGTTTTCTTTTTATCTCTATTAGTTATCGTCTTCTCGAATTTGCTATGCCACTGCCAATTCGACAGGATTAAACATTCTTTAATACGAGGCTCTAAAAGTCTTTTTATCTTTATATTTCTCATAATTACATAGTGCGTTTATCTTTAAACTGATCATCGCGAGGATCACTAGCTAATTTAATTTCTGAGAAAATATGATCGCGAGGATCACTAATTTAATGGGATACATTATAATCAGAACAAAATAAGAACCATAATTTTTGAAATTTAGAAAACTTGGAATTCAAATAAGTAAATGATGGATTTTGGGCCAGGCGATTTTGGCCAAATCACACAAGAGCATAAATAAAGGTCCGCTGCTCCGATGGAGTTGTAAACATTGGGTTTTGCTTAATGCTCGCACCAAAAAGGTCACTCATACTACCATTATCTTTCTCTGTTTCTATTTTAATCATTTAGACTCTAGTTGCTAAATCAATTGTTTTTCTATGCTTTGTTTGTCGTTCGACTTTTTTCCAATGGATTCTTCTTCTGCGTCGGAATTTGATTATTTGTTCAAATTGATTATTTGCTAAATCATAATATGATAAAATATCGAATATTGTTCCTGTTTGGTAAACGGATTGCAATTACATTGCAAATTGATTAATTGGTCAAATTGATTATCGGCTATTAATTATTTGATTATCGGCAATTAATAAACAATAAGTTTCTCTTTATCGGTTCAATATTGTTATTATATTGCAAATTTTTTTATAAACGGATTGCAATTACACTACGGTTAGATATGGATAAAAAGATGAATTTGATCATAATTTTCTTTATAAAATTAAATGTTTCCGGTTAGATATGGATAAAACGATGAATTTGATCATAATTTTCTTTTTAAAATTAAATGTTTCCTTTATGTATGACAACATAATACTTATTCATTAATGAATATGATTATATGGACAACATGGTATATTCATTGATGATTATGTTCATTAATGAATATGATTATATAAACAGCCTGATTATATTCATTGATGATTATAGCAACATACTGTTTATTTTGTTATATTCATTGATGATTATGTGGACAACCTGGTATATTCATTGATGATTATGTTCATTAATGAATATGATTATATAAACAGCCTGATTATATTCATTGATGATTATAGCAACATACTGTTTATTTTGTTATATTCATTGATGATTATATCAACATACGATTTATTTTGCCTTTATTTATGACTGCATAATTCTTATTCATTAATGAATATGATTATATGGACAACCTGGTTATATTCATTGATGATTATGTTCATTAATGTACAGTTTATTTCGTTATATTAATTGATGATTATATCAACATACTGTTTATTTCGCCTTTATGTATGACTGCACAATTCTTATTCATTAATGAATATGATTATATGGACAGCCTGGTTATATTTGTTGATGTTTATGTATAACTGCATAATTCTTATTCATTAATGAATATGATTAAATGGACAGTCTAGTTATATTCATTGATGATTATACGTGTTATTTATTAATGATTATTAGTATTATTCATTGATGATTATGGGTCATTTTATGCATTTATCATTTGTTTATTGACATGATTTTTATGCATTTTGAATGTAGATTTTTGAGAGTATTGGAGTTGCATGAATGAGAAGTCGAAGCAGTCTATTTCAAGCCAAAAGATTTAGCACAACAACATTGTTCTTTAATCATTTGTGATTAAAGTAGTATTGTTTTTAATTATTTATGTGTAAAACTATATTGTATTATTTCCTATTTTGTGTTTTATAATCATTCATGATTATAAATGTAGTTAACTTTTTTATATCTATACATTGTCATGTATTCATTTATGATTACACATGTATTTCATTTATATATATATATTATACTTTATTCATTCACGATTACAAACGATTTTTTGAATAAAAAACCACTAATACGTTGATTTATAAAAAAAAAGTTTTTTGAATTTTTTTTTTTATTAAATGATAATTTATTCTACTATTAATCAAATCCCTAGATTTTAGATAACTATTAATCAAATCTCTAGTTTTAGGTAACTATTAATCAAATCCCTAGATTTTAGAAAATTATCAATTAATTTATTCTATATTAATTTAACTAAAATACATAATTACTAATATGCCATTATAAAATGATTGGTCCAGAATTGGTCTCCAGTTCTCCACCTTTTATTGGTACTCTATATAACCTTTTCATATATATATATATATATATATATATATATATATATATATATATATATATATATATATATATATATATATATATATATATATATATAATTAAACGGGTCATTCGTGTCATCTTCGAGTTGAAAGTATCAACCCTAACCCAACCCGTTTAACTTTCGTGTCCTGTCGTGTCAACCCGTTTACTTAAACGGGTTGAAACCTCTAACCAAAACCCGCTAATTTCGTGTCGTGTTCGTGTCGAGTTATCGTGTCGTGGCAGATTTTGCCAGGTCTAGTAAATTTTCCACATAGAAACTTGACAAAATATCTTGTTTTTTTGTACCAAAAATGTGAAATTACATATTTTATGTTTGATAAATATATAATTAAGCTAGAAAAATATAAAACGTATGAACATCGTGAAAACCATGTCGACCCGGCGGTTGAACCGGTTGACCGGTGACCTGATCACCGTGCCGTATCAACTATAAACTCGGGTTTTAAAACATTAATTAACGGAGCTATCACAGTTTATAGACTTTTTGTAATTCAAAGGCAATATAGAAGATATTTCTATAAAATTCGGATGTGAAAATCAAATCATTTCACATCTCTAGATATTTTTACCAAGATTTTGGCCATATTTGCACAACCATTAGTCCATTATCCTCCACGATCAACGAGATAAAGCCCTTCTAATGCTTCAATATAGGAAAATATTAAGAG